>JANZLD010000237.1:74664175-74683033 GCA_026413575.1 Erythroxylum carthagenense
ATTATTTTTCAGGACTCAGAAGAATACCCCGTTAGGCAACGGGCGTATAGTGATCGCTGGAGAGAGATAGAAGAGGTTGGGATCAGTTGCGTCTGCATTAGTGAGAGGACTTTGGGATCATATTATGGTGTAATTTTATCAGAGGACCCTCGCGGTCATTGTTTTATCAGTTATGTTTTTGTAAATGGTTTTCCGCATAATATGATGTTAGTGTATGTTTGTTGCAAAAAAAAAAGAAAAAAATATTATGTGATTTGAATGAGTGAAGTAGAACGTCACTCTCGCTGGGCACGGACTCGGATATCACCATCGATGTATGGTTCGGGTCTTACGGGAGTGGGGTGTTACAATTTAGGTTCCAAAGGGAAGAAAAGTATTTTAAAAAGATATTTTGTGAACATTTCGAAGGATGTATGCTCAAAGGTGAACAAGGTAATAAAAAAGAAATTAAATTGGTGTCACAAGGTATCTCATTCTTAGAGAATGATTTTCCAAAGTAACAAAAGATAATTCAAATTTATCCATATATGGGAGACTTGAATCATAATGATCTTATAAGACAAGAACAATTGAATGATATTCATCCAAGTAGGAGTAACTTATGAGATAATGAATTGGTTTCTGATCAATGACAATTGCAACCCAGTGGGAGATCATTACCACTATCTAATTTGAGTAGAGCAATATAAACTTTCGTTTCTTGAGTTTTAATTATACCCATATTATGAGTGGATTATTCCTTATACAATTTTGAAGTTGAAAGGAATAACATTTGTGGTATTTCCAAAAGAAAGTAACAAGTTTAGGAATTAAAAAGGTTTTACCTAGTCTTGCTTAAGATGAATGAACGTTAATAAGTTTGATTTAAGTATAATACTTGGATAATCTTCCAAAAAGACCTGTAGCCATCAAGAACAAATGTGTTATTAAAATGTTAAGTAAAATACTGATGGAGATAAAGGGATACACGCAATCTAAGAGATTAATTATGAGAAGAAATTCTCATTTGTTATCAGGTTTACATCATTTTGCGTAATTCTAGCCTTAGTACAGGAATGGATCTTGATATGCATCAAGTGGACGCATAGACAATGATCTTAAATAATTGTAGTTATTGCCATAATTGTAGAACAATGGTCCTCTTCCAATTTTCTACTTTGACTTTAAAATAAAATTTTATAATTTTGTTTGCTTTACTTAATAAAGAATCAAATTTTATATTATCTCTAAGTTTGCCACTGTAAGTTAACTTGTTAATTGTTATCAGTTGCGCTTTGGTTTTTTCTTTTTACTTGGAAGATATTCTTAGTTGCTTGAACACGAGGTCTATGCTTCTCAAGGTTATTTTCTTCTTTCTCCTCTCTTAATCATTCCTATCCACTGCTTTTGTAGATAGGTATTTATTGTTATTTTCTATCTTTAATTTTAAATGGTCATTAATTATCAAAAAAATCTCACAAGGCAATGGAATTTGAATAACTAAAAAAGATGAATTTAATCACTTCTTTTATATTCATGTCTAATCTCACCAAACATAACTAAACTAAGTTTTAAAAAAAAACTAATTACTTATTGTGATTCGTATATGCTAAAGAACGGTTATTTAATATCATTGGATCAATTTCCTTGTTTAATCATCTCAATTAGTATATATATTCGCTCACTTAATATTCCGAAAAAATTTCTAGGCAACGATTCATATTTGAAGAGATGAGTAGAGTTAAACTCACTACTTTCACATCAATTATCCTTTACAAAGTTGTATGGATCTAAGTTCTTGAATAGTAATAACCTAGCAGAGGATGTAGCTTGTTTACATTGGCAATCTAATATGTTTGTCAAATAATTAGTATTGTTTATAACTCATAATTCATAGATAGTATTTGTGTGTATAATTTCAGTTCTCGGTGATTAATTATTTTAACGATCTAAAATTGTTTACCAAGAACAATCAAGCAAGCCATCACAAGACGAAATTGCACCAATCCATGAAAGAATACTTTAACTAATGAGAGAAATCCTAGGCCAGGATTTCTTGGGCCTCCTTCCAAGCTCATGCTAAGGTTTTTAGATTAATATATATTGATGAAATCATTAGACACAACAAGAAAATATTTTTTATGAATTTGCGATAAGATCTCTTTAATAATTTTAAAAATATTAATAATAGATAAAAGTGTACAAACATACCTGATATAAAATTTTGTGGAACTTTTCTTCTCAAACTGTCAATCATAAATTGTTTACAAGCCTAGTCTTTATTAGTTACAACATAGTATAAAAAAACTCAATCATTTTTAGAGGAAAAATTTAGGAGTGTTGTTTCCCTAATATCCTTTTCTTATTTATAGAAAAAGTTCCAAAATTTCTTTTAAATTAAAATTAAACTTCTAATTATTAATTAAAGTTTAGCTATATATTATAATAATTATAATTATAATTTAATTTTAATAAAATCAAACATCTCATATTTAGTTTCTAATGTTTCTTAAACTTCAAATAAGTCTAACTTAATTTAAATTAATTTTTCTCTTTTTTAACTACTCTTTATTTATGATCCAATAGGTTCTTAATATATTGAAAATGATTATAAATTATAATTCTATTTCATAAATGGAACTAAGTCAATCCAAATTTCTTTTAATTTATATTTAATTCTTTAATTAAAAAATTTATTATTATAAATCAAGATTGAAGTTTAATAATAAATCATGACCACCTAAGTATTAAGAATGTCAAAGTGAACTACAACCTATTCATGCATGTCTTTAATGTATAATTTAATTCTTTCTTCATCAAATATTCCCATGGAACGTTAGGTGGAATTAGTATATAAGTTTTTGAAAATACAATCATGTTCATTCTTACTAAATAGTAATTGATTTATAATTAATATTTGAAAACGCATTTTCAGATATCAATTCACTTTGGATAGATAATTATTTAAACCACTACTAATCAAGAATAATAAAATATTCTCCTAAGTTATTTTAATGTAATAAATTTTTTATTGACTTACTTAGCTATCTCTATATAATTCATAATATATTCAAATACTACTAAATTAGCTATCATATATAGAATATGTCATAATTAGCATCAAAATGCAGTGACTCTCATATAAAGTATTTAGATAATCTCAAGTTTAAGAATCAATTATACAATTATCATAATACAAAAATCAACAGACACACAAGTATTATTCTATTTGAGAATCTCATAATTGAGAACATATTCTCTAATAATTACCTATAGAGTTATTTAAGTATCTTTATACTTTAACTTACAAGGTTAAATACATTTTTTAAGAAAGAAATGTAATATGTGTTAGTATTACCATTCCGTCAATATCATATCTTAATGAAAATATAACTGGGAACAATTTAAGAATAATATGTCAATGCAAATTGAATGTCATAATTATGATCTCACCATATTTTCAATGAAATAGTAATTATTTCAAGAATTTTACCTTCACTATTAAAACATCATATATAATTAACAAAAAATACATAAAGATAAAAGTACCTTTTTTAATTAAAATAATAATGTCATACATTAAATTACAACCAATTGATTGATTGTAAAGGCATAAACTAATAATCTCCCACTTGCACTAAAGTCAATCGCCTATGTATCTATTATCATGTCTATCTGGATATTGATAATGTCTATTTTGAGACAACGTCATAGTGAGAAGATTTGCAAGATTCTCTTTAGTGGGAACTCATTCTAATGCAATGTTTCGCGCTCCACTTTCTCCCCAATCAAGTGAAACTGATAGCAGCACGTCATAATGTTATGCAAAATAAATTAGACCTACTACTATACCAGTGGAGAGTCTAAGTCAATCCCACAGAGAGTGTTCAGTTAGCTTTTGAAATGAAATTAATCTATGTTTAGGTTTTGGGAGGTTGGGTTTGTTTAAAATAAGAAAATAGAACAAAACTAACAAAAGCAAATTAAAGAAAACAAGTAAAAATGATGAAAGTGGTGAATTCTTTAGAAGTATGATTCTTTAGTTCAATCTCGGCCTATACCCTAATTAAACATATTTTATTGAATTGTTGAACTTTTACCTCTTCTTGAACTATTAATTGTAGATTAATAATAGGCTCTATTAACTCGAGTTTTCTTTTAGGTCATGTTTAATTAAGATATGATTGTTAATTAAACTTAACCACTGAACAACCTAAGATACGATCTCTAGATTCAATTGGGTTGTCGCATTACAAATTAGGAAAATTGATTAATCTAAGCAACAAACACATTTGCTCTGGTCATTTAACTTAAATTATGATATCCCTAATGATTACGAACCATTAGTCACTACAAATGAAGTTCAAATATAACAATTACGAATTATATTGAAATTCTGGCTATGGTTTTGTACACAAACAATCGAACTATAAGATAATACGATCATTCATACACAAAACCCAAATTTATATGCATAAGATAAAATAATCAATCCATAAAAAGAGAAACAAATAATAAATACAAGGAAGGAATATTTAACCAGGTTGTCGACGTCAATGTCACCTCTGAACCGGCGTCGAAAAGCTACCCCTCTATGGGTCTCTTAAGCTTGAGAGCTTTGCTCCTTGTTTTTTTCTTCTCCTGAAACTCCCTCTTCTCCTAGCCAAAAACACCCAAAACTTTCATGCTGTTAACCATCACACCTTGTTTTGCTTTATATTAAACACTAGGTTAAAATGGTGAGGTGTTATTATGTCACACCCATGACTTGGTATGTCATAGGTGTGACACATTTTCTTAAGGCTGTGAGTGGTGTCTCAAAGCCGTGAGACACCTTGTCACAACCATGAGTCAATGCTCATGGCTGTGATAAGTTAATTTCTTGGTCGTGAGTCCACTCTTTGTTCCTTTGTATTTTCTTGTCTTCTTCTTACTATAATCTTCTTCTTCTTTGTATTGTTAGAATGTCTCATCTTTCTTAGCATTTACTTGTCTTCTTTTGCTTTTAATCTTCTTTTTCTTGCTCCATGAAGACGAGTGAGTATGATCTTCAAAAAATGGCCTAAATATGGTGCTTTCGACTCACTTTAGCTCTTTTACTTCTGAATTGTGCCTAAAATTACATATGTGTCAAAGTGAGTATTTTAACCATTTTCATAGCAATAATCATTAAGTATTATGGAATTAATTTATAATCAATTGAGCACATATTAGAAACTTCTTGAGTACATGTTTAGAACATTAACAAGAACTTGGTTTTTTTGCCTGTGTAATGATAACAATTTTTTCACAATGTAATATTATTGTCTCAATAATGCTATGAACTACTCTAAGTTTTACGATAAATTTCTTCTTAAAAAATGCTTCCTTTGTCGCTTATGACACTAAAATGCAATATGCCTTAGTCGAAGACTTGGCAATGGTTGGTTATTTGAAAATTTTCCAACTTCTCACACCACTATTTAGAGTAAAGATGTTCCCTGAATGTGATCTACTATCATCATAATATGACTAGAAACTTGCATATGAATACTACTAAACTTTTAGTTTAATTCCTTTATAGATTAAGAAAAAATATTTAGTTCTTCTTAAGTACTTTCAGATATTTTCCACAATTTTCTAGTAACCATCACCTAGAATAGCTAGAAATTTGCTTACTATACTTAAAACAGAAGAGAAATTTGGCCTATTACATAACTTCACATATATTATTAATCTAGTGGTTGAAGTATATAGAACACAATCCATTTTATCTCTCTTTTCTTGTGTCTTTAGACATAAACTCTACGAGAGACAAATCCTATATGATATGGGTAAGACCTTTTAGACTTCTCTATGCTAAATCTCTTTAGCAGTTGTCTATGTACATAAATTAGAATAAGTCAAATTTCTTTGGTCTTTATTCTTAGAATATAGGATTCTTCTCTTATACCCTTCTTAAAGAAGTTCTTAGACAACCAAATTTTTACAAATTAGAACATTGTTATATTTTCTTTAATCAACAATATATTGTCTATATACACTAGGAAGACAACTACACTTCCTCTAACCTTCTTATAGACAAATGTTTTATTCATATTTTTTATACAAATCAACCTCTTTGATTGTTATATCAAAATAGATTTTCCAACTATATAATACTTGCTTAAGTCTATAAATAAAGGTTTACAATTACATACTTGATTAGGAATCCTCTTAGATTCAAAACCTTTAACATCTGAAGATCCTCAAGCAAATTCCTATTGAAAAGACATTATTTTGACATCCATTTTATAGATTTCATAATCATGATATGCGGTTATAATCAATAAGATCCTTATGGACTTAAACATAGCTACTGACGAAAATGTTTCATCAAAATCGACTCCTTATTTTTTGTAACCTTTAGCCATTAGCCTTGCTTTATACATATGTACATTACCATCCATGTCAACATTTCTCTTAAAAACCTACTTACATCTAATAGTTACAATCCTATCAAAAACATCCAACAAAATCCATACTTAGTTAATGCATATGGATTCCATTATAGATCTTATAGCTTTATACCATTTTAAAGAATCAATGTTAGACATTGTTTTCTTAAAATTAAAGTAGTAGGCCCATCCTCTATGATCAATATATTATCGTCCCCTTTTAATATGTAGATATAATCTAGTATGAGATGTCGTATCTTACTAGTGTGTCGTAGAATATGTGTCTCTAGAACCATTAGTTAGATATCATATATATTAACTTGAGGCTCCTGTATTATCTAGATATACACTTGTGGTTCTTGAATTTCCTTAAGTTTTGCTTCAACCCCACTACTTTCCTTGGGAATAAATTCTTGTTCTAAGAATATGATGTGTCTTAAGATAAATACCTTTTAAGAGGCTAGTATATTTGATATGTAATACTCTCTTTCAAACATCCCACAAATTTACACTTATCTTATTTAAGTTAAAGCTTACTAGATATTGTGTACTTAATATAAGCATCACATCCTCAAACTTTTACGTATGAAAAAATTAGTCTACTATCTATTCAAAAGGTAAGCAATAGTTTCAGGGCATATTCCTAAAAGGAGACAAAAGAATTGTATGACTCATCATAAAACATATCATATCTAATAAAGTATGACTTGTCCTCTCAAACACTCCATTATGTTATGGAGTTCCACAAGAGAATAGAATTCTCTTTAAAGAAACTAAGAAACTCATAGTCTAAATACTCATCGCCTTGATCAAATATAAATTTCTCAATACTCATACTAGTTTATTTCTTAGCCTCAAATCTAAAATTTTTAAACTTTTCAAATGATTTAAACTTTTGTTTCATTTGATACATATAACTATATCTAAAATGATTGTTTATAAATGTAATGAAATATGATCATCCACCTCTAGTTTGATTAGATCTAAGGCTACATACATCTAAATATGTAAGCTCTAGTGACTCAAAAACATGCTCTTAGTTTCCACTAGAAGGTAATTCAGTTATCTTAATTACATAATAAATAAGGCTTACAAGTTTCGCATGATTAATAATAAAATGATTCAAATATCCTTCTCCATATAACTTTAGGATCGTTTTTGTTGATATAACTTAACCTACGATGCCATAAATAAGATGGAGTTTAGTTACTTAATTTATTTGTTTTTGCTATTTATGTTAAGGATTGGATTTTTAATATCTAATTGATAAAAATCATTTGTTCGTAATCAAAATCCATAGGAAACATTATCTTTATAAACAAGAATAACTTTAAGTTCATCTTAATTTAAATTAAATTTTCTCCTCTTAATTGCTCTTATATGAGGCCCTTTAGGTTTATAATATATTGATATTGATTATAAAATTATAATTATAATTAGATAATTAAATTTTCTCTTAATTTATTTTTGATTCTTTAATTAAATAATTTATGATTATAAATCAAAATTAATATGTAGCAATATGTTATGACTACTTAAATATTAGGAATGTTAGAGTTCCTATCAATGCATGATTTTAATGTATAATTTAATCCTTCCGTCATCTAATATTGCAATTGGACATAGAGTATGGAATTAGTATCAACTTTATTTAAATCTGATTATGTTCATTTTTTTTCTTATTAGTAATTCAAATTGATATTTAGTTTAGTATGATGAGAGAATTCTTTA
Source organism: Erythroxylum carthagenense (assembly GCA_026413575.1). Lineage (NCBI taxonomy): Eukaryota > Viridiplantae > Streptophyta > Magnoliopsida > Malpighiales > Erythroxylaceae > Erythroxylum > Erythroxylum carthagenense. The sequence continues at coordinate 74,672,302 of JANZLD010000237.1, forward strand.
AAACATCATTAATAAAAAAATTAAAACATTCTTTCTAATTATTTTAGAGTGACAAATCATTTATTGACATACTCAACTATCTCCGTAAAATTTATATTATATCTAAGTACTACTGACTGAGTTATACTAAATAGAATAAGTTATTATTAGCATCAAGATATGGTAATTCTCATATAATATACTTTGATAATCTCAAATCTAAAAGTCAAGTATATAGTCATCATAATGAGAAAATCTACAAATACATAAGTAATATTTTATTTAGAATTCTCACAATTGGGCTAAATCAATGAATTTTTTTTATAAGTACCTACACAATTATTTAAGCATGTCCATACTTTAATTTATGAGATTGATTACTTTCTTCATAAAAAATAAATGTAATGTGTACCAATTTTACCATTCTAGTAATATCATTTTATAACAAAACTATAACTAGCAATAATTTAAGAATAATGCATAAATACATTTGAATTTTATAATTATGATCTCATCGTAATTTCATTTACACAATAATTACTTTTAATATTAAAGCATCAAATATAATTAATAAAAATACATATAAATAAAGAGTGTTTTTATTAATTAAAAAATAATATCATACTTTAAATTGCAATCAACTTTTTAACTGTAAGGGTATAAACTAATAATTTATTGTTTATAAAGCAAGAATATTAATATTAATATTAATATATCAAATATGATTCATAAAAATACATAAAAGTAAAGAATGCATATATTGATTAAAATAATAATTTCATGCATTAACTTGCAGTTAATTGATTGATTGTATCAGTTTACTGACAATGTATATTCTATAAAAATAAAAATATTAGAATAATTAACTTTCTTTCTAATTTATGATCATTATGTATTATTGATGACATACGTATGTGGATCCTTTAAAAGTTATTTTAAATCGTATGTATGACATTGGGTTTCAACTTTTGACACAATATCTGCAATATATTATGATTTTAGTAATAAATAAAACTAACTACTATTCACCTAAAATTCTCATCATATGCGTAGGTATAATTCGGATAAAACCATCCACTTAGATTAAACAAGATCTGAAAAAATTACAAAAATAGAAAACCAATTTGAACTTAAGCTTCTAAGCCTAAAGATTTACAGTAAATCTAAAATTCATTCTTTAATGAAAACAAAAGTTTTAATTTCATAAATTCATTTTTGATGTATTCGCTTGTTTTATGTGTTTCATAGCTCGAATTAGTTCAACCAGATTGTATATCTTTTACTAATATTTAGTTTTGAAGACGGGACAACATGTACACGGCACATCATCTTCCCCAATGGAGCTTTCAATCAAACCCAGTTCACTAATTCATGAAATGTCACTTGCGGACAGCAGGGGAAAAAAAAAAAAAACCTTCCCTATCTCTTCGAATAAGATCATTAAAAAAAAAAAAATACCGGCGAAGTTGAGTGCACGGTATTCCAAATCTAAACAACTAAACAAGTATAATTAACTGATATTGTAACATCATAACAAAAGGATGATTAATCATGGTGTACGTAAGACTGAGGCCCTTGAGTATAGACACTTGTTCTTGGGTGACTGACTCACCTAATCACCCTGATGTGAAATCAGTTTGTGATGACCTGGTTTCTCCAAATGACTCCGCCACGTGCATTGATAGAAACCCACCAAGCTCAAAGCATGGGGCCAGGTATAAAGAGAGGGCGTGTAGGTGTCTTGTTTGACCGGACCATCTTTGTTCAAAATGAGAAGCCAACATTTGGTAGCCAAATACGCACAAAGTTCTTGCTAAAGCCATCAACCCCCTTTTGACCCTCATACACTATAGAGAGAGTTGAAGCTGCAGGCCACACCTCAACCACCGGCTTTTTCCAGTTCGAACATTTGCTAAGTTATCCGCACTTCCTAAGTACTTTTTTTTTTTTAACAAACTAGTTTTCATTAATTACTAATTGTAAGATTTGACCTTCTAGAATCCACAAATAATCACTCCAATAAGGAAAATCAACCCAACACAAACCTCAAGGAGGAAAAGTGATCAAAGGACCAGTGACGTTAAATAGTAAAGTGAATTCAATTTTAATCTAGTAAAAACTCTTAATATTGTATTTCAAAATGTCAGAGTGAAGGGGAATATTAACTTGCTACTTTTTATTACTTTCTTGCAGTTGCGACGTGAAAAGTATGGAATGCGTACTGCGCACTCCGCGTAACGCAGAAGCCACCAAGTCATTAAATGTTTTCCATTTTCTCCATATTTTGGTAGAAAAATTTGGAATTCTTTAAATCTCCACAAAATTCACTTTAATCTCTCTCACCAATTCCAAATATTTAATACTGTAAGCTTTCTCCCTTCAAATAAACTAGATTTACGTCTTCCAACTCCGTCAAGACGAACGGAAAACGTAAAACGTCCAAAAGTCTAACGACGTTACATTTCTCTTCCGTCTAAAACCACTTTCTCTGTTTCCCTCTCTCCTTTGCAGCAAAAGGCCAGCAGTCTCCCAGTCTCGTTTCTCTTTCTAGAACAGCGGCCTCTGACTTCTATCTCCAGTACTAATGTCGCCGTCCTATTGTTAGGTACGATGTCGATCACTTCATTCCCTTCTTTTCCTACATAAATCTGATTTTGTGTGTCCTAATTTAATTGAATATGATCTTTTTAAGATTGTGCTTTTTTTTTATAAAAAAAAGTCCTTTTTGGCGTTTCATTATTTTGGAGGTATAATAGGATCGCCATGGACTCGGGTAATTTAAATAAAATTTTTCATGTGTTTCTATTTTTAGGGTTTTTCAAGTTTGACTCTCTCATCAATCCCAAAAAAGCAGCAGGTGGCTTCGATTTTAGGTTCTTATTAATTGTCTGAGTTGAGTATTCATTTTCTTCGCTTTTTGGGTGTTCTCAGTGGTTCAGAGTCGTTTCGTGGTTCTTGGGTTGTGAGCTGTAGGAGTGCCACAGAACAAACTTTATTTCTTTTGGTTATAATTGTTACAGTCAGCTTCTATGAACTATAGTGATGTTCTTTATTGACTATTGGTAAGGTTATTTGACTTGAGTATTTTTTTTTTGGCCCTTTTATGATTTATGGAATTTTCATTGTTATCTCAAAACTGGGTAATTTATTTTCTTTATATGATTTGAATTTCTTGTGAAACTGGGCGGTTTGTGTAGGTTAAACTGAATTCGTTCTTCAGTTGCTCTAACTATTTCTAGTTTTAGAGGTTTCTGGCAATGCTTATCTGCCTCTGTTGTAAATAGAGCAAAAGTTTACTTCTTTTCGTAGGTCAAAGGAATTTGTCATTTTTGAAGTTATGCTGCATGGGATGGACATACGACTAATTTATTGCAAAGATATTTACTGAATTGGTGTTCATCGTGTTGATGCTTGGTTGCAGAAGAACTACACTACCTGGGTAATTTACATGTGAAAGAGTAGTCATACTGAATTCATTTAAGAAGTTCATAGTTTGGAGCATGTGAGTGAGGATTGTGGATTCTGATTAGACCTCTGCGAGGTTCTGTATTTTATTATGGGGGGTGCCTGTTGTATTGCTGCTAGAGATAAAAACATAGTCGGTGGATCTGGAAGTGATATATTGCGTCCGAATGTTTGCCATTCACCGACATGGAGCCTTAGGTGGGATAATCGAGGTCGAGTAGCAGGTGAAGAGACTTCAATAAGTTGGTTTCCTGATGCAATTCACAGGAACCATGGACCTGATCTTAAGTCTGAATCAACTTATGTGTCAGATGGTGGAAGCCCATTGAATAGTTTTCAGAGGCATGCTTGGCATAAGTCCCCAAAATCTGAAGGGACTGCAGAGCATGTGAGAACTCCTGCTTCAGGTGAGCAACTGTATAGATGTAGCTTTTGATGTTAATTTGTGTTTGAACTGTATTCTTCTTACAAGCTCTTATTACTATGTGATTCCTGTTTTATGAAGATATATAAACTAATTGCGCATTAAAAGCTGCCTCTCCAACTTATGGACCACATAGACCTAACAGGTTTACATTATTGGGTTTATCGCTTTCCAGTATATATTGTGGAAACCTTTCCAATTCCATCACTTGTTATCTTATTGGTTGAACTCTTTATTTGGTGTTATTTAAGCTTTATAGTGGTGTATCTATATCTGCTGATTAGTGATGTTTGATTTAATGGATCTCATGAATGGCTCAACCTAGTCCAAGTGATTTTGAGCGTGATTCCTGCACCTAAAGTATTTGAACTTGGTAGAGCTGTGAAATAAAGGTGATTCTATACTTATCGTGATGGATTGGTGACAGGATGTACATATGCCTCTTTTGTTACAACAGAACTGTTGAGACCTCGACAAAATGGTCTTGTGAACAGTGTAGAATTGGGCCCCCTTGTAGGGACTGCTACTTCTGAAGAAGATTTGTCCTATTATATACAGATTTAATTGATAGAGTACAGTAGCGAAAAAAAGACCTTACTAAGACATTTTTCATATGAAGCAATCTTGAGAATCAACTTAAATAAGGACATGATCCTTCACCAACTATTTTACTGTTGCCTTTCATTATCTTTAGAACTCTGACTTTATTTTTCATAGTCGAAGCAATTAACTTTGTTTAACTTCTGCATTAAAAATTGCGGCCTATAATCCTTAGTCTTACTAAAAGTTTGTTCACTAATTTCTTCCTTGAACTCTCTTTTTTGTAATGTCTACCCTTCACCGGCTTGCTTTGGTTATTTTGGCCATCACCGGTTAACATAGCCTCTTAGAAATAAATGAGTTTGCTGATATTGACTTCTTAAACTGAATGAGCTGACTGATATTTGACAAATTACTCTTTGGCAGATCAATCCATGTCAGGGAATATCTCAATTGATACAAATTTGGAACAGGTATAGTTTGTGTGAGAGAGACTATTCAAGTTTTCTGAGTTACCTTCCTCTTCCCCTTGATAGGACATATTTTTATAGTGAAAAAACGTCTGTAGGTGAAGGAGATAATAGTATCCCCAGCAGTTACAAATCCATCGACCACAAAAGTATCAATCTCACTTCAGTCAACTTCATCCCTGAGTGCATCTCCATCGTCCTCTCAAAGTCATTTGCATCCTCCCGGCTCAACGACTCCAAGGTGGCTTCATAATTCACCTGGGAATCAGCTAATTGGGAAAGTATCTGATGCACGGATCCCACAATTGAAATCATCAAACAGATTCTCTGTTACTGATGAGGGGCACACAATTGCCTCATGGAGCAATGATACAACTATGGAATCTTATGGCTTGTCTTCAGATGGTTGGTCCATGAATGCCTTTCCTGAACTCATGACTTCAAATAAAGAAAGATGGTCTTTTGACAACGAGTCCTTAGGTTTTAATCGTGAAAAATGTAGATCCAGTGGTCAAACATCAGCTTCTCCTTCTGTAGATCTCCAGACATGTGGTCTTTGCTTAAGGCTTTTAACCGATAAATCTTTGTGGAGCAGCCAGAAGCTTGGCACCAGTAACGAGCTGTCTGTTGTTGCTGTGTTAATTTGCGGCCATGTTTATCATGCTGAGTGTTTGGAGACTTTAACACCTGAATTGGATAAGTATGATCCTGCTTGCCCAGTTTGTACTTTGGGTGAGAAACAAATTGTTAAGCTATCACGAAAGGCTCTGAAGGCAGAGGTGGATTGGAAGGGAAAGAACAAGAGATCAAGGAACAGGGTCGTGGATAGTGATCTTGATGGTAATTCTGTTATGTTTGATCGTCTAAAAGCCAGTGCACATGAAGGGAAGGGTCCCAAAATGACCTCCAGTTCCAGCATGAAAAGCTCCTTAGCGAAGCCTTTCCTGAGGCGGCATTTCTCATTTGGATCAAAGGGTAGTAGATCCTTGACAGATAGCATGACCAAAAAGGGTTTTTTCTGGACAAGATCTATGAAGGCGTAAGGCTCTTCATTAATATTAAGAGGTGAGCATATTCTGCGTGTATATTATGTAATGACAACCTGGGAAATTGTCTGCAGCATTATAAAATCCTGCGTAGTTCTAACACGGATATCAGAGGCGTTAAAAAGTATACTAGTGTGAAACCAAACAAGTGACTACAAAATTTTCTAAACTAAGTTATATTCCCTGATCTCATTTCAGCACTGAAGATAAGACTCCGCAACTTCAATGGATGCAGGTACCTATGCAGAACCTCTCTGCTTCAGAAAGAAGATTGTGAGGAGCGGCTGGATATCATCATAGAAAATTCGTTGTAGAAACATTTACCTCTGCAGACACGTTGACGTCGAAGGTTTAGCCTGTGGAGTTATACTGTAAGAAATGTCGAAAATTTATAGAAGAAAGGTTACATTATTAAGAAAGATTTAGTAAAATGAGAGTGCATCTCAAGGATAATGATTGCAATTGATATTGTACATATTGGCCTAAACATGATTCATGAATTGGATCAAATGTGTACTATTATGGCGAATACACCCCATATGAATGAAAATGAATGACGTTGTTGTTGAGTCCTCTTATTTTTATGGGATGTGATGATGACTGATAATGACTGAAGCTGTTGTTGAGTCTTATGTTTATGGGATGTGATGACTGATGAGCAGTGTCTTTGCTGTTGTAGCATACTGGTTATGAGAATAACAATGATGACAACTTGATCTGCTGTTTGCCTGCCAACCTTGCAAGCTGTAATAGTGGTCGTTTCGTTTGCGGTAGCCACGTGTGTATTCCTATGACTGCTCTGGAAAACCTATGCGGTTCCGGCCGCCAACAGGGTCATAGAAAGCTTGAAAGTTGTTGTCACGTCAAATCAATCCTTAACGTGGCAAATAACTAATAGCCTCCGAGTCTCTTTTGGAGCCTTGGTGCCGCTTGTGGAAGCAGGAAGCCTCGTTACATGCATCAGAGGCAGCCTCTTTTCACCACCCCTAGTCATTTCCCTCCAAGTCTCGGCTACATCCTTTACTGCTGACTTTAGTTGGCTTTGGAAAATAATTTCTCAATCCAAAAAAAATATTTAAAATCAATTCAAATTATATTTCTTACCACTTTGTATCAATTATAATACCATGTTAATCTCCATTGACGTACCAGATAGATTATGTTTTTTATTTGTAAGACACATGAGTTACGACTTTAATCCAAATAAAGAATAAAATTTCAAATATGTCGTTACTTTACAATGTAGTCTGCATTGTCACTGTTTATACACGGTAGGTTGATTGATCATTTGTAGCTTAACTTCCAAGTGCATCCTCCGAGGCTGTGGATTCCTAGTTAATCACTTTCTTGACATGAGATGCTTCTCAGACAATTTGCAGGTGCAGTTTTTTTTTTTTCCCCCTCATATTGAAAATCTTATCAAGAGATTTAATTGAGTGGTTCATGTTCACCTGGTTTTGCTCGTAAGAGGCTCGAGAGTTTGCTTTCGTTTAACATCGATTCTTTTCTTTCATTGTTCAAGTAAATGGGATAACTTTCCTTCTTTAGATTGTCCTACTTGAACCTACAGCTTCAGGAACTTTGGCTGTAAGAGTATGGATATGAATATCTGACCTCTTAATATGATCGCACTTTTTTATTAACAAACGAAAACCAAGTAGGTTATCTTATAGCTAACAAATAGTTTAATGATGAGACTTTTTTTTTTCCATAAAAATAGATACTTCTATTTCTACTACAGTCTTTATGTATCTTTCTGCTTTCGCACTGAAGAGCTGCTTTGATCTTTGTATATTGCATGAAGTAAGGTTATTGATTATCTCCAACGATTCCTCTATGAGCTTGGTCGTTGGCAGATTATTTACAAATACTTGAAAGGCCACCACGAGTCTACGAGGAGTGCCATAGATAAGGAATCGTTGAACAAAGAAGGAAATTAGAGATTTAATCCCTAATTTCCCAAGACTGTAGATCTATCAAGTGTGACACCTGACACCAGATGCTCTTAATTAAAAATGGTGTTCTAATTCTATTTCAGTTATTTTTAACCACATATTTATGTGAGCCCTACGTAAATATATAGATAAAATTTAATAAAACAGAATAAGAACTGAAAGAGAAGTTTTACTAGCTGAGGAGTGGTAGTAGTGGTAGGTCCCTACACTCAAAAATTAAGGCACATATGCATCATTAGGTGGAACTTTGATGGAAGTCTGGTACCATGTTAGTTTGGGGTTCATCCGGGATAATTTTGATAATGTTAGGAATTCTTTTGGATATTATTAAATATTATAGTTCATTTGAATATTATAGTTTAAATTAACTTTTTTTTAATAAATATTGAGATTTGAAATAATACATCTTTTGTGTTATTACAATGGAGCTAAATGGTTTGACTTCCTAGTTCTTATTTGTGAGCTTTTACGTTGGACTTAGTACTGCCTTACAATTTAGATTTCTAGCTAGGGGTAGAAAAACCATTGGTTTAGGTAATTGCTTCTGGAAAATCTTTTTTGGTGATGCATTGTTAGTTGCAATCCATCACGATGAAAATAATTAGATGCATCAAGTTTCTTGGTTTCTTGTAGAAGGGGAGAACTACTATTGTTGGTGTTGATTTTTAGATCTCCTTAGTGAAGAACTAAAGTTAGATATTCGTAAACGACAAACAGAAGGTATAAATTCCTTTTAATTAATACTAAAATATAACTAGTAGTTGGACATTTCAATTACAAATTGTATCTATTTCCATATTTTGAATGTATAAAATATGCATGTCATTTACGCAAATTGGTTGAAGAAGCATAAAGGGCATATGCACAAGCTCCTTTTCTAATAAGTAGTTAGTAGCACAACTCAGTACAATTATGAGGAGGTGATGGAGAAGATAAAAGCCTATACGAGAAAGCATAAAAAGACTTTGAGACTAAAGGCAATGAGACATTTGTCAAGGCATTTGAAATTACAAGCCTAAATGAGATAGTTGGTAAGAAGAGCTTTCAATGAATATATTTGTTAAAGCACAAATTAAGAGAATTATCAATATGATAGAAGACATTTAGACAAATTTGATGACTATTATATATGAGAATATATACAATATGACATAAGACATGTAGACAATTTTGTTGACTCTTATATATGAGAATATATATATATATGGCTTTTTTAATACATTGTCTCACTAAATTAAATGGAAATTTAAAGTTTAAAGTTGTAAATTTAATCTTTAACATTCTAAACAATATTTTGAGCCTAGAATTTATCTAAGATGACCTACGACATGATTGATTCAACACCTTCAAACCCTAAGATTTATGCTATAATCAAAAGAAAGAAATACTAACCTTGATCCATACTCAATATGTGTAATTCCTTCCTGATCGCAAATACCATCTTTACCCAAAAACTTTAACCACTCTCACCTTCTTGCTTTCTTCGTTATTTTCAATGGTGCAAGAATGTATGTTTCTTTGATAACTGTTAACTCACATTGACTAAAGAGAGATGAAAGGTTTTCATTAATTATAATAAAACCCTAATGACTATAATTTTGTTTACAAGCCCAATAATCATTATTTTAGGCCCATTTCGTATTAGAATAAACTAAAGTAATATAGGCTACACTTTAAGATTATTAAATTAATCTAACAAACTCTCACTTGGCTCATGTTATAATTTAATGATCTAACAACACAAGTATGCACCATATATTGAATCTATCAAGTCATCAAATTTAAATGAATTGAAATGATGGGATTATGGCAATCATAAGTCATCTAACGACATGATTTATTTCAACTATCACATAATAAACTCAACTCAAATTACACTCAAATTAACTGTAATCGAGAAACATTGTAATTCTCAACTTTAATTTTTTTCTGAAAATATAATTTCTCATCACAATAAAATAATGCGTGTACATAACATAATGTGATAACTAACAAAAGTAAAAAAACATAACATTAATTGAATTCACAATTGTCAAAACAATAATAACAAATATCTAAACTTATGTACATACATAACATGATCTCATGCTAACAAAGACTTATCTATAATGTTCATCCTTTCAACGTGGTCAGCAAATGTTTTACATCATGTAACAAGCCTAATTCATTAGCAGTCAAAAGAATATCGTCAATATATAGTACCAAAATAATGAGCTTGCTCTCATTATCCTTCATATAGATACACCTATCAACAATATTCTCTAAAAAAACATAAGAGTAATGATCTCATTGAATTTAAGATACCAACGTTAGTGTAACATCTCGTTACTGTTAGTAAGGGTATTTTTCGTAATTGGGACAGACTGATAGGATTTTCATTGCATTCACTGACTGAGCACTCTAATTATAGAGGAACAGGCTTATTGCATATGCATTTATTCATAGGTGCATGCATTCATGATTTTCCGGTATTGATTGTGAGTTTGAACTGACTGAACTGACTGGATCGTGATTAATTGAGAAATTAGGAGTTATTGGGCTCAAATGACTGATTTAGAATTGTTTATGTGTGATTGGTAATTTATAGTGGCTTATAGGAAATTTTTTAGAAATTTGGGAGAAAATGCCCGGACCGAAAATTTGGAGTGACAGACTGATTGACTGTATAGTACTGAAAGAATGGTCTAATAGCAATGAAAAAATTAGAATTTTATTGATAGGAAATAGATATGTTGAGCTATTGAAATTTAGAGACTGAAATTGGACTGATTTGGAGACCTATGTCTATAAATACTAGGTTTGAAAGAAATTTGGAAAATTTTGGCTAAGGCATTTACGAGTTCTCTTCTTCCC
>JANZLD010000237.1:74683133-74695769 GCA_026413575.1 Erythroxylum carthagenense
CTCATCGTTTTTAAAAGAAAAAGAAATTGTCATATGAGGTTTAAAAAGATAGTAAACGTTTTAGTACGTCACCCTCGAGGGTCACGGGCTCGGATATCACCGTGGATGTCGGGTTCGGATCTCGTCGGGAGTGGGGTGCTACAATTGTAGTCCCTAACAATTTTTGGACTTTACAGTATGATCTTTCAACATTATAGTTAAATTCCTAAATTTATTTATACTTAATTAAATGTTTACTATATAAAAAGCTTGTTAGTTACCAAGTTGACCTTGCTGGAAAAGATATTTATACATTTAATTTCAATTGTTCATGTTATATGATAGTAATAAATGACATAAAAAATTAACTAAACAGTTGAGATTATTAATTATAATGTCATGAGATCACTCAAAGGTGGATCATTGCCTATAACTAATAATATTAAAGAGACTTATCGACATAGTTGGTGAATATGTTTGTATATCCAAAGATAACATGCATACTAGCTTGAGTATGATTGGTTGTCCATTAAAGTGTGTATATATATGTTGTTAGCATCATTATGGATTAAAGATATGTATTTAAGTATCATCTAAAATAGTTACCAACGTTTTTGCACCATTAGAAAAGAAAGAAGAAAAAAGAAGGAGAGAGTGGATAAATTCTTTACGTTGAGAAACATATATGCAACCAAAATGAATTATCATTATAGATATATATTAAACATGGACCAAGGTTAGTCTCTCTCTTATAATATGAATCATAATTGTACGAGTTGAATTGATTATGTTATAGATAATCTTGAGAGAATGCTAGAGTTGAAATGTTGTGTAGAATATTATAGTTTTAATTGCAGTAACTAATTATTTGAATTTGGTATATTGGATTAAAAATTGAAATAAGAAATACGGTATCATTGTTAGAGATATTCATAAAGACATGTTCAACAGAAATCTTAAAAGGCTTACATTTGAAAAGGTTTAGGGTGAACACATATTCATCATCGTTAACAATCATTAAGCAATATTATATATCAAAGGAGAGATACTCGTTAGGAGTTGGTTGGATCAATTTTAGAAATTGAAATAATATCTAAGTCACTATACTAACCCTTCAAACACCATGTACTTGATGGTCTTGATTTGATCAATATGTGTTATGCAGGTTGTAGTGTGAAGATAATGAACAAGGTGGAAGAAGAAATAAGGGACTAGGCCAGAAGCTAAGGGTAGGACAGACAGACAGAAGAGCTCAGCCATCGTGTATCAGGCTCCGCTATCTCAACATCCCCAAGAACAAGAGAGATGGACTGCGATTGAGAAGATTGAGGAAGATTTGCCTGACCGCTTTAGCAACCACTAAATATGTCCAAGCACATATGTCATGGAGAACTTGAGATGGAATGGGTTACTTGTATCAGCGAGCAAGTGCACGTAGAAGGGTCTGGATTCGCGTTTTGAAGTTTCAAGATAGTATATACATACATGGAGATGTTAATTTGAAGCTAAATAGTTTTTCACGATTTCCATTAATTATTATTTATAATTTTTGGCTTAATGGATCTGTGATTCAAAGAGAAAAGCTATGTTTTTTTTTTTTTACCCACGAAGTGTCCTAAGAGAGTCTCAATTATGAGAAGGCACTTTTAAGCCATCTACTCTTATACTAATCTCTGCTCGAATTAGATAGGCCCCTTATGGGAGGCAAATTTTTGACCACAAATTTTAAACGGCTGTATATAGAAGGACGATTCGAACCCGTGACCTCACTTAAGCTCTGCTCGAAAAGCTATGCTTTAATAAGCTGATCATCTTATTAGTAAGGGTGAAATGTACAGTATGGGCTAATAATTATTTAATCATATAATCAAATGGACCTATATTTAAAGTAATATCTTGTAGTGTAATATTCATACTGTTAAATAATTATTTGATCGTATAATCAAATGGACATATATTTAAAGTAATATCTTGTAGTGTAATATTAATACTATTAAATAATTAGTTCAAGATATAATCACTAGGATTAGAAGCACTAGTACCTCTGCAACTTTGTCGTTTTGACATACGTAATCAAACTTCACGTTTTTTACATTATTTCGTTTCCATTTCTATGACTCCATAACCTAAACTTCAACTTGGTCTGCGTCGTTTTGACTCGTCGGAGAATCACAATTATCTACTTACCAACCACCACAAATATTTACAGCCCTCCGCCACGACCATTATACGCCGTCTCCTCCTCTTATTCTCCACCTCTTTCTCTCTTTCTCTAAACTTTTTCCCGCCAATTTAATGTCCACGCAAATGCTCTCTAAAGCTTGCCACGGCGTCGTTTCCCACACCTCCCCAAACCCATCATTACCTCTCCAACACCTCTCTCGCCCCAACTTCTCTCTTCGTCCTCCTCCGAACTTTCCCGCCTTTTCGCTGTCAACCCTAAAACTTCCAATCCCCCTCTCTTTACAATCCAGTGTCCAATTACGATCACAAATGATCTCCAATTCGAAGTTCTCCGACACTCTCATGCTGGACATTTCCCACGCCGATCTCGATCGCTTTGCCGCCGTCGCCAACCTACTCGCCGACGCTTCCGGTGAAGTCATCCGCAAGTACTTCCGGAAGAAGTTCGATGTTCTGGATAAAGAGGATTTGAGTGAGTGTAAATGATGAATGAGTTGTAATGATACTTTATGGTCTGATTTATTAAGAAAATGAAAAAAAAGACGAAGAGAGAGAATATGGTTGATTGTTACAGAAGTGTACACTTTATATGCAGTTAAGGTCTTCTAATTGTTTATTTATTCTAGTGATGTTGGATGCACTACAGGTCCTGTGACAATTGCGGATAAAGCAGCTGAGGAGGCTATGGTTTCAATTATAATGGATAATTTTCCTTCTCATGCAATGTGAGCTGTTTGGTCTTTCTAATGAACTAGTTTTTGTTTAGTTGACAGACAACTGTAATGAACGGTCTCTCAAATGTTTGCTTGGATTTGTTTGAGAAAGTTTTTGACTTTTGCTTCTTAGATTTGGTCCTGTAACTGTGAAGGGGTTGTAATTGCAGTTATGGAGAGGAGAACGGGTGGAGATGTAAGGAAAAGTTTTCAGACTATGTTTGGGTTTTAGATCCTATTGATGGAACCAAGAGTTTTATTACTGGTTTGTTTCTTGGTCTTGTTGCCATCAGGTTTGAGTTTTAAACGGTTCCTTAAATACATATTTTGATTTTTTTTTACAGGAAAACCTTTGTTTGGTACACTCATTGCTTTACTGCGCATGGGAAAACCGGTAAGACCGACCGTAATCTGATTCCTAAGAAAATGAATGATTTTTAGAGAGCATGTAAGGTAGCTAAGAATGTTTCCCTTTTTAGGTGAAGGAGAATCCCCCTATGAACTAAATTTCATGAGATAGCGAAGTTTTGGCAGCTTTAGCTTATTCTTAAAGGGATGAAGTATGATTTCAACAAATGGATTTGTTGATTTATGGTAAAAGATACTTTGATGTACATGATAAGAATGGCAACTTATGCTCAAACAATTTTAACAAAGGGTTACCTAGTGTTCAATCACTAGACTTGATTAGTTTATATTCTTGTTTTAAGTTTGTCTGGAATCTAGAATAAAGACATTGCTACAGCACTGATTTCACCACTCTGGGGAGTTCCTTATGAAAACTCTTACTCTATTGTCATTTTTTTTTCCCGTTTGGTGCGAATTCTCTTAAATTTACTTGGTCACCGGGCACTTGACTTTGTTGTAAATCATGTATCAATATTCTAGTGGTGGTTTTCAATTTGAAGATTTAACTTCTAACATGAAATTGCTTTTACTTATTCTTGTCAAATTTTTAAAAATGTCTTTACAGATTGTTGGAATAATTGATCAACCTGTCCTTAAAGAAAGATGGATTGGGATAAGCGGAAGGGGAACGACATTGAATGGAGAGAAATTGTCAACACGCATTTGTGAAAATTTGTCACAAGCATATCTGTATGTTATCTTGTTTAAAAGGTAGGTTATGATATAGGGAATGAAGCTTGTTATTTACTAAACTAACTTTTACATTTCCCCCTTCTTTAGATATACCACAAGTCCACATCTATTCAGTGATGATGCTGCAGAGGCATTTGCTCGTGTCAGAAACAAGGTGGGGCTTTATCGCTAGAAGTGAAATTAGGATACAGGTTTTATCATCAAGTATTAGTACCAGTGGAACATATGAAAAAACAATGGTAGTCTTAGCTTTGCCAGCTGAATTTTATAAAGATTTAGTATCTATGCAAACATCATTGTTACCATGTTTATCATAGCTATTTTCTTCTCCAGAATACCTCGAGACAGTTGATCTGTGTGCATTTATACGAATGATCTCCAGCATTTTATATATTTTTTTAACCTTTTGAGTCTAGATTAGCAGTCCTCTGTTAAAGTTCTAATTATTTTCGAGCTACACTGGCTTATGAAATTCTATTTTAAGATCTGTCAGTATCATAATTTCTTCTCCTAGGAATGAGGAATGTAACTGAATGTATCTCGAAATGCTACAGTTTCATCTCTTTCCTCCATTTTATGTTGTCATTATTGTGCAGGTAAAAGTGCCATTATATGGGTGTGATTGCTATGCTTATGCGCTTCTGGCTTCTGGCTTTGTAGATCTTGTCATTGAATCTGGCCTGAAGGTAAGTTGTGCTATTTTCCTCTACAAATTTGACTCATCAACCTCTCCCTTGAGTGTGTTTGGCTACTTGTCATGGAGTGAAACGAATCCCACTAAGCAATACGATGGGGAGAACGGGCATGACATTGATTTATAAGTTAGTGGCTGCTAGTTGGTCTTATAAGTCTATTCAAAGATAAGGTGGAGAGTAATATTTTAACATCTTGGATTGAATGTTTAAAATTACCAAAATAGTTGACAGAGGCATGGGCTTGTGGATCTTCTAGAGTGGCGGGTTCTGCATTTCCCAGTTGTCTTATTGAGCTCATTTCAATTCGATTCAGTGGTTCTTGTAGGTATGTTGAATTAACCTTCGTTGCTTTAATAATTAATGTGTGTTTTTCTGTCAGCCATACGATTTCCTTGCTCTTATACCGGTGATCGAGGGTTCTGGAGGAGTAATAACTGATTGGAAAGGAGATGAACTCAGTTGGGAGGCTTCTCCAGATTCTCGTGCAACAAGTATGCTTGCATAATACTTGCAATTCTAATTTAAGTTAGTGAACTTAATCTATGACATATATCAGTTATTCCTTTACTTTCTTTAATAGGTTTCAACGTAGTGGCGGCTGGGGACAGACAGACACACAGAGAAGCCCTTGACTTCTTGGATTGGCACTGAGGTTTTGGGGTATGTGATCATCTATGCCAGTTTTGCTGTGCCAATCTTATTTCAATCTATCTTATCCATACATTTATGTGGGACTCACATAAATGTGTGGATGAGATGAATTGGAACAAGATTAGAACAGCAAAACTAACAGAGGCGATTTCATTTGGAGGTTTCGTAGTGGATCAAACTAGGACCCACATAAATGTGTGGATGAGATAAATTGGAACAAGTGTAGATGAGATAAATTGGAACAAGGTTGAAACAGCAAAGCAGGTGATTTCATTTGAAGGTTTTGCAGTGGATCAAACTATAGGGTTCATTATTTAAATTGATGTGACTTTGAGGAAGCTGGACGAATGTTTGAAATAATATGCAAACAAGGTAGATGCCAATAACAATGTAGGCCAGCACATTTCTACTTCACTTGGATTATCGAGAAGTTTTAAAGCATTTATTGTTCTATGCAAGAAATGTAGTTGCCAATACCAGTGGACATGAGCACATCTCTCCTTATACTTGGATTATTTGGACTTTTTTTAAAAGCATATTTTGTTTGGCAAAGTAAAATATATTAGCAAGTGGCTTCGTAATTCCTTAAAAAATGAATGAATTTTTATTTACGAGTTCTTGTCTGCATCTGCATGTCAGAATCTATTCATTTGTAGCAATATCAAATTTGCTGGCATCAATCATATCCTTAAAAATTTATCATCAAATTAAAATATTTTGTTTATCGACTCTTTTATTACATACCTACGAATAACTAAATACCGGTGAAATAATTTTACATAATTTAAATATTTTTAAAATTTATATATTTCATATCTAATGCATGCACTTAAAAAATTATTATAACTTTTAAAATGTGTAAAAAATAACTTTAAAAATTAAATTCATTTTTTACAAATGTATCTTTTTATTTTATATTATTCTTAATTTCATATTTATATGAAAGATGTTCCCTTTCTCATTTTATTTTATAAAGAATGTAAAAATAATATTAGTAAAAAATAAAAATATTTATTATATTAAATTTATATTATTATCATTTCTTGAAATAAGATTAAAATAAAGAAAAAACTATCTTATATAATATAAAAGGCTGTTTTACAATTTTATAAAATTTTTAAAAATTATCAGTACCCAAACCAAAAACCAAATTCCAAGTTCAATACCAAATTTATGATCTATTCCTCTACCTCTATACCTACTCTGCCATACAAGGGCATGTTGGGCAGGAATATATGGTACATTGCATGGCACAGAATAAGAATAGGATCTCCTGCCCAAATTCACAACACTGATATGGAGACATCATCAAGCCTACCTAATCAATTCAGTCAAATCGTGACTAATTGAGATGTTAATGGCCATTGAAGTTGGGGCTCTGGGGTATTCGGCTGTGATGAGGGATTCATCACCTCACATCATCACCACATGACTAGGAGAATCATAACTGCTATATTGAAGTGGCTTCCAATTAGTTCAAATGCCGATCATGCTAGGTTACGGGAGATGTTCGTCTGGTCAAATATCCAAGTAAATTCGTACAACCAGCAATGTTATGAACTTGTAATTGAAACAAACAAGCCAATATTAGAAATGAACCCAGACAAACGAAAGTTGCCCTCGCAAAAACTAGGACCAAGCTATGGCGGTGCACTCAACTGTGGCCATTTACCAGCAGAATCCATGTAGCACCAAGGTGAAAAGTGCATTAGACCTAAATTCCACCGCTTGAGGCCTCTGGCCAGTCCAACACCAGCATGAGAACTCAAGAGCACTACAACCTGGGTATCAATCCTTTCCAAAGTCTGCGTTGTAGTGAGCACTTGATTCCAGTTTTTTGGCCTCATTCAGTTTCCGGACAGCCTAGAAAAGCAGAAAAAATAAATGTTAATGACTACTATACAAAACAAATGTGCATAGAAAAGATGGTCCCGCAAGGAGACCAATGGACTCTCTCCAGGGGTGATGCAAACGAACGATGAGGCTATACATTGAGACTTAACTCGTAAAGACAAAAACGTGGCTAACTTTTATAGCCAATCTTTTTCTCTCACAAGGTTGTAAGGAAATGTTCTCTCAAGGACTATGGTCCTTGGATAAATAATGAAGTGCCATCAACAATTAGGATCCCAACAGACATTAAAACAATGTTTTCATCCCTAAAAAAGTATACCTTCATAAAATCTTCATGGATGACATAATCCCGTTCTGCACGAATGGCAGACATACCAGCCTCAGTGCAAACATTTCTCAGATCAGCCCCATTAAAACCCTGAAGAAAATGAATTAGTTCAGTCTTTAATTTTTTTGTTAAAAGATATTCTATTCGCACAAAAGAACATATGTCTGACCTCTGCAAGTTTTACAACTGCTTCATAGTCGATCTCTCCATGTTTCGCAATACCAGCAGCATGAATTTTAAGGATTTCCATTCTTGACTGCTCATTTGGTAATGGAATCTCAATCTTCCTGTCAAGTCGTCCAGGACGGAGCAGTGCAGGGTCCAGAACATCAGGTCTGTTTGTAGCCATAATCATTTTAACCTAGAAAGCCATTTTTCGTTAAGTTACCATCTAAGAGTGCAAATGTTCACCTCACGAACAAGGTGAAAACATGGTAGGCTCTTAATTGAGAATGAAAATACGTTACCTTTCCAAGCTGATCAAATCCATCCAGCTGATTAAGCAACTCCATTAGGGTTCTTTGTATTTCACGGTCAGCACTTGTTCCCTCACTGAAGCGACGTCCACCAATGGCATCAATTTCGTCCATAAATATGATGCAAGGCTTCAAAGAGAAATCAATATTTAGTTAAAAAATATCTAGAAAAGTAGAACAAGGGAAACCACACGCCTGCAAATTGAGCTCTTACTTGATGATCACGTGCATAACCAAACATTTCCCTTATCAATCTTGCACTCTCACCGATGTATTTATCAATTATGGCACTTGATACAACCTACATTCAGTATAAAGTAATCAATATTTAGCTCTAATAAAAGAAACAGAATAAGGAACCAAAAAGCCATAAAAGCATAACACAAACATTACAAGACACCGCAGAAATTCTGAACAGTTGTATTTTCTTTTTCTCTCTTTGATCAATACATAGATACAAGTCTATATAGAAATAGAGAGGGCTATTCTAGGAAACTAATATCTGTACATAACATTCTAACTGATCAGATTTGCTAACTTTTAGGAGTCAATAGACAGACACCATTATCTAACCTTCAAGAAGTTGGCATCGATGTTGCTTGCTATAGCCCTGGCTAACAGTGTTTTCCCTGTACCAGGAGGTCCATAGAGAAGAACACCCTAAAAAATTATACAACCGTGTCACAACAAAAGCTCTTGATTCCTTGGCTGTTAATAGATGCCTGGGATGAAAATTACCTTAGGAGGCTTAATGCCAACTCGAAGAAATAGTTCAGGATTCATCAGAGGCAATTCTATAGATTCTCTGAGTTCTCTAATCTGATCTGACAACCCACCCACCGCAGAGTAGCTTATATTGCCAGGGTCTTCGTGAAGCATGTTGTATACCACTGGATCAACCTACACGAAAAGTTAAATGCATAGCATAATAAACAAACAGAAGGAAAATGCCATTATATATAAAAGTAAACCAATTTTGATCTAATGGAATGGTATTCCATATCCTAACTTACTTCACGGGGAAGAGCCCGCATGATTGTGAGGGTAGTCATATCAAGAACCACGCGAGTGCCAGCAGTTAGTTTTTCTTTGTCCACTTTACTTCGACAGCCAACCACATACCTCGGACCACTGCTAGCTTTTACTATCACTAAACACAAAAGTGACATTACCTAATAACAACATGTAGTATATCCCTAACAACCAACAGAAAACCATGAAGGAAAATATAACAGCCAAAAGAAAATTATGAAGGCAAACATAGAACAGCCAGAAGAAAACTATGAAGGCAAAGGTAACAGCCAATATGAAACCATGAAGTCAAAGGCGATCAACAAACGGAAAACCATGAAGTCTATCAAAATAGCCAACAGAAAAGCATGAGGTCAAAGGTAACAGAAAAACTGGATATTTTTAGTTAATGAGACCGCAGATTATCATAAAAATAAAAGTAGTGTGCCAAAGTAAATATCCAATACTGTTTGTTGATATTAACTATATAAATATAAGTCACTACCTCTAGTATTCATACACAAAGCTAATAGAAAAAAATCTTACAGCGTTCATTGTCAAGAGGCCTAAGAACTTCGCCTATGATTTGGCCAACACTCTGAAGGGACTTTAAGTCATCTTCAGTTTTGGCAAACTCTTTCTTTGAAGCACGCAAACTTTCCCTCACTGCGTGGAACCAGTTTAATCACATGTTAGCTGTAGATATTACAAACAGAAATAACTGCAGCAACACAGCTAAACTCCATGAGTATGAAACATTCAGACCACCAAACAGATTGACATCTTGAGACCAAGTGCTTTATTCATAACTCCTGCCACCAATGCTAATCCTAATAAAAAGACATTTGGACCTAACTCCCAAACCCTCCATCCATTACATTCCCTCCATTTAGTAGTAAATCAGACATTTCAAAACCACAATTGCGAATTGTGTCGATAATTAAAATCAAAGGGTCGATCACAGCTTTTAAAAGCATCTTCCAGCAGCTCTTGACCCAAAAGAACCCAAATTTAGTCTAAAAGCCGCTTTGGATCCTTTCGCATAATTCGACCCAAATCGGCATATCAACTAAACCCATCCGAAAGTCGACAGTATACAATATTGAAATCAAGCCAATAACTTTATAATTGTAAACCAATAAAGTGATCTAAATCTTGTTTTCCGAAACAGGTTACCGCCAAATTCTTTTCACTTTTTCCCTGCCTTTCTGGGGTAAGCCAAAAAGTTCAGAACTTTTAAGATTTGGATAACTATAGGAACATATATGAGAACGAATTGAAAATTAAAGAAAAAAGAGAAGATTAAGGTTTTGGTGTTTATGAAGAAATGACCTGCGCAAACTCTAGATTCGAGCTCCTTGTGCTGAAGGAGCTTTTTCCGGTAGTCAGTGATCGTCGACCGGCGTCTCCCGGCCTCCTCCGCCTCCGTCGACATTGCTGTACCTTCGATCTGTTTGATAAATTAACTTCACTAATCGTCGTCGTGGTCTGGTTTTAGTTTGGTTAGGGGCTAAAGTTTATAGAGTTAGTAGTAGTACGAAAGTCTGGGCTTGCTTGTCAAGCAAAGTATTTAGACACGGGAAGTCTTGTTCGGTTATTTTTAACCAGGTTTTTTAATTAATTGAATAATTAAAAACTTCATTTTCTTATTAGATTGCTATGAAAATTAAAACAAAAAACAAAATTTTAGATTTAAAATCTCAATTTTATGGCTAATTTTAATTCTGAAGCACTAGTCTACGAATTATATTCAGGCTCAAGTCAATTTAAATTTTAATTATTTTAAACAAAATAGTATTGTTTTGTTCAAAAGAATTGAGTCTAAGATAAATTTAAGTCTGGATCTAATTAAAAAAATATTTTACACTTTTAATTAAAAAATATTTTTTAAAAAATTAAGACTTATGATTATGATTGATGTGTTGTGATTGCTAAACTTTAGAACGATTAAAAAAAGAAGACGAGCTATTAATGTACTGTAGTGTTCATTCATTGATTTTTTGTTTCCCTTTTTAAGGATAAACTTGATAAAGGGAAAGACAAGTAATTACGGTAATAATGAAGTTATTGTGAAGATTACAGATGTAGAAACCAAGTTCTTAAAACAGTTCGAGGTAGCATGCAACTTTGTGCTATTTGCCACCAAATAAATTTTCATTATCCACTTATGTTGTAGGATTTGGATATGTATAGAGAAACAGAAACAAAGACAGATACGTTGAAAAGGTTTTGGAAAGTTCAATTATGTCAAATAAATTCTGACTGACACCCTAAAATAAGCTACTTCTACCAAAGATCTCCGAACTGTTGCTGTCAATTCCTATTCTCCATTTATAATCATGAAAACGGAAAAAGAAGTTCAATCCCATTATAGGGATCGAGAAAGCAACATTTTCTCTTCTTTCTTTTTCTGCCAAGTCTAATTGTGAACACCCCTTCCTCTCTCACAACCCCACGAGGGATGGAGATAGAAAACAAGCCAACAATATCAAGAATCAATCTTTTTCTATCTTCATCTATATTAGTTTATACCCTACAGCCAACCGTTTTAGTTGTAGTTTAGTGATAAATTATTTAAAGGTATTTTTTATTTTATATATGTTTAGATGTATATAATAAAGTCCACGGCATAATTGTACATTGCAAATGAAATTATAATGAGATTATAATTATGAGATTCATATTACATTTATGTATTATTCCTAAATATTCCTAGTCATTGTTCTATTAAGATTGGACATTAATATAACGGAAAAAAACTAGCACACGTTTTGTTTTTCCTTATGAAGGAAGTAATGGATCTCATAGGTTAAATTATAGAGATACTTAAACAAACGTGTGGATGCTTGCTAGAGAACAAGTTCACTGAACAGACCCGATATGAGAAATTCATTTGGAACATTACTTGTATGTCTATGAAATTCTCATTATGATGATTGTATAAGTGATCCTTTAACTTGAGGTCATCAAAGTTATCTTGTATGGGGATTGCTATGTTTTGATACTACTCGTGATATATTTTATCAAAGGTCATTTAAACGATAGTCATTAGATGTAGCATGAACTATATGGAGATAGTTGAATGATCAAGATAGGATTCATTACCCAAAGTAATTAGGGAGAATATTCCGTTGTTCTCGATTAATATTGATTCAGGAAATCCTTGGCCAAGATGGAATGATATTTTGTAAACAATTTATAAATATCATTAATTGAATCAATAGCTAATGATAGAAAACTAATATAATTAGACTTAAAATAGAGTAGACATTAATTCCATGCTCTATATCTAATTGGAACATTGGTTGATGAAATGATTGAATTATACGGAAAAATTATGCACGGAAAGGTTAGTCAAAACCACTTTGACATTTCTAAATATTTTGGCGATCATGATGCGTTGCTAGACGCCAATCTTAATATATGATTATAAATTTTTTAATTGTAGAATTAAAGATAAATTAAAAGGAGTTTTAATTTATCTGATTATAATTATAAATTAGAATTATAATTTATAATATATTTGGGGACCTAATGGGTCTCACATATAGAATGGGTTGGAGAGAACAAAGTTAATTTAATCAAGTTGGACTTGATTATAAAGTTTGAGAAACTTTATGATTAAATATGAGATATTTAATAAA
>JANZLD010000237.1:74763853-74775517 GCA_026413575.1 Erythroxylum carthagenense
GTTTTGTGATTCGATTGATAGCCAATTTGTTTTGCCTTGATTCGCTTTTGCTTACTCTCATTTGGCGATTGGTTTCCACATTTTGCTATTCATGTCGCCTTCGGATTCGAATTATCCGATTCGATTATCCGTCCTTCGTTTCATATTCGGTTGGGATCCGGTTTTCGAATCGGGTCCCAACAATTAGACATCAATCTTGATTTATGAATATATATTATTTAATTTGGGAATTAAAAATGAGTTGAGGAGTTTAATTCATCTAATCCTAAATATGATTTAGGGTTATAATTATATCTATTATATCATATTTAGGTACCTTATAGTTACACAGCAAGAATGAGTTGAAGAGAGAAAATGGTATTTTAATCAAATCGAACTTGATTATAAAGTTTGAAAAAACTTTGTAATTAAATATATGATATTAAGCAAATAAGGATCAATATGAGATATTATATCTTATTAGGGTGTAATTGGTATTAAATTATAATTAATTTTAATTATAATTAAATTTAAATTCAATTAAATTTTTATTTCAATTAAATTACTAAAATATTCATATCTTATTATAAATAAGCTTAGGCTCTAACAGAGCTAGTACTCTTGCTTAACCTTTCTACAATAGTTATATAGTTCCTTTAACTCATTATGTGGATAGTGCTAGAAGTAAGATACTTGTGTAGTTATGATGGTTAAGACGAGCTAGTTTTAAAAATAGTTTAAAGAAAATGACAAGAAAAGGATCAGGTTTTATAATAAGGTATAAGATCTATGTTTTATTGTGCTTTATGTATTAATCATATTATAGATTTAAAGTGGTCTTGGCTTTTAAAAAATCATAAGAAATGGTTTTATAATTATTTCTTTACATGCAAGGTTATATCCTACTGAGATTTTTGAATAACAAGGGCCCTATTTTATTCAAGGACAAACTCAGAGCCGACATCTCTAATAAAGGTTATAGTTGTATGACCTGTAAGAGTCTTAACTAAAATAATTTTCCTGATAGCAGGAGAACAATAAAGCAAAACACTATAAGGTGGGTTTATCTAACTTTCATGCATGATCATGGTAAATAAACTCACATAATATCTATTAGTAATCAACATGTATATACAAGATTAATTGAAAATTATTGGTTGGTTAGGTGGCAAATGGCAGTCGCTACCATAACTTGATGAAGAGTAATTAAGAGTTGATTAACTTGGGTAGCCACAATGTTATATAATGGAGGAAGTTCCCATTTTTAATTTTCATGATCATATCTAAAAGCAAATAATCATACATCAAGTTCATTATCTGGACTATTAGTAGTTATCATAAGTGCCCATTTCATTGGCTGCATTTCTCTTTGAAGTTAGTGTTACCCTAATATACCATTGGACCAAAAAAAAGTTGTTCTCCCTTCAACTGCAATAATTAAAAAATTTCTAACCAATTAATTGAAAGGTTCTGAAGGGGCTTGAGAAGAAATTGGATTGGATACAAGTGAGCCCATATATAACTAGGACATTTTATCTCAACCCAAAACATTAAAGCAATGGGTTATAAGTACTATTTTTTTTATATAACTCACTTCATTCTTGTGTCCCTTTCCGATGTAGGATTACTCCACTTGTGAATTTGCAATATCTCCCCCTCACAAGTGGATCCACCCATATTGAGCTAGCTCCCCCTTAACCTATAACTTATTTAAGCCATTTGAGTCACTCAGTAAGTACATCTCCCACTCACAAGTAGAGTAATAGCTCCCCCTCAACCCATAGCTCATGTGAAGCCATTTGAGTCATTCCATGAATCACCCATTTATAGGATCAAAATCTATGAATCTCTTTTCATTGGACTTCTCCAACCTATCTTTAATAACCATAAAAGGTTTATAAGGGGCCTAGGGAGAAATTAGACTGCATCCAAGTGAGTCAAATACAACCAAGACATCATATCTCAACCCACAACTTAAAGGCAATGGGTTATGAGTCCTATCTTTATATATAATTCACTTAATCCTTATATCTCTTTTTGATATAGGATTACTCCACTTGTGAAAATCTAACATTAATTTTGTATTTGTCCAACCATCCTTGTTACTTTAGGAAATTATCTTTAAATCTTGAAATCAATAGGACTAATGTATAAAACTTTTAAATTTTGTACTTAGAGTCTTTTGAACTCTGTAATACATACTAGAGTTTAAATATCCCCTCATCATTTCTTTGTTTAGTATAATTAAATCAAATCCCCAGCAATAAGAGTTTTTTTAAATCAACTGATGAACAAACAAGAGCTTTTACTAAATCAATTAATGAATAATGATCTATTAGTGTATGTGATATAATCAATTAATTAGTTGTATATTTATGATAATTAATTAAAGACATTATTTATATTATACATGTTAATAAGATGAAATTAATAGGATAAATATACCTTGCAAATAAAATTATAATGAGATCATAATTTTAAATTTTAGATTATATTATATTTGTCCTTAAAATGTTCCAATTCATTTTGTTATTACTGGATATTAATACAACGAAAAGACTAACACAAGTTATGTTTTTTCTTTCGAAAGAAGTAATCAATCAAATGTCAGTTTATATCCTACAACTGATCAATTGGTCGTATTTTAGTTAGAAAATAATTTAAAGGCTTTCTTGTTCTTATACAAACTTAGATGGATATGCTAAAGTCTATGAGATAAATATATATTACAATTGAAAGTATAACGAGATTATAATTATGAAATTCATATTGCATTTATGTATTATCTTTAAATTGCTCCTAGTCATTGTTCTATTAAGATTAGACATTAACAGAATGTAAAAATACTAACACATGTTATATTTTTCCTCGTTAAGGAAGTAATCAATTTCATAAACTAAAGTACGGAGATATTGAAACAAATATGTAGGTGTTTATTAAAGAACAAGTTCACTCAATTGACCCTATATGAGAAATCCATTTGGAACATGATTTCATGTCTATGAAAATTCCCATTGTGATGATTATATAAGTGATCATTGGACTTAAGATCTTCAAAGTTATCATCTATAGGGACGACTATCTTATAGGGATAACTATCTTTTGATACTACTTATGACCTGTTCTAGTTAAAGATAGCTCAATCGGTAGTCATTAGATGTAGCATGAACTATATAGGGGTAGTTGAGTAATCAAGATAGGATTTATCACCCTAAAGTAATTAGGGAGAATGTTTCATTGTTCTCATTTAGTATTTGATTCGAGAAATTCTTAGCTAATGTGGAATAAAATTTTGTAAATAATTTACAATTGTCTTTAACTGAATCAACAATTAATGGTGGGGAACTAATATGATTGGGCTCAAAATAGAGTAGATATTAATTTTATGTTATATGTC
The DNA here is from genome assembly GCA_026413575.1 of Erythroxylum carthagenense. Classification (NCBI taxonomy): domain Eukaryota; kingdom Viridiplantae; phylum Streptophyta; class Magnoliopsida; order Malpighiales; family Erythroxylaceae; genus Erythroxylum; species Erythroxylum carthagenense. The sequence goes on from JANZLD010000237.1 coordinate 74,767,230, forward strand.
TAATTGAAACATTGTATAATAAAATGATTGAATTATATGAAAAATCATACACGAAAAGGTTAGCCAAAGTCACTTTGACATTTCTAAATATTTGGCCGATTATGATGCCTTACTAGATGTCAATCTTGATATATGAATATAAATTGTTTAATTATATAATTAAAGATAAATTAAAGAAGTTTAATTCACCCAATTCGAATATGATTTAGTGTTATAATTGGCAACATAATCAAGAACCCAATGGGTTATACATAAAGAACATATTGAAGAGAGAAAAGATAATTTAATGAAGGTGGACTTGATTGTAAAGTTCGAAAAACTTTATGATTAAATATGAGATATTTAATAAATAAGAATCAATATGAGACACTAGATATTATTTGGGAATATCTTGTATTTAATTATAATTATCCTAAAGTTTAATTGAAATTAGAAGTTAATTTCAATTAAATTACTAAAATATTCAAAACCTATTATCAATAGTTTCAAGTTTTAATGGAACTAGCTCTCCTTACCTAACTATTTCAACAAAAGTTGTAGAGTTGTCTCAACTCTCAATTTGTTATTTAGATATTGATAGAGGTTAAACACTTATGTGGCTATAGTAATTAAGATGAGCTAGTTTTAGAAATTATTTGAAAGATACGTCAAAAAAAATGATCAAGCTTTAAAATAAGGTACGAATTAAGATTCATTCTTTATTATGATTTAAATGTTAATTATTTATAGAATTTAACTAATCCTAGCTTTCAAAAAATTAAATACAAAAAAGTTTCATAATTATTCTACTATACATGGGATTGGATCTTCTGTAACTTATTAAAATTGTTTGATTATTATTGATTTTGAATTTTAAATTAAAATCACAAACCTTAAAAATTAGATTTAGGTTTGATTAATCTTAAGTTCAATTTAAAATTGAAATTAAAATGAAACCCTATGCCTGAGAAGATCTGAAAAGTTCAAATTTAGAACAATAAAAACCCAAAAATTAGAAACCCAAAAACCATTGAAGGAATTTATGGCTGTTGCTACTGACATTGGAATTTCTTGTTACTTGTGTTTGATGGAGTTTCGATGATTGAAGTTTAGTCGAATAAGGTTGTATAAGGTGTGTAAAATGGTAAATAAATCCTACTGTTGGCAGCTAGAATAAGCCATCGATGTGGTTGATTTGCCGGAAATTATTGTGGAGTAATAAGCTGCTAGAAACTACAGCAGCCGATGGCAGTAGCTATTGGAACCGAGAGGCGACGTGGCAGCGGTGGAACCTGTAAATGTGATAACATGGAGGAGACAAGACTGGAGGTGCGTCTGGCTAGCGGGAAGATTCAAGTGAGCGGTGGCTTGTCTTCGGTGACGTGTGACCTGAATGCTATGGCTGGGAGCTTACGGCTGCGTAAACAGGGAAGACGAGTCTCCTCGCTGAAGCTAGCTGGCGGGAGTGGCAGGTGGCAGCAGCCTTGGGAGTGGCAGCTAGGGTTTACAACGTAGGGTATTTAGGGATTTTTGATGAAAAACATGGATGTTTGATAACAAGGATGGACGTGTGCTAGTATTAAGATAAGTGCTAAGGTTAGAATAAGGGATGTAGGGTTAGAATAAGGGGTGTTTAGCAACATGAATGTAACTAGCATTTGGCCAAGATAAGAGTTGTTTTCTATGGCCAAGAATAAGACATGTTTGAAAACAAGAAAAAGGTATTCTTAGTTTGAAATATGTTGTATTTGGAAACTAGGATATATTGTATCCTAGGTCTTGGATAAGGGGTGTTTGGCAATGAGCTTGTCTAAACTCATAATTAAAAATGAGCCAATCTTTATTTAAAAAACTTTATTCTAAATAGGTTTTAAAATTGTTTTAAATTAAAAATAAATTCTAAAATTAAATTAGTTATTTTTCATAATATGATTCAGATTAATATTCCTAATCAATTTTTAAAAGGTAGTTTATAAAATTAGAATTAATTAGTTTAAATTAGATTGAAACTAATTAATTAGATTTCTTAAAATTAAGAAAAGTATTTTCTTAAGTAAGTAAGAAAAGTGTTTCTTAATTAAATTTATTTATTTCAATTGATTGACATAAATTAAATTTATGACTCTATTTGTCTAGAGAATTGTTATTCAATTTATTTATAAAATGTTTCTTTATTTATGAATAATAATTTTCTTGATTTGTTGGAAAAAGTATTTTTATTAAATTGTGAAAAGTGTTTTCATTTATTAATTAAGAAAAATTAACTTTCTTAATATTTTTGAAAATAGTTTTCTATTTATTAAGGAAAGATTTTCTAACTAATTAAGAAATTAATCTCAAATAAATAATGTAAAGGATTTTCTTAATAAAATCTAAAAGTGTTTTATTCAATTTTTAAATTAGTTTCCTTTTAATATTAGAAAATAGTTTATAAATTAAAAAAAATCTAATTAGATTAGAAATAGTTTTCTAATTGGATTAGAATTTCTTAATTGTTGAATTTTGAAGAAAGAGTTTTTAAGTTATAATAAGTAAGAAAAGCAATTTATTGAAAATTGTTTTTGATTAAATTTTAATTAAAGGAGTCAAGATAATTCGAAGTAGTTTCCATTTGGATTTGAAATTTATTTTCAAATCAAATTAAGTTTCTATTTGGAATAAAATTTAGTTTATTTAGGAATCATTAAGTTTAGTCTAACTTAATTTTCTATGGAGTTAAAAATATTGTTATAGATTATGAAGATCAATAACTATAATCAAACGAAATTTGATATTTTATGCATACAATTTATGAGTGCATAAGTTGCATGTTTGAATATATATTTGATATATTATACATGAAGGATTGAATATTTTATATGTGTGATATTTTACATGTAATTTTCTATTTGATGAGACGATCAAAATTAAATCCTTCGTTAAAAATATTGAGTATATATTTTAAACAAGATAGTTTTCTTCAATTGTTATAAGAATAAGCCATAGTTATGTTTATCATTAGGTTTGTTGAGAAAACTCAAGGTCACTTTAACTCGAATATGTTTAGTCTTATGACAATAGATCCCACTTAACTAAATTTATATTATTTAGATGGGCAAACTTGTAATCAAATGAATATAGAGGTAAGGTTGTGAATAATACATAATATATGTTTTGTCAAGAGATGTTACTTGACGAATCTATGAGTCACATGAGATGTGAATGACAATCTACCTAATTTAAGTTTAGTCGGTTTGTTCGGCAAACTTAAGATCAACTAACTTTAATGAGAACCTAGCCCATTGGAAATATTAAAGTAATCTTTAATAATAAGTGGGAGTATGCAGAGACATATTGCTTTTAGATAATAGTATTCTAATTTTCAATTGTTGAAAATATAGTTGTCTAAGAGCAATTCTTCCTAAATGATTGAGCTATTTATGAGTTGGTCAATATTGTAATAACTACAAGGGCACAGCATAGCTATAGCTAGTACCGACATGTCGATCTCACGAAGACTATGAATACTAGTATTTACCATTTTCCTATTAACTAGCATAAGGATTAATTTTAGATTTTTAATTAAAGGAAATTAAACTAAGCAAGTAAACTAAAATTGAGAGCAAAATTAAACAAAGGATTGTAGAAGCATTTAGAAAAATATCAATATCGAAAATTAGTACCTAGGTTTCAAATCCTCCTAAACCTTTGATAGATTGATCTCTTATTATATATGCAATTGGTTTGTTGATTAGTTGTACTATGGAGACTCCTATGGTATGATAGTAGCTGACCTTGAATCTACTAACAACTAATCTTAAGATTTCTAACTGAATTACTCAAGTTAAATTTTATAGGATTGCTTACTATTTTATGAATTCCTCTATTAGGTTTGAAGCTGATCTGGAAGATTTATATTATCCTATCTCTAGAGTTGCAATCAACTCCTTCAAATTATTGTGAATCTATGCAAACCTAGGATTTCTTAATCGTTACATATGAATTCAAATTATGGTCTAATATTCTAGTTTATTAGAACATAAATAAAAAAAGTAATTGAATCGTAGTAATCAATCAAACCAATTGCATTAATAAAAGAATCAAATCATAAGGTTCATCTAACATAAATGCTAATTAAATGTTTAGTTACACATTATCGAACATGAAATCAAACATACATTGAAAGAAAAACAAATAAAAAACAAAGGAATAACAATTATAAATCTCCCTGATTGTCTTCTATCAAATGTTCTTGCGATGTGGAGGTTTGATATTGTATTATGTTGGATCTTTCGATGAAATGTTCATGTTTCCCACTTCTCTATACTAAAATTGTCCTTTAAAAATGAACTCCACATCTAGAATCACCTCCAAGAGTCTACCCCTAGACTCCTACTGATTTCCTCGTCCTTTACCTCCCCAAAAGTCTCTTTTTAATGAAATTTAGGGTTCTAGGGAGATGCATAGTCTAATGCACGGCTATGCATTAGACCGTGCATAACCAAAAATTACAAGAATCTTGAAGATTTATGGGCTCAGGGAAGTGCACGACTATGCATCCTTTCTGCACTTCAAATCTTCAATTTTTATCATCATCTCATCCAAATTCTTCTACTTTTAGTCCCTGAAGGAAATTGTCGCCTATGAAAGCACTTAGAGTGAATTAAGTACCAAATATATGATAAAAATATAAAATATCAAGCAAAATATATCAAATATGGGTTGTAAAATATAGTCAAATATCCATCTGTCAGTGGATATGAAAGGGTAACAACTTAACTATAGGAATTAAACATATAGAGATAGATTTGTAGTTGTTTAGATATTCTATGTCTAAATACATAGATAATGTACAAAATATGCTCAGTATTTAAGATATCTGATCCTTATAAAGTATTAAAAATACCCATTATTCTATATATAGGTTGATATTTGATTTTAAGTTTATATGGATATTAACTTTAGAAGTAAATACTAATTAAGCTCTTTTTTTACTTTAAACAATATCATTTTGAGATTGGAAAGGTTCAAACGTAAGAATGGTTGCTAATTAATTCATAATTAATACATTTTTCATTTAGTGGAAATGATTATTTGGATCAGTAAGTTATTTATTGAACTTGATATAGCTCCTTACGTTATTTAATACAGTAATATATTATAGAATATTAGAGCCTTTGGAATGCAAAAGGACCAAAAGGTCTCATAAAAGATCCAAGTATGTACTTAGACAATTTTTAAATTATGATGATAATTACAATGAAATTTGTAAGATTTAAGTAAGGGCTCACTATAAAGAATCATATAGAATTCTCTCATTAAGCCACTGTCTCATTAGTGGCATGATTGTCATATGGTGATAAGCTATAAGATACTTAAATGATTGTCTTAGTACAAGTGGGAGATTATTGGTTTATGTCCCACAACCAATCGATTAGTTGCAGTTTAGTGACAAAACAATTTAAAGGCAATCTTTATCTTACACATACTTAGATGTATATGATACAGCTCATGAGATAAATATATATTGCAAATAAAATTATAATGAGAATATAATTATAAATTCATATTGCATTTATGTATTATCTCTAAATTGTTTTATTAAGACAAGATATTAATAGAATGTACAAGGACCAGCACACATTATATTTTTCCTTATGACGGAAGCAGTCAATCTCATAGACTAAAGTATGGAGATATATAAAAAAATATATGGGTGGTTGTTAGAGAACAAATTCACTAAACTGACCTCATATAAGAAATCAATTTAGATCATTACTTGTACGTCTATAGAAATTCTCATTGTTATGAATGTATAAATGATCCTTGGACTTAAGATCTCCAAAGTTATCTTGTATAGGGATTATTATATCTTAATAAAACTTATAACCTGTTCTAGTAAAGGATATATAACTTAGTTGGTAGTCATTGAATGTAGCATGAATGATATGAATGTAGTTGAGTGAGAAGTAATTAGGGAGAACATTTTGTTATTCTCTATTAGTATTGATTTGAGAAATCCTTGGCTAAGGTAAAATGACATTTTGTAAATATTTTGCAAATATTATTAATTGAATCAATAACTCATGGTGGAGAACTAATATGATTTGACTCAAAATAAAGTAGAAACTAATCCAATCCTATATGTCTAATTAGAACATTTTATGATGAAATGATATAATTATACAAAAAATCATGTACAGAAAGATAAGTCAAAATAACTTTAGCATTCCTAAATATTTAGGTAGTCATAGTATGTTGCTAAATGTCAATCTTGATATATGGATATAAATTGTTTAATTGGATAATTAAAGATAAATTAAAGGAACTTAACTTATCTAATCCTAAATATAATTTAGGGTTATAATTTCTATCCATTGTCAACATATTTAGTAACCTAATTGGTTACACCTAAATAACAAGTTGAAGAAAGTGTAGATATTTTAATCAAGATGGGCTTGATTGTAAAGTTTGATAAACTTTATAATTAAAGATAGGATATTTAATAAATAAGGATCAGTATGAGATATTGGATCTTATTTATGTATTCTGGTATTTAATTAGAATTATTTATAATTTAATTAAGTTTAATTAAAATTAGAATTTAATTTCAATTAAATCACTAAAATATCCAAAAACCATTATAGTCTTAAGTTCTAATGGAGCTAGCACTCCTTGCCTAGCCCTCTCTACAACAGTTCTAAAGTTCTTTCAACTTGTTATATGAATACCGTTAGAGGCTAGAAAATTGTGTGGCTACAGTGGTTGTAATAAGTCAATTCTAGAAACGATTTGAAGGATACGATAAGAAAAAGCATCAAACTTCATAATAAGGTATGAATTAAAATTTATGCTTATTTATGATTTAATTGTTAATTATTTTATAGAATTTAACTGGTTTTGGCTTTTGAGAAATCTGCTGCACGTGAGATTGGATGGCTTCCAGTTGTCATTTGAAAAATACATCTTAGATCTAGCCACAATATAAAGTGGAATACTTGTTACCTCTAGCCACAATCATAGATCCTTTGGAGAGCTTCCAATTGTCACTTGAAATTTTGCTATCAAAGCCATCATGGTAGAGCTTACCAACAGAAAAAAAAAAAAAAAGATTAAGCTGAATATCTAAGACATGCTCGACACATGTAAGAGTTAACTTAGACTCTTTAGATTAAAACTAAATGAAAATAGGAGAGAATTCTCAACCCTAGTTATCTCCTTTAATTGATCTTATTAGCTTAATTATGGGTCGTAAAGGATTATCTCAAGTTTAATTGTAGGAGGATTGCATATTATGAGATTTTCTTTTAGTTTTTGGTGTTAACTAACATTAACTCCTAATTGAGTTTTTAATTTGATGTGTTTAAGGCGTTATTTTTTATTCTTATTTCATAAACCATGCACACATATCATAAGTCGTAAGCCTAAGGTCATAGGGAAGAGACATAGTTAAAAAAAAAGTCAAGTTTGAGCATGAATTGGGGATTACATATAATAACTATCAAGTTTGAGCATGAATTAAGGATTACATATAATAACCGACACCAATATAAAGGAAGGATAGACACCAATCTTGAAATAAAACAAGGAGTGTCTGAAATCATAACACAAGCTATGTCGGTGTGAGAAGTATCTCCATCATTATTCCCACAAGCAAACTCGGAATAGATGAAATAAAATAATGTTGGTTATAAATTTTGTTTGAAACCAATCTTTTCTTGCCCATAATAGTATAAAAGGCAAAGCTGCGATTTTACAGCACAAAATCCTAGCCCCCTTTTTTCGTCATCTAACTTAAATTTTCAACCAAATCTTGACTTTATGTACTGATTTCGACCTTCCAAATACCAAATCTTTCCTTTAAAATTCAAAAATCAAACATAAAATTATCAATTCATCATCTATTATGCATATTCTTTGCTATATGGAGCCCAAGATTTGAGAATTTGCTTTTTATGGTTTTATAGTGCTATTGAAGCGCAAAGTTTAAGTTCAACGATGACAAAGGAATGTGTCTTATTAATTTGTATACTAATTAGGGCATCAAAGTTCAAATTTGATTTTAATTAAAAACAATTTGAAAATGTATGCAAATAGTATTGTTAATTTGGGGAGTTTTTAACCTGATATTATAAATTTTGGAATTGAATATATTGATAAATTGCCTTATGATGCGATCCTATACTTGTAAAATTATGGAAGAAGGGTCGTGGAAATATAGTAATACCAAAATAATCATATTCATTTAATATATCTGTAGCGCCCCCTCATCGTAGGGTACACATCGGGACGCCCGAAGGTCATTCCGACACGTATCCCACGGTAAAGGT
>JANZLD010000237.1:74775617-74788747 GCA_026413575.1 Erythroxylum carthagenense
AATAATAATAATAAGATAATTAATTTCATATAATAAAATTAAATAATAATAATAATAAGTTCAAAATTTATAATAATAATAATAATAATGATGATGACGATGATGATGATGAGTTTAATAATATAATTAAGAATAAAAAATTGCTAATGTAGAGGGAGGGGTGTTTCTGGAAGTTAATTATGTGTTTTGTTTCGGAGAAAAAGACAAGAAATCTTGTACCACAGTCTTGGTAGAAATAAAAATTTCCATCCCTATACTCTAGAGTCGGGATAAAAATAGATGGAGACAGCAAGCAAATACTATCAAGCATGAGACTTTTGTGTCCCTGTCACCTCTCTCTCACCCATAAAAACATGAACCAATCGCTACTTAAGAATGAGGCATTGGCTAAAAGAGTGTCTATTCTTATTAACTCCATCAAATACCATGCTAGAACCTTACCTTTTATTGCGCCACTAGCAGTTTATGCATCTGCAAAGCAGATGGCAGATTCAGATACTATGCAACCAAATTTCGATGTATCATGGAACTTTCACGTTGACCCTGCCTTCAGCTACATGATTCGGTTGCACTTCTGCAACATTGTGAGCCAATCCCTCAATAATCTCTAATTCAATGTGTACATTAACAATAAAACAGCAATTTCTGGATTGGATTTGTTGTCCCTCACTAACAATCTGGCATCTCCATATTTCAAAGACATTGTGGTAGATGCTACCTTGATGGCTAACGGACTTTCCGTCGAGATTGGCCCCATGAATGAGGTCACTGGTGCAAGAAATGCTATTCTAAATGGCTTGGAAGTGTTGAAAATGAGCAATTCAGTTAATAGTTTGGATGGTGAGTTCGGGATTGATGGAAAACCAGCTTTTGGCCACCGTGGGACGATTGTTGCTGTTGGATTCGCTATGATGTTTGGTGCTTTTATCAGTCTTGGTGCTACGGTGATCAAGTGGCACAAGAGACCTCAAGATTGGCAACGGAGGAGCAGTTTCTCTTCTTGGTTACTCCTCATCCATGCTAGTGACACTAGCTTCATGACAAGCAAAACGGGATCTCAAAAGACCAACTTCTACTCGTCAACTCTAGGCCTAGGCCGTTATTTCTCTTTCGCAGAATTACAGGAAGCTACCTAGAATTTTGATTCAAGCAGTATAATAGGTGTAGGAGGTTTTGGTAATGTTTATCTTGGTGTGATTGATGAGGGTACTCAAGTTGCCGTCAAGAGAGGAAATCCACAATCTGAACAAGGAATTACAGAGTTTTAGACCGAGATCCAGATGTTTTCCAAGCTGAGACACATGCATTTGGTGTCATTGATTGGATATTGTGATGAAAATGAAGAAATGATTCTTGTTTACGAGCACATGTCAAATGGGCCTTTCAGAGACCACCTGAATGGAAAGAATACGCCACCATTGACTTGGAAGTAGCGACTGGAGATCTGTATTAGAGTAGCGACTGGAGATCTGTATCAGAGCAGCTCGTGGACTTCACTACCTGCATACTGGTACTGCACAAGGTATCATTAACCGTGATGTTTAAACAACAAACATTTTGCTTGATGATGCCTTTGTGGCTAAGGTTGCGGATTTTGGGCTGTCCAAAGATGCAACTATTGGACAAAGACATGTTAGCACTGCTGTTAAAGGAAGTTTTGGGTACTTGGACCTTGAATTCTTCAGCAGATAGCAATTGACAGACAAATCAGACGTGTACACCTTTGGTGTAGTGCTTCTTGAGGCATTATGTGCAAGGCCTGCCAAAAACCCACAACTCCCGAGAGAGCAAGTTAACTTGGCTGACTGGGCAATGCAATGGAAGAGGAAGGGCTTGCTTGAGAAGATCATAGATCCTCTCCTTGCGAGTACAATCAATCCCGAGTCAACGAAGAAGTTAGCTGAGGCTGCAGCGAAATGTTTGGGTGACTACGGGGTTGACAGGCCTACCATGGGAGATGTTCTTTGGAATTTGGAGTATGCTTTGCAACTTCAAGAGGCCTTCACACAGGGAAAGACGGAGGAAGATAACAGATTATCTGCCAATGCACCTGCCATACCCGCTACGACTGCTAACCTCAACTCTGATGACCGTCCTATCCCTGTCCCCGTAGAAAAAAACAGAAGTCCAACTGTTAGAACATTCAGGATCTGCAATGTTCGCCCAGTTTTCAAGTCTGAATGGCAGGTAATCTGAGAATTGTCTTTTATCTTTTCTGTGAGTTGGGGTTGAGGTGAAGCGAATTGAATTGATGGTGGTGACTGTTTTTCTCTCCATTAATCTCTCATAATTTTAGAGGTTTGATCTAAAATTAGCCGGCGTGGCGTGGATAGATGCACACATGCAGGCTGCAGCGGTCGGTATGTGTCCATACACCCGACCAACTCCCTGTAGGAATTTTTCAATAGTACTTTCCCTCCTAAACATTTCCAGTCTTATCATAATCATTGATCGGTACCTCAATCTAACTCTTTCCCCTTAGTCCTTTTGATTTCTTTCCATCAGGTTATACTTCTTTTGCACTAACTTCCATATTTCTATTCCTTTTTGCACTTAACTAAAACTGTTGTTCCATTCCCATTTCCATCCATCTCAAAAACTCTCATCTCTTAATTGGCTCGCAAAATACCCCAATTTCAACTTTTCTTTTGTGGGCACATTGGTCTTAAATCGACATAATATAAAAAATATAACTTTAAATCCAAGTTTTTGTTACTGTTCTCGTATTCGGACGCCATTTAAGCCAAGAATGTTTGAGGATAACATGAAGAAAAGCAAAAGCTGTGAGCGCAAGCGTCTCCTTTTCGGGGCTCAAACCCAAAATCACCACCATAACCTGAGTCCTGAGCAACTATATCTACATGCCAGCCATCCAAATTCCCATCATCTTGACCATGAATTTAAGCAAATTCCCTGCTCTCAAATTCTGGTTCTTTTCTGGCACATGATCCAACTCTTTGGAATTTGTTAAAAATATAGAATCAAAGGCCACGATCTTCACTTCTTCAACGAAGCAATGATCTCGCACCTCGTACTTCTTCCTGTTAAAAGTTAGCTTAACTTATCAAGATTATTCATAAAGCGGTCCTCTTGAGTGGGATTTTAGTTCTAGTAAATATTTTCAGCCATCGAATATTTGGCAACTAAGCCTAAAGAAATTGGTGTTGGCATTGCCAGACTAAACACACAATCACGTACAAGTGCAAACAATTTTGATGTTCTTCTAAGAAATCGAAGTTTATGTATGCTTCTGCTAATCCAATCTCCTTTGTCCTAACTACTAACTGTTTATGTTATGCCCAAGTAAAATCATCTGGGAGGGTGAAATCAAATATAAAAAATATATATGGTCGGCCTGGTACTGTTAATGTACATTTTTCAAACATTATAAAAAAATGACGAATTTTTACAAAATGAAAAACCACAGAAAGTTTCCAAAGGGCTGTAGTGGTTTAAAAAAATCTAGCATAATTAAATACAAAAAATTAAGTACACAAACTCAAATCAAAAATCAATATCAAAATTTATTAATGCAGTTCGGCACACATTGCCTATATTTATATGACCCTCACCCAACTTAATACTTTCATTAATGCCAATAATTTTATACAAGGGTTTACTGAGTTGACATTACTTAACCCTTGACACTATCCATCATCCTCACAACCTATTAAATTATTTCACACCCAATAACATATGAACAACCCGTGTTAACCTCAATTAAGGATTTCTCTCTCTCAACAACTTTTAACAAAGGAGACAACAATCAAATAACTCAAGTGACTAAAATAACTAGGAATGAAAACGAATACACTGGAGATCAAAAGGAACAACTTTCCGATGAATTCAATCCTTCAAAGATAGATCTGAAAGTTGTTCATCAAGTATATTACCGTAGTCAACTGATGGAATTTTTGCCAAAACTGTAAATCATCAAGGCAGTCACTCAATCAACACTTCATCAAAAACAATAAGTAGAACAAAGATAATGCATACACCAAAAAAATAAATCAGCTGCCAAATCTCAAAAGTCATCCTCAATTGACGTTGAAGAATTGAACAAAATACACAATTGGTTCACATAAAATCCAAAATAAAACCACAACTACACAAAAAACCCAACAACACTAACCCAAGAAGGAGTCATTGCTGAAAACACATTTAGTTCAATAGTCACGTGATACACTAAGAAGTCTTCACTAGATAGAGTTATATCTACATATGATTAGCTACCAAATTTTGTCTAGATAGCTTTTAAATTTCAGCCTCCAAGTCATACAAAATTGTCATTAATTCACACCAAAAACAACAATTTTTAAGCCACAGTCTAGCTGCAATCAACCAACCAAATCCAAGGAATATTCTATCTCATCTTGACTAGAATTTGAACTAATCAACATTATCTTGAAAGTCCAATTATCAAATAATGTCAAAATCAAATAATAAGATATATAACATATATTTTAACAATCTCCCCCTTTTTGGTATATTTTGTCACATATTTGAAACTCCCTTTAAAGGAGATAATTAGACATATAAACATCAAATGCACATACCAGAATGGAACTCCCCCTTAATCAGTCAACAAGATTCAAGCATAATCAATTATCCAACGATACAATTATCCTAAAATAACAAAACTCAAACCAAAAACAATGTTCCAACATAGTGTTCTCCCCCTTGGGATAAAAGATGTCAAAAAGCAAGACTAATAATCATGTAGATGCCTTGAAAGCTTCCCCTGAATTGAATAGTCATTTTAGATGAAAATAAACAATCCTATATCTCCCCCTTGGGAAAAAATGATGCCAAAATGAAGAATGTCTTCATTGCGATCAATCTCAGTGAATAAAGAAGTATAAAAATCAACAGTAGGTGTAGCGGAAAAATCATAAGCATGCCAAGATGACAATTTACCACCAATGAAAACACTAGCTAACATATTAATACTCACATCAAAGCCATCCACATGCGACTGATTAAATTCATAAACTCCAAAAATACATTTAATGAATCATAAATCAAACCTAATCAATCTTCTCCTCACATAAACCATGTGAGGGCATATTGCCAAACTCATATAACCCATAATATAGAGAGAAACAAAGATAAAACTTAAAAAACTTGAATCTTTCTGCAGGTCTCCAACCAAGCATCAACATTTTCTTGACATAATTTTGTAAATCAAATTCCAAAAGTAAAACTTTCAAATCATCAAGCAAAGTCTCATTTTCACATCAAATATAATATTCAATAACTAAAGAAAAATCCAAACATACACCAATCAACAGAACTTTAGAAAACCCGTAAATAAAAACTTAGAAAGTCTAGACGTTAACTCTTTCGAGCCCTCTTTTTATTAAAAACATCAAAATATACTTAAAAAATATAAAGCACACCGTTCCCGTGCCCTTCGAAGAAATTCAAACATGACCTTATTCCTTGTCACATCATCTCTTTCATCAGATGTCTAGTTGATTTCTTTTCCAGTAACAACTAATTGTGGATCTGGACAATTTCTGGTAATAACTCCCTTGCATGTATGTTCTGATGTGTGAGGGTGATTTTTGTTAACCCAATGACGCTTTGGTAACATGGGTTGCTACTGGAAATTTAATAGAAAATGTCTAAATTTTTTGTTTTGATCCCTTTGAAATATAATTTGTAGCAGCTTGTAACAAGTCGGCCTTATGTCTCAATTACCCCACAAAAGTGACACATAGGTATGAATTTTAGGTTTTTTCTTGAGATTTCTCCTTGGAAAAATCTGGTCACACCAATTTTCTCATCATTTGACTTAGAACATTCACCTTTATAGCCAATTCCTTGAAGATCTCCTTTAATCTTACCAATTTCTTACAACTTTTCTAACTTTCGATACCTCCATTTATCATTCTTATTCCCTTTTTCATATTGACCAGCTTCAACTTTGTTTCATTAAGTTCATCTATTATAGATAATAATTTCTTCTCTAACTCTTGAATGATGTTCTTCATAGAAGAGTTTTCCTTCTTTAGCTTTTCATTCTTCTCACATGTTTGCACCCATTTTGCGTACATTAGCTTATAGGCTTTGTAAATATCTTCACTTTTATCCTCTAAATCACTGACATCGCTGTCATTATCTGAAATTAAACTTTGAGCTGATCCATCTATGTTTTTCCTAGAATTTTGAGATATTTTATCCACAGTTTCATCATTAGATTCTTCCTTCTTGGTTATTGTTAAGCAAGCACCTGAACTTGTGATATATAAAGCAACTAACGCAGCATCACTCACAAATTCCTCTTCATTACCATACTCACTTTCGGATTCATTCTGACTCCAAGTGCTGATATAGGACTTCCCTTTTCTCTTCTTTAAAGTATTAGCACATTCTACTTGTACATGTATGAAGCCTTGACATTTATGACATTGAATTTTCTTCACTTTTCTTTCACCCTTTTGAGTTTTAGCTCATTGTTTAAAGTTGTTGTTACTTTAAACTCCCAACGTTCTGCCTCAAATTGGATAAATCTTTTTTCACTTTCTTTAACCACTTGTTGCAATTTCTTGTCAATAACTTCATATCCTCATTCTCATCATATTCACCTCTTAAGTCATTCACAACTTTTCTAACCTTAGCTTGCAATATCAATCCTTTGTTTTTCTCTTGTTCATCTCTCAACAAATTAATCTCAAAGTTGATCAAAATCTCAATTACCTTATCCAAATAAAATTCATTGGTATGATGAGCTTCTTCGATGGCTGCAATTTTTGGTATAAATCTTAAAGGTAGTGTTTTCAATGTCTTCTTAACAAGTTTCATATTCAAATACTTCTTCCCAAGTTGATGTGATTGGTTTTCTATATCACGTAGCACTTTCATCCATCCTCAGCTCTTCAAATCTCACAGCCAACATATGAAATTTCAAAGCTATCACAGATTTCGATCCCTCTTGTATAATTTGCAAAGTGTCCCACACTTCTTTCGTTGATTTACAGGCCGATATCATAGCAAAGTGACCTTCATCAGCTGCACTGAAGATGGCGTGCAAGGCTTGAGAATTTCCATGAACTCTCTCTTCATTAGCCTTTGTCAACTTAAATGCATCTTTAAGCACTGCTTTTCCCTTTTCATTAGTTATCACTGGATGTGTCTAGCCATTTAAAACTGAGTTCTGTGCTTTTGTTTCTTGTGCATGAATGAATACTCTCATTCATTATTTCCACGTAAGATAATTTGAACCATTTAATAACAATGGCCTAATGATTGATCCCCCTTCTCTTATAGTCATATTTGTGAAACATAGATCTGCACCAACTTGTAGTACTAAGTTTAAATTCAATGACCCACTCTAATACCAATTGAAATATTGAAAGGATGTAGTTTCGCACAAATTATGAATGCTTGCAGTCACTATAACTTTCTAACAAACACGAAAACAAAAATCAATAAAAAATGAAATTAAATAGTTCAACACTCGAGATTTGGTAATACAGTTTGACACACACTGCCTACGTTTACAGGACACCTAACTTAGTACTTTAACTAACAATAATAGTTTAATACAAGTCTTCACTAAGCCGACACCACTCAACCTTTGACACTATCCTTCGTCCTCACAACCCGTGAAAATATTTTATACCCAATAACATGATCAACTCGTGTTAACCTCAATATAGGATTTTTCTCAACAACTTTTAACGAAAGAGACAACAATTAAATAATTGAAGTGACTAAAATAAAAATTAACAAAAACGAATACACTTGATATAAAAAGGAACAACTTCCTGATGAATTCAGCTCCTTTGAAGACAAATTTGAAAGTTGTTCACCAAGTATATTGTCATAGTCAGCTGCAGTTTTCGCGCATTAGTTCTAACTGTAAATCATCAAGGGAAGCCACTAAATAAACACTTCATCAAAAACAAAAAAACAACACAAAGATAACACATACACTAGAAAAATGAATCATTGCCAAATCTCAAAAGCCACCCTTAATTGACGTTGAAGAATTGAACAAAATACACAACTGATTCACGCAAAATCCAAAATAAAACCACAGCTGCACAAAAACCCCATCAATAACACCGTACTAAGAAAGAATCGCCGCTCAAGATACATTAAGCTTAATAGTCACGTGATACGCCAAGAAGTCTTCACCAAATAAAGTTCTATCTACATATGATTAGCTACCAAATATTATTCAAGATAGCTTTTAGATTTTAGCCTCCAAGTCATACAATAATTGTCGTTAATTCACACCAAAAATGAAAATTCTTAAGCTACAGTCTAGCTACAATCAACCAACCAAATCCAATGACTATTCTTTCCCATCTTGACTAGAATTTGAAACTCATCAATATTGTCTTAAAACTCCAATTATCAAATAATGTCAAAATTAAATAATAAGATATATAATATATATATTAACAAACACCACAAAATAAAGTCTTTTGTGTTAAAAGATTTGTCCGCCTAGAAGTGAATTAAATAGGATTGAATATTTGAATAATTTTTAAGGTGTCAAAAAGATTTTCATAAAAAGGATTTTTCAAAATTTTAATTAATTTTTTTAAAAAATTTTGAAGTATAAATTAATTCTTTGTCTTCTACTCAGTAAATATATTTCAAGAATAGTAAGTTTACATCTAATACTTCAACCTGACAGGTGGGAGGCCTTATTAGTCTCACATCCATTAAAGAAAGTCTATTTAATGAAGAGACCAAGAGAAGACCACAAAACTTTAACACAAAATCAAAAGCCCTTATTTATGGATGATATATCAAAGAATAAGATATGAATAGAGCCAAACATACTAATAATTCTTACAATCCCGCTAAAAGGGGAGGAGAAAAATGTGCAAGTATTACCATCGTGGCATATGATCAAAAGAGTGTTGAAAATATAAAAGTGAGCATAAAAAAGAGAAGAGAACAAAAATGTTGAAATAATTGCTATAGCATCATATGTTGACCTCGTTCTCTATGACAATGTATAATTGAACCAACCTTAGCAAGGATTCTACTTTAATAATTGACTTTGAAGCTTTATATTATATAATTGTTAGAAATATATGGACTAATATAATCACAACATTAATTCCATATTCATGACTATTAATCGAATTGTCTAATATAGGTTTAATAACCATAATGGGATGGTTAATAATTTACTAATTATATTTGAGGCACATGGCAATACCCTAATAACTATATATTGGCCCATTAAACTATAGTTCATGACATCCTTAAAATGAAACAATTATCCTTTTTTTCCCACTTAGGGTATAACATGTTATAAGGAATAACATATGGTGAGATTGTGTGCATATTGTGTGAAAATAGAAAATTGGGTCTTCTACTATAAGCTTCCTCTTTTACACAAGGTTTGTTGATATTGATAGGTTGTGGTGTCCAAAATGGAGAGAATGCACCAAGATTCTATGCCAAACATTGGAGGTATGTTAACCTTATTGTGTAGTTAATGCTCTAAATAAAATGTAAATCTTAGCTTTGTGATTATTGATGATTGCATTTGTAATAACAATTGGTATCAGAACTCTATGGTCATTTGATGTTCAGGCTTGTATTTGGGTATAAACCCATTTTTTTCAAATCATTTTTTGGCATAAATGACTTCGAAATGATGCATTGAAAATGTTTTTGGTTGGTGTTGTCACCTTTTACCTTTGTTTTGGAAAAAAGAATCATAGTTTTTTTGGTGAGATTTTGAAAAGTTTTAGTGTTGTCGTTAATGGCCAAAATGGGTTTGATATTTTTAGGTTTTGGAGCACTTTTGATTGAAATGGATATGGGAAATCCATAAAGCATGAAAAATAGAAGGAAACCTCGCAAACATTGTTGAAAGTCAAAGTTAGGAGAGGAAGTTATAGGCAAGTTAGACCCAATGACCTGTCTTAGGGTCAGGGACGACCCAGACGGCATCATTCCGACCCTACTGACTATATTTTATTTTTATTTTTAAAATATTAAAAATTCTATACAGGCATATGGATGCACGTGTAAGGTCCTTTTTGGACCTTTTTTCATCATTTTGCTCCATTTTTATTCTATTTTTCCATATGTTTAAGCACAAGATTAATTAGTATTTTTTTTATTTGATAATTTTAATTGTTTTACTCTTATTATGGCATAAACATGATTATATGTTGACAATAGTGAATGCTTATTTTTACCTGTCATAAAATTGAGCATGTGAAACTATTTATGATGAGAAAATTTTTAAATATTAATATATGTTTAAATGTTTTTATTTTTTCCTCTAAAATAACATTAAGATCCATAAGGGTAATTAATTATCTTGTCAATAATTACTACTTAGTAGGATGCTTAATATGGTGAAGAAATTTTATTGAAATATTATGAATTGGACAATTTTTCTATCCTTTTGATAGGTCATTGATGATTTGAATGTAATATTTAATAAATTGTTCTTACTTGTGAATGAGTTTTATATTTATTTAAGGAACTCTAGCATAAATGATATAATTAATTTTGAGAAAAAGAGCACGAATTGCATGAGTCTGTTTTAAGATGCATATCATGGTTATTGCCTTTGGTTCTCATTCAACTTTAAGCAATCTGAGAGTCTCTGTTATCTTGACGTTGAATGGAACGAACCACAAGCAATAGGTTGAATCTCTTATGATGAATTTTACTATCATGCAAATGGATTTGGCCTTGAGAATTGAAGCACCACCTAAACACTCTGATGATGCTACTGACAAGGAAAAGAAATCCTATGGGGAGTGGGAATACTCTAACCTATATTTTTTTTATGATTATGAGGTATCACATAGCTGAATCCATTCATGAAAGTATTCCCGAGACTAATAGTGCAAAGGATTTTCTTGCTGCCATTAAGAAGAAGTACATGGAGTTCTCAAAGAATGAGAAGAATGAGTAGTTAAATATGCTTCATCACACCATTTATAATGGTGTAAGTGACATTAGGGCTCACATTAACAAGCTCATGGATTGTTACTGTAACACCCCATGTTAGGGGTTATAAAATTTAGGAATTTTCAGTACATCATCTGCTTTACATAATTGAGTATTCGTTGATATGTGCATATGAATTTTGACTTATACAAATAATTGTACATGCATTCATGATACTTTTCGGGTATAATTAGTTTGTAATTGCGATTAAAATGTTAATTGTGGATTATTTGCGCTAAAATTTTATTTGGAGACTATTAGTATTATTTTGAAATTTTTGGTGAATTTTAGAAAATTTCTAAAAACTTGGGGTATTTTGGGACTAGGAAAAATAAGAGACAAATAAAAATGTGACAATTGTATTAGAAATTAATTGACAAATGGACAAATTATAGAGTGACAAATGGATAAATTAATGTGTGACATGTGGACCATTAGTTAAGTGACAAATGGTAGCATATTTGGTGGACAAATGGAAGACATGCATTGGAGGCATGTGCCAAGACTTAATGAGACACCTAAAAAAAAAGAAAGGGTTTCTGCAGTCTTCCTTTTGTTCCATAGAATATCACCTTCACCAAAACACTTTCTTTATGTTCATCACCGACAACTATCTTGCTCATTTCTATATATTGGCTTATATGCTTGCTTCTCACATCAATGTTACACCTTGCAAAGTCTTCTGCCATTTGAGTTTTGGTCTTTTTATTGTCACTAAATCCTTTTGCCTTTCCATCCACCAAAATTTCTTGGTTGCTCTCCCCATTTCTGAAATTTTTGCTGAAGAGAGAAGCTTAAGTCAAGTAAGTTACATGGATGTCTTAATGTTTTAATAGATGCATGCATGAATGGTGTATATTTTCATGCTTATGAATCAATTCATGTGTGGTTGTTGTTGGAAGAAGAGTTTCAGTGATAAAGCAAAATGAAAATGTGTAGAAAGTGTGGTGAAGGACTGTAGAAATTGGAGTTATATGAAGTGTGCTGGAGTGTACATGCAATGTTTTACTAAATATACATCTGTATTTAGAGCATAACTTGATATGTGAATATCCAATTTGAAAGGAGTTTGATTTAGAATAAACTAGAGACATAGGGATAAATTTTTTATGAGAAATCGAAACTGAAATATGTCCTAAATAGTCTTGAAATTTCGCTTGAAGTTGAGAGTTGTATTCTATTGAGGTATGAAAATAGTCTGCAGATTTTTGATTATAATTTGAATGATACTTAACCAAAATGCATGAAATTGATGTCATTGAACACTTAAGACATTGTGAAACATTTGTTTAGTAGAAGGTATTGCCTAAATACCTCATTGTCTAGGTCAAAATGGTCATACAAATCTGACCCGAAATTTACTTAAGGTAAAAATCTGGAAATTTGATAGGTTTCATGAATATGAAGTTGAAGAGGTTTAATCAATTGAAATATGCTTTAGTATTTTGATGATTTCTTGGTCTATAGATTTTCAAATAAGTTGATTCTTAATTCGTATTAAAGTAGAGACTTATGGCTACAACTTTCTTGAAGAAGTAGACTTTTAATTCTGTCTCTAAATATTTCAAAATCTAGCTTCAAATTGAATCTTGACTGAGGCTATAGCACTACCAGGGATAGAAATCATATCCTGTGATTATTGAATAAACTGTATTGATGTAATCTGAATTAGATTGAGGCATCTTCACCAAAGTTGTATCATATTCTCTTAGCTTTAAATTGGTATAAAGTTTGTAATTTTGGATATTGGAATTGAGAGTTATGAGGTGTATAACTTAGAGGCATAATCATGCATTAGCCAAATATTTCAAATGTACACAGTCTGTGGTATTTTGAGTATAACTCATTGAATGCTAAATGAAATTGGATGAACTTGATATCATTGGAAACCTAAGACAGAGAGGGAAACCTTGTTAAGTCAAAACAGACTTCACGTATAAAATAATTTTGATAATAAACAAAGAGAAAAAGATAGAAGAAAAGCAGACGGAAGCAAAACAAAAAGCAGATGATGCAAAAAGCAGACGGAAGCAAAACAAAAAGCAGACGATGCAAAAAGCAGACGGAAGCGTTACAAAAAGCAGATGATGCAAAAAGCAGACGGAAGCAAAACAAAAAGCAGACGATGCAAAAAGCAGACGGAAGCGTTACAAAAAGCAGACGATGCAAAAAGCAGACGGAAG
>JANZLD010000237.1:74795255-74806137 GCA_026413575.1 Erythroxylum carthagenense
GCAATTGCGGTATCAAAGCAGGTTAGTAAGTGTTATGGTTTGGTTTGAGTTGGATTCCGAAAACGGGGTCCAACAATAGTCTATAATATCCTTGAAATGATACAATTATCCATCCCTTAGGGTAGAACATGTTATAAGGAATAACATATGGTGAGATTGTGTTCATATTGTGTGGGTGTGAAAATAGAAAAATGGGCCTTCTTCCATAAGCTTCCTCTCTTACACAAGGTTTGGTAATATTGATAGATTATGGTGTCCAAAATGGAGAGAATGCACTAAGAAGCTCTACAAAAGTTCTCTAATAGCTAGTATAGGGAAAAAAATACACTGTGCAAATGAAGCACACTAAGATATGGCCATTGGAGGTTAATACATTTGATACTAAGTCCATCCAGTTATCACATAAACGTCTAGGCCATTTTAGGGAGAAGGGACTTGGGATTTGGCTAAAGAAGGAGTCACTTCCGATGAAGTCCTTATTGTTGGAAAATTAAGACAGGATCTAATCTCGACTGTAGCACAATAATTATAAAACTTTTTGACATTTGATTTCTCAAAAATCACGATCACTTTAATTCTATAAAATGATTAACGACAAATCATAATAAAGCATGAATGCAATTCATACCTTATTTTGAAGCTCTATCCTTATTTTGTCATATCCCTCAAATCGTTTCCAAAACTAATTCATCTCAACTATCGTAGCTGCGCAAATGTCTGATGCCTCTAACGATATTCACAGAACAGATTGAGAGAACTATGTGACTCTTACAAAGAGAGTTAAGCAAAAAGTAATAGCTCAATTATTATTTATAATAAATTTTGAACGTGTTAGTAATTAACTAAAATTAAATTCTAATTTCAATTAAAATTTAATTAGAATTACAAATAATTCTAAGTAAATACCATTTATGCCCAAATAATATCCAATATCTTATATTGATCCTTATTTATTAAATATATCATATTTGACATAAATAGTGATTTTAATTGCACACCGTACCGACTTGTACCTTATAAAATGATTTATAAGAGTACATTCAAGCTTATCAATTTTGTCATGACTTTCTCAATATGTGTTAATTTTTGAAAATTTTGTTTTTCTTTGAAAACATGTCATTGGAAACAATTCATTACAAATTTGATAGTTTTATTGAATTGGAATGCTTATGTACTAGTTATGAGTGTTGATAAATCAGTGAGTTGATCTATCTTATAAATTCAAATAATGAATATTTAATGATCATTATGATATTCTTGTGTAAGATGCACATGCATAAGTAATGATGATTTTTTTGAATATTTTTATCATCTAAAAATTATAAATAAAAGAATAAATTCACTCCACTAGGTTTGCACTAATAAAAAGATCGAAGTTAAAAAGTGATGATAATAGCCATTTAAAATGGTGACCTAACTGAGTAACTAGGGATGTTCATGACTAGGTGCTTACTTTTGTGTTAAAAGGCCAACTGACTTTCAAACAAGCTTTTAGTGCTCTTGTTTAAATTTATGTCTTAGTTATTAAAAAAAGTATGAATGTGTTTAAAAGTTGAAGCATGTATCTTGTGCACGATTATTTATACATAGAGTTGAGATTTATGATTTGGTTTGAAACTTGAAAAGTTATGAGGAAAATTGAATCAACTTACAAATTGATGCAAGTAATTAGTTGCATAATATTTTGATGATCCTTTATAATTGAATGAGTAATGGAGAATTTTCAATTGTATGTTTGATAGGTTTAGAAGTCATTTAGTTTCACTTATATTTTTCTGTTGTGATTTTTAGTTTTAATTTCCTGTTTTTTGTTTCAGTTTTTAAATAAAAATAAAACATATCTAGATGTTCATATCTAATAATTACATATTAGATAAAATTTAAAGATAAATTATTTTTTTAAATAAATAAATTAATATTAATTAATATTAATCTCTTATATAATATTTGTTGACAAATTATCAATAAAAATTATTATATTTTATTAAAATAAATGATTAATAATTAAATTTGTATTTATAAATTAATGTATATTTTTATTATTAAATAAAATTTTATTTAAAATTTATATATTCTAATGATTTATTAAATTTAAATGATATTTATTAATTATTATTAAATTAAAATTATTTTTAAAATATTTAAATTAAATTAAATTATACAAAATTCTTATTAATATTAAATAGTTAAATAATATATATTTAGTTCGATAGTAAATAGACTATGGTAAAAGCAAAAGCAAAAAATAAGATTCACTTTTTATATTTTTCATAAACTATGAAAACTGAAAGAAATAAAAAATAAAAACCCAAATAAACAAATATTTTTGCTGAGTTTGAAAAAAAATAAATGACAAGAAACAAGTCCTTAACATTTTTTCTTAAATAATTTTCTATTTTAGATTAAATAATAGATTGGTTTGTTTGAGGACAAGCAATTGTTTAAATGTAGAAGAGTTTGATGTATATTAGCCATACATTATTTTTAACACTATTTTCATTATATATTCTTAGGTTATGGTAAAACAAATCGAAAGAGTTTATATAATAAATTGAAGTATAATTAGGTTGTCTATATTCGAAAGGCATTTCGGTTGATTAATATTTGAATATGGATTATATATCTCAAGAGGGAATATGATCTAAGTTAGGAACTTTTACTAGTCTAAAAACTAGAACAATTTATTAATCCAGTTATGAAATTGAATATAGTACAATCCCATGAGAATATAGCCTAAATCTATTTAATTCGTTTATTGATATAATCTTGATCATTACGTCGTTTTAGTGTTTAGATTTGTTATTTACTATTTTTTCCTTATCCGTTCATCTATAGTGGTTGATCTAACTTTTTAAGTTTGTGGGTAGTTAACTAAAAATCCTTACTATCAAAATGAATTTGTTAGAAGTATTCACGTAAAAATAAAAAATTTATTTTATTTGAACAGATGATCTCTTAAATATTGTTATCTTTCAGAGAGAAAAATAAGCTAATAAATTTGACTTTTAAACAATTCGAAATCTTAAAAAAATATTATTAATTGTTATCATTAAAAATCATTATTTTAAAAGTCTCGAGCCAACACTCCAAATAGGCCTTTTAATTTTACTTTTGTGTCCCATTTACCTATTTCAACTAATCAACCTAAATTACTATTGTTATTGCATTTAATGTGTTTAATATGTGTTGAGGAATAAAATTTATTATGAACTGCAAAAAGCCACCAACTACCATATTCTATATATGAAAAAAAAAAAAATTCATGCAGCTATGACAAAATACAATCTTAAAAGGTTATTTGGAGTCGAATTTATGCAACCTCTTTCTAGAGTTTATCTTCGTTCATTAATCATCATTTTTCCTTCTCATGAAGGTGTATTATTGATTCATAAACTTGATAATTAATCGAGGAATTAATTTCTATATTATCCACTGTCATTGAAGACCAATCTAATTAACGTGACACGAATTTACAAAGAAGAGCAGGTAAAAAGCAAGAAAATAAAAGAAATCATATGAAAGGTGGACATTTTCACTTATGCAAGAGGTGCCTCTTTCTCCTCAACCCAAAAAAACAGTGGGCACATAATGCATCTTGGTTTCTCTGTTTCAGAGGCTCTTAGCCAACCCACGTTTATCGAAATTCCTCACCATATATAACATGCATGTATATGATTCTTTCAACTCTCCTCCTCCCGTGATGTCTATCCATCATGTGAGCCTTATCATCATTACCGTTCCTGACCGTTCCCTCGGCTTTCAAGATATAAATAAACAACTCATTCACGTATATATAGTATCAAAAAGACAACATTTTTCTTCATTGGACCTCGCTTCTCTTCCTGGCCAATTCCAAACATGGAGAGTCTAGTGGAAAATATGAGTTTCGACATGAATTCTCTACGGACCAATCTTCCACAGAAGTAAGAACAAAACGTTGTTTTCATATCTTACTGCATACATAAATATTGTTCTTATGCATGGGAAATTAAAGATCGAAACTTGATATGGTTGTAGATCTAAGTCTAATGGGACCTTGTATTTTCGACAGGAGAGGCTTGTCAAGGTATTATTCAGGGAAATCAAGGTCATTTACGTGCATGGCAGATGTTCATTGTCTTGAAGATTTGAAGAAACCTGAGCGTCCTGATGCAAAGAAAAGAAAGCAATGCCCAGATAGGAAGGATTTGCATGTTCCTTCATATCCATGTCGACGAGCTTCTAACCAGTGTTCCCCACCCTGTGTTGGTGTGTGAAAAACAAGACAACTATGTTTCTATCTTCTTTTGCAAGTTTTGCCTGTTGCACAGAAGCAGAATTCAAGGAACATATAACATTATGGTTTTCATAGACTTTGCACTTATTTTTTGAGCTTAGAATGACCGGTTATTCTGGCATTAAATGACAACCTACGAGATAGAATTAATTTGCCCCGAAGCAGTGGCCAGGCTCGTCCGAACAGTAAGCCTAAGAGTATGATCAACAAACATCCAAGAAACAGTGGTCTATTATGGTTAAAAGTCATTACAAAACCTGTTGGCTTTTGAAAAGGAATATAGCTTTGACCGTAAAAGGTACTGTATCTGATGCATTGCGTACAATTAGCAACCTTCAGGGATCTGTTAGGCTAAATGCAGGCATATCGAATGTTCATTATGGCGAGTAAAAACTGCAGAAGAAATGAAGAATTATGCTCGTATCCTTCGTCCTCTCGCTTTAAGCCTTAATGGGTGTACGATTACATATTTGGTCGGAAGTCGTATAAATTAGAAGGAAAAAGGTTGAAGATCACATATACGGAAAGTTGGTTTAGCACTAACTGTGTTCTGTGTTATATAAATTGTAGATTTTTGTTAAAAAAAGAACATGTATAATATAAAAGAATACGTAATAGTGCAGGTTTTTATTACATATTGAATAATGAAATTACTTTATCTAGGTAAAATAAATCTCAACAACTATTAAATAGAGATTTTAGCCGATAAGTCTTGCTTATAGGATAAAATTTAAAAAAACAAACTAAAGACCGATTCAAAAGAATTTAGATAACTCTACAATTTTAAATTAATTCTCAACATTCCTCTTTAATCCAAAATTGTATAAAAAAAATTTCACAGACATTGAGCACTTCTATCCAGTCTTCTTAATAGAGCACTTCTCTCCATTCTTCAACATGAACACTTTTTTCTATTCTTTAACATGAACATTTCTCTCATCACTTATTTCCATAGACTACTTATCTCTATGATGCGTCTTGGTGCACTTCTCACCAACTAAAAGAGATTGTCTTCTTCAATCACTTGCATTGTATTTACTTGTTCTTCAGTGTTAAACTTGCAATCCTTTTTGAAATATCCAAATCATTTACACCTAAAGCATCGAGACTTCCTTTTATGCCAGCAATCTTTCTCTTCATGACCAAACTTCTCACAGTGGCCATATTGAGAAATGTTTCCTTTCTTCTTTGATGATAAAACCTTTATTAGATAGGCTCCATCCAATATCTTTTCACTTTCTTGTTTTCTCATTACCCTTCTTTGCTCTTGAGCTTGTAAAGCATTAATCAGTTCTGGCAATGTCATTTGGTTGATGTCCCTTGAGTCTTCAAAAGATGAAATTTTTTCTTCAAACCTTTCAGGTAAACTTATTAAAACTTTCTCTACGATCCTTTTATTGGGTAGCTTTTCTACCATAAGTTTGATTTTATCTAAAAAGTTTAAGACCAAAATTTCATCTTTTAAAGACTTAAGTTACATCAGCCAAATGACATTGCTAGAACTGATTAATGGTTTATAAGCTCAAGAGCAAAAAAGGGCAATGAGAAAACAAGAAAGTGAAAAGATAATGAAGGGAGCCTATCTAACAAAGGTTATGTCATCAAAGAATAAAGGAAACATTCTTCAATGTGGCCATTGTAAGAAGTTTGGTTATGAAGGGAAAGATTGTTGGCATAAAGGGAAGTTTCAATGCTTTAGGTGTAAACACCCCACTGCCATAGAGTACATACCGGAATACCCTAGGGATATTCCAGTACATAACCTATAATAATGGGATGTTAGAGAAGTCACTACAATCACTTAGTCATGACATCATCATTTATAATCTTCTATAAGGTATCATAAAGAAAAGGCACACCATTTAAAAACCAACTAAAGTCCTCCTTTCATTTCATAAAAATCGAATATGTATATTGTACCTTTACAAACCATCCAAATACGTACATTATCCAAAACCTAATGCAAAACACACCATAAGAAACAAAATTTTCTATCTAATCTTATAGTCTCAATTGGCCGACCTTTAAGTCATTTTTTCTTATACAAGAATTATGCTTCTTGTAGATTCTCTCTGTCGCTAATGTCCTCTCTCGGTCTTAAAAAATCAACATTGCAATTTTGTGAGTTTTGCGAACTCAGTGAAGTAATCATCCTCGATGGTTCACTTAATTCATACAACACATCAACATATGTAAACACATATTTCACATCTTTTCGTTTAGCATATAGCATCACATATCATTTACTTCACACATCCATTGTCATTTAAATACATGTCCACAACATATTTCAGTTAGTCAAACACATGTATTAAATGTACATGCAGTGCTCGTGAGTCTCACTTTCGATTATTATGTTGTTATGACTGAGTGTCTAAATTGTCCCGTATTTATTGTAGATACGGGCTCATTGATACTGTCCCTTATCTGTTGGGGATATAAGGCTCATTATACATAGCGAGCCTTAGGCTCTTAATCACATTCTAAGCTTTAAGCTTATTTTTGGTGGCTACTCAAGTCACAATCCTCATTATCTGATCATCCATTCATGTAATGAAATGCATCACACATATTCAATCAATCATTGTTTCAATCAATCACATTCACAGTCTTATTCACATTTATCATCGGACCTTATTCCAGCATTCAACAATCATGTTAAGTAACACTTATTTCTTCACATTCACGTACAATGAGCACTTCAAATTTCACATTCATTCATCATTCATACAGCATAAGCCTCGGACCTTCAGTGTCCAGAATCAGCACAATCAAGTCCACGTTTAAAGATAACTCAGAACATAATATAAACAACTAATTAAGACCATCTAGGTTACTCACAGATCACTCCAGAAGCTATTGTCTCGAAGTTCCAACAATGTCTGGATGTTGACGTTCCAAATGCTCCTTTATATCATGCAATAAGCATTTACACATATCACAAATTAGCACAATTATACACATACTCATTTATGCACATATATATATACATATGGATTATGTACAACGCGTGTTCAATAATAATCCTGGGTATCTTTCCATTATTCTCCTCATATAATCATTCATATAACAACACTCACATAAATATAATTTGTACTTAGGGATTGCACCTCCATAAAACAATTTGAATCTAATTTCATAACTCATTTGACCATTCAGGATTTTTCTAAAAATAAACTTTTGGGTCCATTTTGCATGATCATTCTGACAATAAAAATGGAGTAATTTGGCCACACTTCTTTCTAAACAATTGTTCTCCTATATCTTAAGTTTCTAATAACACCAAGATCATACAATTTGGTTTAGTTTTTCGAAAGTTATACTTCAAATACCTCGGACTAAGTACGTTCGAAATTTTGGCTAGTGCATGATCAGTACTCAAAGTTGTACAACTCATATCTCTCAATTCCAACATCTAAAAATTACAAAATTTACACCAATTGAAAGCTAAGAGAAGACAATGCAACTTTTATGAAGACAACTTTGTCTGATTTAGCCTACATCAATACAGTTTATTCAATAACAACAGGACATGATTTCTATCATGGGTAGTGTTGCAACCTAAGCCAAAACTAAACTTCAGCTAAATTTTAAGACCCTTAATGATAGAATTCAAATTCAATTTCTTCTTAAAAATTGTAGCCGTATATCTCTAGTTTCATCTAGATTAAAATCCATCTAATTTTAATATTCACATATCAACATATGGCCTAAATATAAATGTATGTTCAGTAAAAACACTCTGTACAACATACTCTAACACACTACATTGCCAAAAATCTATCATTTCAAGTCGATAACTTCTTCATTTATACTTCAATTTCAATTCAATATCATCTATACACAAATCATATTCCATGCTTGCTCATAAACACCAAAATAGAAAATATTCTCATACACTTTCATCAGAAAATTTTCTTCACATATTCTACTTCATTTTCTCCTTCATTTCATTCATAACTATTACCTTAATTCATCTCATTTCAGGAACATAACTCAACATCTTGGTTAACCTAACATTCACCTTCATTAAACCCTTAATTCCTAACTCATACATCTACATAACAACTTATAACTTATGGTTTTCATATTCTCAAAATAGAACACAAACATATATATTCATTCACTAATTTACTGCACCCAACACTCAACTTCAAGTCTAATTTCGAAACTCTTAAAGACAGAATTTGAATTCGATGTCTTAATGAAAAATGTAGCCATGTGTCTCTAATTTAATCCAAGTTATAGCTACAGAGCAAGTTATGGCTAAAATATGGAAGCTTAATCAGTGGGAATGTTATAGATAACATTTTCCAACACTCTCTTCCAATTTTCCAGATTTTATAACTTCCAACATTTTACATATATCACATCTTGTACCTAGATCATCTTTTCTACTTCATTTCCTCTTCATTCTCAACTCCATTTCAACTCAATATCAATCACAAACAAATCGTGATCTATATTTGATCATTAACCGAAAAACATAACATATACATGTACCCATTCATCAACAATTTTCTGCTCTCATCCCAACACCACTATAATGATCATTCTACCTCAAAAACATCTCTATAACAATTTATGGGTCATTAATCATCATACACATATAAAAAGCAAGTCATTTATATAAACTTTTTTATCACCCACGACACATACATAAAAATTGCATAATCAAGTCATCAATCTTAATTTACTTATCATTCTAGCTTCATTTAACCATACCCACGATAGTTAAACCATAACTTACTTGATTTGGCTTCAAAATCTTCAAAATATCACTTAACCCTATCTCCCTAGCATCATAGGTATTTAGTGATAAATATGAAGAAGATAGCAAAAATGATAGTAGCAATTAGAGGTGAGAGTGGTCTCCAATGTTGGTGAGGTGAGAGTGAGTGGAGAAAACGAAAATGGCGAAGAAAAAGAAAGCATAAGGCAATCGTGAGAGATAAACAAGATGCTCTTTCAAAAGTTTTAAATAAAACATGGGCTTTAATACTTGGCTTGGCAAGTGACACTTGTCATTTGCCACTTGTCCAATTTCTATGGATTTAGACTACGTTCTCTTATTTAACTAGTCCAATCAATTCCAATTCCTACTCTTATTGTCTCCCAATTTTCAGTGACACTTGTTAATAAATCCAAAGTCATTTATCAAAATTTACATTGCCATTGGACAATAAATTCTACTACCATTTATCAATTGCCTTGTCACTTGACATTTTTTCTAATCCAAAAGTACCTAAAATTTTTGGAAATTTTCTAAATTTCACCAAAAATTCTAATCTAGCAATTGATTCTCTCTAAATAAAATTTTCAACATATAAAACCACCATTCTCAATAAAATCACATTTATAAATCAATTATATTGGAAAATGTCAATGAATGCATATATAATCATTTTAATATGCAACAATTCAATATTCAAATATATGTGTATGCCAAATTATGCATGAATATTAAATGCACTTTCTAACTTCTCACCAAACTCATATATACATTATTCGGGCCTTAATATGGGTAATGAGATGTTACATTAGGTATAAACTTATCAAGACTTTCTCTACGATCATGCTATCGGGTAACTCTTGTAACAGCCCAAACTATCTGTTCACAGATATTATCCATTTTAGGTCAAAACCTTCATGCCAAGCACCTGCACGGCTTTGTTTTTCCAGTATGTAGGTCTCTTTTGGACACTACTCTGGCAGGAATTCCCAGGAGGTCACCCATCCTGGTACTACTCTTATCCTAGCACATTTAACTTTGGAGTTCTGATAGGATCCGGTGCGTTGGGGCAAGAAAAATGTGTCTTCAGGGGTATCAGAGTACATAGCCTGCAAATATTGTCCCCTCTGGGCCAAGACCTTCGTGCCAAGCACCCTCAAGGTTTTACTTCTCATAGCCTTAGTGCTGTCGAGAATGCGTCTGCAAGGGGGAAGGTATCCACACCCTTATAAGGAGTGCTTCGTTCTCCTTCCCAACTGATATGAGATTTCTCCCCTCCCTCGTGGAGGCCCAGTGTCCACGCTAGCCCATCAGACCAGGTACTGTGTTGGACCCCGAACCTTGGAATGAAAAATTTAGAAATAATAAATGAAAACAAATGAGTGTTTTGTATGTGATTTATGTTATAGATGAATATGATATTAGAATGTGATTTATGCATGGTTGATGAGCTGAAAAACCTTAAGCATGAATCATGGTTATGTTATATAAGTGAGATATTAGAAAAAGGCAAGATGGGATCTTGGTGAATGACAAGATATGATTTAAATGTAAGCAATCATTTGGATTGAGGTTGAGTATGGTATTGATTTCAATGTCAAAATTAATTGGTTGAATGAGATTAAAATAGAAGAAATGAAGTTGGCAAGAACTCTTATGTGGATAGAAATGTGTCTGTTGATTTAAGGGAAATTAGGGAATAATTGACATATAATTGGCTAAAGTTTGCCTTCTTTGAAGTAGTAGCTTGCTCTTTTATCTTTCCAAGGAGATAAATTATGCATGTTTTCGAGATCAGAGTTAAGAGTTATAGTTGATACAAGTTATGACATTATATGAGAATTATGTTAGTGACAGCTATGATGAATGTTTGA
>JANZLD010000237.1:74906038-74923321 GCA_026413575.1 Erythroxylum carthagenense
AGTTATACTCCAATATCTCCGGACTGCTTTTATTTCGAGACAGTACTCTATACTCAACTTCCATCCAAAACTTGAAATTCTTAGAGTCCGTTCAAAATTTGATTTCTCCATATAATTGTAGCCTTATGTTTCTAGTTTACCATAAAACAAAAATTGTCTCATTTGGACTTCTACTGATCCAGAAAACATCTAAATACTGAAGTATGTTCAGTGAGATAACACCAGTTCATACTATCTAAGGGTACATTCACTGTACCCATCCCACTCTTTTCACTCAATCTTTCTCAATTCATTTCAGACGGCTAAAATTCTTGTCAAAGATGTAGATCAATGTCTTACGAAACCAATGGTTTAAGAATCAAGTCATTTGGATGTCTAGAGAAGAAGTTATGGCCAAAAGAAGCAACCATGTTTATGACCTCAATCAAAACGAACCTGTTTTGGTGCGATTTCCATAACTTTCACAAGAAATATCGGATTGATTTCGTTTTTGAATCATTGGAAAGAAGACTTTGAGATCTAAAACTTTCATGAAGCCCTCAAATACCAATTCTATCTTCTAGCTTCTGCATCGTCTCACTTTCCTTTCGTCTCATTTTCTATCGTCTCATTTCCATCGTCTCATTTTCATCGTCTCATTTCTATCGTCTCATTTTCATCGTCTCATTTCTATCGTCTCATTGCTATCGTCTGCTTTTTCATCATCTCATTTCTATCGTCTGCTTTTTCATCGTCTCATTTCTATCGTCTGCTTTTTCATCGTCTCATTTCTATCGTCTCATTTCCATCGTCTCATTTCTATCGTCTACTTTTTCATCCGTCTCATTTCTATCGTCTGCTTTTTCATCGTCTCATTTCTATCGTCTCATTTTCATCGTCTCATTTCTATCATCTGCTTTTTCATCATCTCATTTCTATCGTCTCATTTCCATCGTCTCATTTCTATCGTATGCTTTTTCATCGTCTCATTTCTATCGTCTGCTTTTTCATCGTCTCATTTCTATCGTCTGCTTTTTCATCCGTCACATTTCTATCGTCTACTTTTTGTGTCTAGAAGGTATCTACTTATAAGAATCATAACCTTTGACTCCGATGTCTAAAATTTACAAACTTTATACCGTTAGAAAGATAAAAGAAAGATCTACAACTACTACCAAGATCACTCTTTCTACTCCTTCTACTCCTCACTTTCAATAACATCACATTTAAAAACAATCCTACCCGGAAATTGTCAATGAATGCATGTACACTTATTTTTATGCCAAGATTCAATATTCATGTATATATATACTAACATTATGCATGAGTAAGAAAATACATTTTGTTAATCTCTCTTTGAGCTTATATGTATTGAAATTTTAGGTCCTAACCCTTAATATGGGGACAGGATGTTACACTAATGGGATTTGATTTTTAGTGGAATATTGTGCAGGCAAAAGTAAGAAAGTAATCGATGCATTATCAAGACATTTAGAAGATCAAAATTCCATCGCTATCATCGTAATGCTCCAATTTATGTTTTTTGATACAATTCAAAAAGAGGTCCAACAATCTGATCATTTACAACAACTTATTTTAAGAATTCAACAAGAGAGGCAGTTGGATCTGTTAGAAGAGAAAGCACAAAGGGCTTAAAGGAAAATTCCACTGCAGCTAATATGAGTTGTCTTAAACTTTTTGTTTTAGCATAATACCCTATAATCATTTGATTTATTTCTATTATGATTGAATGATTCGCATTCATCCACCAAGTGTATATGTTAACATTTACAAAGATCAAATAAGACAACTATTCCTTTCATAAATCTTTGCATGGTGTTAGAGCTTTATCTGTGACCATCGTTAATGGATCCCAACTCTAACTCAACAGCTACTAGCCAAAATGCTTCATAATCTTCCACCCCTTCTCTTAATTTTCCCATCTTAGCAAAAACCCTAACTTAAATCTTCCTATTAAGCTTGATAAGCATAAATTTATCAACTTGAGAGCACAAATACTTGCAACCATAAGAGCTTTTGAACTTGAAAATTTCATCACTGCTTCACCTCGTCCTCAATTCATCATTGTAAACATGGATCAAGCCATCGAAAACCCATATTCCAAAGCGTGGAATAGAATAGATCATTTATTGTTATGATAGTTGCTCTCGACCATTACAGAAGAAGTGATCGGATAGGTAAACCATTATAATTCATCCTACCAAATATGGAAAATCCTGGGAAGTCTTTATGCTCAAACTTCCATGGTTAGAGTCCTACAACTAAAACATCAACTCTCAGAAATTAAAAAGAGATCACACCATATCTGAATATATACACAAAGTTAAAACCGTAGGAGATTCCCTCCAAGTTGTAGGATATATCATCACAGAATATGAATTAATATTAAGTGCCTTTAATGGTTTTGGTCATGAATATGATCCTGTTGTGGTTTATTTAACACACTCTATGAAAACTTCAACTCTACAAGAAGTACAATGCTCTCTCATGATGCATGAAACAAGTATAGAACAATTGAATACAATTACTCAGGCAAATATTTCATCACCTGCTTTTAACTTTTCAACTTACAATAACAATAACCAAAACCACAACAATCAAGGTGGAAGAAGTGGATGTATAGGTAAAGGAGGTCATGGAAAAGGAGGTAGATGGAATGGAAATAGAGTTTTATGTCAGCTATGCCATAAACCTGGACATGACGATCTAAAATGTCATAAACGGTTTGATATATTGGGCAAGGCAACACTAAACAGTCATGGAACTAGAACAACTCCACTCAACAATCTACACAGAACAATGCACAAAGTTACCCTTAATCTTAATTGGCCCTCAATCAACAAGGTTATCCCCCTTCTGAAGTTGTCAGTGATAGTACATGGTTTATGGATAGTGAGGCTACAAATCATGTAATAGTTAACCTCAATAATCTCTTAATCAGTTTAGAGTATGGTGGCAATGACCATCTTACTGTTGGTAATGGTAATTCTCTTCCTATTGCTAATGTTGGCTCTTCTCATATCCATTTCCAAGACAATATACACACACCTCTTACATTGAAACAAATCCTGCATGTTCCAATTATAACCAAAAACCTACTGAGCATATCTAAACTTACCAAAGATAATAAGATTATTGTTGGGTTTACTGATGTTAATTGTCTATTTAAAGACAAGGCAATAGGGAAGGTTCTGCTCAAAGGAGTACTTCCAAATGGCTTATATAGCTTTGAAACTACCACAACCCCAAAAAGACGAGGCTGGTTATACAATCACATCCTATTCATAAGTCTAGTAATTTTCGTTTTCCAAAATACACAATTTTTTCTTCTTTAAAAAATAGCCACTGTGAGACAAACTTAGCAAAAATGAGTGTTAATGTTTGGCATGCCAAACTAGGACACCCTTCCAATAGTATATTGAAACAAATTTTGAGTTTAATGAAGTTCAATATTAATTAAACAATTTGTCATTTTATGATGCATGTAAGTAAGGAAAATTTCACAAATTACCCTTTTAAACACTTGACATAACAACTCAAAATCCATTAGACATTATATATTTAGACATTTGGGGGCCATCTCCATATCTCTCAACTGAAGGACATAAATACCACCTCATTTTTGTTGATGCTTGCATCAGGTTTACCTGGTTTTATCCGCTAAAACAAAAATTAAATGCACTGTCTGTTTTTATTAAATTCAAAACTAATATTGAACTTCAATTGAACAAAAAGATCAAAGCTCTTCACACTGAAGTTAGAGGGGAATACAAAGCCCCGTTACCTTACCTCATAAAAATAGGATACAACCACGTTTTATTTGTCCTCAAACTCATCAACGGAATTGTGTTTCTAAAAGGCAACATCGACATATCACTAAAACAGGCCTAACTCTTTTATCCCATACTCACATACCCCTTACCTATTGGCTTAAAGCTTTCTTTACAACTACTTTTCTCATCAATAACCTTCCACCTCCAAGACTCAACCATACCTCACCATTTGAAAATTTGTATAATAAACCACCAAATTATCTCTATCTCAAAACATTCAGTTGCAATTGTTTTCCTTACCTTAGATATTATTCTCACCATAAATTTGAATTTCATACTACCAAGTGTGTTTTTATTGGATATATTCTATTCATCAAGGACGTAAATGCTTAAATAATCAAGGCAAGATCTTCATCTCTCTCCATGTAGAATTCAATGAGGAAGAGTTTCCATTTCCTCAATTTTTTCCCACACACTTAAGCAAAAATACAACTTCATCAAGTCCTCCTATATCCAATCTATCCTCAGCCTCATCCTATCAAAGGCAATCTCGAATCACTCCTCTAATGTAAAAAATTTTCAGTCACCAGAATCCTCAGTCAACAGACAGTTAGGCTCTCAGAATCCTTGTTCACTAGTACATGAAACCACACAAATCACTATAAACCCACTACACAACTAAAACACCTAACCCAATCCTATTTTGCCCACTATATCAAACCATTTTGTCATTACCACATAGCAGTCATCCTATGCAAACTCACTCTAAGAGTGGTATTTTTAAACTGAAACTTTACTCTATCACTCTTGTTTCTACCGTACACATTGAACCTATAATAGTATCAGAAGCCTTGAAAGATCCTATGTGGTTTCAAGCTATGCAAACTGAATCTCATGCTTTACAACAAAACAATACATAGACACTTGTTCCCTTTAAACCTACTATGTGCATTCTTGGTACAAAATGGGTGTTTCAAACTAAGTACAATGCTGATAGGACTATTTCTAAAAACAAAGCTCATATTGTTGTCAAAGGGTTCAATCAAACACCTGGCATTGATTTTTCAGAGACTTTTAATCCGGTTGTTAAATCCTCAACAATCAAAGTTATTATGTCACTTTTTGTTTCCCATCGTTAGGATATCTAGCAAGTTGACATTAACAATGCATTTTTTAATGGTTATTTGCAGGAAACTGTCTACATTAGTCAAATACAAACTTTTGGAAGCACAATATAGCCACATCTTGTTTGCAAGTTTTTTTTTTTTTGTCAGAATCTTGTCTGCAAGTTAGCTACGGCTCTTTATGGTTTAAATCAAGCCCCTAGGGCTTGGTTATATAAACTTAAACATACATTGTATCATTGGGCTTTCTCTATTCCAGGTCAGGCACCTCTATGTTCTATTCACATAATCAGGGTGTCATTACAATATTTCTGGTTTATGTGGATAACATACTCATAATAGGAAACTCTTCTTAAGAACTTAACACAGTCTCAGTCTGCATTAAAAACACTTGGAAGTATAAATCATTTTCTTGGTTTTGAGGCTTACCAAAATAGCAATGGCTTATACCTTTCACAAAGTCACATATCCAAGATCTACTTCATTGAGCCCAATATGTCCTCTTGTAAGCCTTGCTCCACTCCAATCACCACAACAAACAAGTTATTACTTCATGATGGCACACCTTTTGAGCATCCAACTCTCTATCGAAGCATTATAAGAACACTTCAATATCTGTGTAACACCAGACCAGACATGTGCTTCGTTGTAAATAAACTAAGTCAGTCTTAGTAAATCTAATAAATACTCATTAGGTTGCTTATAAACGTGTACTACGTTACCTAGAAGGCACTTCCAGTCTGGAATTGCTTTTTCATCCTTTGTCTACACCTTTAGCCTTTCAAGCCTATAGTGATTCCAATTAGGCCTCCAAATGACCGGAAGTCTATCACTAGCGGTTGTGTCTTCCTGAGGGGCAACCTTGTCTTTTGGACCTCCAAAAAGCAACCCCCAGTCGTTCGATCAAGTACTAAAGCCGAATACCAAGCTCTCTCATAAGTGTCTACTGAACTTCTATGACTCACATCATTGCTCTATAAGCTAGAGTTTTCTCTTCTTCACAAACTGACTTTGTAGTGCGACAATAACGGAGCTCGATCACTAGCTCAAAATCATGTTTTTCACTCACAAACAAAACACATAGAACTAGATGTACATTTCATCAGGGATAAGGTCGAAAATGGGTCTTTGGAAATCAAATATGTGACTACTACATAGCAACTTGCCGACATCCTCACGAAGCCTCTCACTTTAACAAGATTTAATCTTTTAGTCTCCAAACTAACCTAGTTCCAAACCCTCAATTTTGTTTGGGTGGAGTTGTAAGAAGAGAAAGCACAAAAGGCATAAAGGGAAATTTCATTGCCAGCTAACATGAATTGTCTTACACTTTCTATTTCAACATAGTACGCCACAATCATTTGATTTATTTCTGTTATGATTGAATGATTCGCATTCATTCACCAATTGTATATATAAACATTGATAAAGATGAAATAAGACAATTATTTCTTTCATAAATCTTTACAGGATCATGGGATTACAAGGATGGTCTTATTTTCTTTAAAAACAGAGTTGATTTAATAGTCACTTCTCTTATAATTTTATCTACCCTATCTCAAGTTCACAATATGCGTCATGAAGGTTATTAGAAGACCTTTCTTCACATTGCCAAGGATTTTCATTGGCAAAGAATGAAATCGGCCATACAAAATTTGTACAACAATGCACAACGTGTCAAATGAACAAATTAGAGCATTTATAAACAACTGGATTTTTGCAATCACTACTAATTCCATTATAGATTTGGTATGACATATCCATAGATTTCATTGAGAGGTTTCCACCATCACAAGGTAAAATCATTTTGCTTATAGTGATTGATAGATTTTCAAAATATGCCCACCTTATTTCCCTCTCTCATCTATATATTATGGTACATATAGCACAGTTTAGTTATATTTTGACAATGTATTCAAGTTACATGGATTCCCTGAAACGATAGATAAGCAATACGTTTACAAGTTCATTATAGACTAAATTATTTCGATTGAGTGGCACCAAATTGAAATTCAATTCAACCTATCACCCACAAAGCGATGGACAAACTAAAGCAATTAACTGGCATCAATGATTAACCCCAACATTGGCTTCAATGGTTCCCGTAGGTTAAGTATTGTTTTAATTCTGCGTATCAGAAACAACTCCTTGTGAAGTCTACGATATTGTCATATTGTTCCAGAGCATCTAAATTAGAGGCAGTAGATTTAGAATTAAAAAATCATGATATAGTTTTGCGGGATCTTCGAGATCGACTTCCCCAAGCTCAATATGCCATGAAACGGTTTTATAAAGTAAAGCATTGCCTTGTTCAATTTTGATTAGGAGACTTGTTCTTCTTAAACTACAACCACATCACCAATTAATCTTTGCAACTGACACGTAAACTTTCTCCAAAGTATTATGGTTAAGAAGTTATAATAACTCCTGTAGATTTTGCTCCTTTAGTTATTCCAAAGATTTTAGTCTTTTCAGATTTTAGTAGGTAGGTTAGTTCCTATTATTTTGTAATAGTGATTATGTGACTCCTTATTAGAAGGGAGTAGTTATTTTGACTTCTTTACATTGTAATGGGAGAAAGGAATAAAGTAGTAGAAATTTTATCCTTATAAACTAGTTTCATGAGATCAAAAGAATCCCTATATCGAGTCCTTACACAGCCCACATCGTAGGTTCACAAGGTAGAAAATCAAAGAAACGTAGTTCTAATCATGGTTTGCAAGTTGATTTTGTCACTAGTAGTCGTTCTCAATCCTAGGACTGTAACAAAAAACCACTGAAACATTGAAAGATCAAAACCTGACAAATTTAACATTTTTCAAGGTTAACACTATAATTCATTATTATGTATTCATCAACATCATCACCAACTTCATAAAGAAGTTCTGAACCAACCATGATTAATGAGGAATTTATGTCGAGCTTGGCTTTAACAATTTTTTCAACAAAAACGTGCGGTTTTGAATAGAGATGTCAATAGGTTGGGCCTGAGCTACACCTGGCCCTGCCTAGTTTGACTCGGGCCCATGTGGCTCTCAATTCGACAGGTCACAGATAGGCTAGGCCCAAGATAACCGGCCCATCGGGCCAAAAGCCCGGTCAACCCAACCTGTCATATTTTTAAAAAATAATGTCATTTTTAATTTTTAAAGTACCGACCTGGCCTGTGGCCTTCCCTACCTTTGCTCGCCTAACCCAGGCCAAAGTTGGGTCGGGCCGAGCCCTTTTTGACATTGCTACCTTTGAACCCAATCAATCCTACTGTGTTTGTTCAAATGTATGTCTACATTCCTTCTCTTATCCAACGGCTTCAGTTGTATTTTTATGTTATGGTTGCATATGCTCATTAGTGGCTGGAAATAGACCCAAGGTTAATACTCAAGCTCAAACCTGAAAAATGGAATGACATAATGAAAAACCAAAACATACGATTTCAGCTTCAGAATTCCATTTTTTTAAGCAACAGAAGATGAAGTTGGTTAGAAGAAAAAATTTGACCATCTTTAAAGAGAGGGAAAAAAATTAAAACTATATTAGGTAATTAAGATATCAAATTTTTAATTAAAAAAAAGGACAAACAGAGGTATACTTGTAACTTTCAGTATCATATCTCATAACCTTGATGGCTTCAATGACAATCAGACCAGCTTTGACAACATTTGTTGTCGCAACAGCGGAATAATATTACCAGCAATACGTTTAGCTTCAAAGAGTCTGTGCAAAGGAATTCCAAATGTAGCAGCTCAAATATTTGCAGCAGCACAAACAAATTCTACAGCCAATAGATCATCTTTGTCAAAGGTCAAGTTTCCAATATCCTGTGGAAATTAGAAAGTAAATTATCCGTGATGAGAAACTATTAATCATCTCTTTAAAGTACAAGATCAACAAACCTTTGCTCTGATCATCAAAAATAGTTTAAAGGACTATAGAAAAAAAATTTAATTTTCCACAAGGCTGCATACATCCTGTGGATTCTTCAGGCTCAAAGATGTCACAGCAATACTGATAGGCCATCAGTTGCACCACCTTCAATGGAATTTCCATTATGTTGTGTTGAATTGTCTGGTAGGATATCCTTTTATATACATGGACTTTGCTCTATTATGGTTGTTTCCATGCCTCGTCATTAGACAGACCTACTTCAATGTTATAGCCAAACACATGGTCATATATTCTCCTTTCATACTGCTCCATTTCCTCATCTTTGTCATTCAAAGACATCTTCGGCGTGTTCTGATGAGTTAGCAGCGTCATTTGAGCGAATGTTTAATCATTTTCCCGATTTTTATCTCCAAACAACTTTGCCAAAAGTAATTCTTTTACCCAAACAATGCAATGAACAGCTGCATATGAAGCAAAATATAGAAAATAAGAACATGAGCACACTTCATCTTCCAAGAAGAAATATCAAAATCCTTCTGATCTAAAGATTGTCATAACAAACAGTGAATCAAATCACATAGCAAAATTTCCCAAATCTCATGAGTCTATAAACAAAGCTAATCGTAAAACGTCTACCTAGACGGAAATCAAGTAAATTCTACAGGAGAACAATAGTTTCCTGACAATGACATTTTATAGCCACACCTAATTTGTAATCGGTTAGTGCTTCTTATTTAGAAACATCATCAACAATAAAAGAGTAAATAACAAAACCTAATAAAGTAGATTAGAAAAATGACCATCAATTTAAGAGATATTCAAGTTAACAGTACAGATGACCAACCCACAAACAGAAAGAGGGTCAATATCATACCAAAGAAGCAAACCTAGAAATGCCAAAGACAGTAAGTGAAATGATGCTTTCAGACACTGAGGCACATTCGAGGTGCTCAAAGTATCCCATCTCATCATAGTTGGAGAACTACCGCAAAACAACAAAAATTCAATGGAAAAAGACAAGAAATTAAAAAGAATCAATTCATACAAAACCCTATAATGACCCAATGGACTGCATACAAAAGAAAATGACTCGCATCCCATCTTCTACCCATACAAAAAAAGTAAACGTTTTCTGTTTCTTATGTTTATAAAAGTCAAAGTAGACAGCAGAAAGATCACCTGTCCTAGGAACCCTGTTGTCTCACTTTCAATTAGAGAAACTTCAGCTGCCAAGCAGAGGCGGTTCATATGTCGCCTGGGCCTGGCAACCAAATTATCAAGTCAAATTTCTTGAAACTATCCACGTTAAAATTAGGATCCTCCACATTTGCATGGCATGATTTATGCTTGATGCTTGTGTTAGGCCTAAATCTTAACACAGCATCATGAGCAACCTGGTCAGTACAATGACAGCACATAAAAAATAATATCTAGAACTAGATGTAAGCACTGCATATTTGAATAAACCAAAAGTACATATTTTAGCTTTAGACTCCCCTCATGTGATTGTCGGAAAATTTGCCTATTGAGGTTAACAACTGCTACGGTGTCCATGTCAATCTGCGAAGATAATCGTGTAAAAGCATTAACGGATAGTGTAAAATCGCCAATTACGACAACCAAATTGTATCACTCAGCGCCGCTTGTGGCTACTAATCTTTCATATCATCATCATATACGCGCATTTATCGGAAGAAATAAATTATGTTTCTATCGACATGAATACTGCACCCACACGAGTGAGTGACAAAAGAGAAGACGATGTTTCACTGTAATTCCATCAGTCATTCCATGTCATTTCCAGAGAGAGGTCACTTTTTAACGTTTTCACCAATCATAAATTTGCCCGCTATGTTATTTTGCATTAAACAATTTATATTGATTTTGCATGAAATTTTTGTAAAATTAAAACGAAATGTCATAATTCTTTCATTAATGTTATGACTAAAGCTACCAATAATCTATATTAATTAATCGTAAAGGAACTTTGATTTCAACATATCTCAACCATGGAGCAATTGCAACTAGAAATTATTTATGATCAAAATGTAACAGACAGAATCAGCCAATTCCCACCATCTTATTTCAAACAAGGATCCTTTCTTTTTTTGGTTTCATTATTTTGCATTTTCATACTGAAGTTGTCATTAAAAAATTATGTATCTTTACAATAATGCTAATATCCAACCAATTGTACCTCATGATATACATATATATATGTATATATACTATAGCAGCTGGATGTGCTTTCTTCTTCCAACATTTGACACAAAGATACATGTGTTGTCCAGAATGCACCAGCTGATTTCATGCCACGAAATCATGCAGTAAATGGGAGGAACTGAATCTATGCTGCCTGTTCCCTGGATTTATGCACTCAAACTCAGTGGTTTCTTCATCTATAGAAGTTGCTGCTGCTGCATTGTAGATATCATCCCCTCTCATGGGCACAACAAAACTGTCATGTGTAGCACCTGACATTGGTAAGCTACCCTCACAGTGCTGTAAACCCAATGTGAGTGACACCCCACTGCTATTGCTACCCCCATATCTCCCCACATCTGCCATTTGGAAAGTCATAAACCTATCGCTGCCACCATCAGAATGAACAATTCCTTCAGGGAAGAGACCACATTCATCCTCTCTTAGCTTAAGTAATCCAAATCCAGTTGCACATTCCACTCGTATCCCATTTTGGACATTGCTTCTTGTACTAGAACCAGCCATTTCAACCTCATGAACATAGCTGGATTTGGAATCCATCGATTGTCCAGCATTGTACCTTTCCGTGGCTGTGGAACTTGCACTTTGCTGCATTTCTTCACCTCTATCGTCTGAGGACATCTTCTCGCCCTTAGTTGCTTTCACTGCATTTTCAGAAGAA
This sequence comes from Erythroxylum carthagenense, assembly GCA_026413575.1. Classification (NCBI taxonomy): domain Eukaryota; kingdom Viridiplantae; phylum Streptophyta; class Magnoliopsida; order Malpighiales; family Erythroxylaceae; genus Erythroxylum; species Erythroxylum carthagenense. Next base: position 74,917,705 of record JANZLD010000237.1, read on the forward strand.
GATACCGAGTCCATCTCGGTGTCACCAGTCTCTTCTTTGTACATCTCCTCCACCATGGGCTTCCATAGCCGTACGCGTGCATTAATAAACCAATTTGACACCTGAACAAAGGCAACATCATAATGCTACTTTTTGGAGAGGTACGTTCAATGATGATATGGAGTTGAAACTCAAACCAATACATAATTTCCCACTAAGAAACATAATCTGCCTCAGTTTCAATAAGCGTGGGATCTACAAGGATTTCACTTCTTCAAGAATTCAAACTTGTTCCTACACAAGCCGAACATTATCTAGATCTAGATAGTATAGTTGAAGAAAGGGCTAAAAAAGGAATTTTTGGGGATCGATTAGGAGAAGATATCAATTGTATTATGCCAATGCCTGACAATTCTTTTACCTGACTTCTAGTCAAGCCTGTCTGCCTTGCCAGCATTATCTTGTCAGAATCCTTGGGATAACTGGCACAAATAAGACAAACAATGTACTATCACAGATATAGTAAAAGCGTTTAAAAACAAATTAAATAAGATCCAAAGTACGAGGACAAATGTGGCTAGTAGATTACGGATGAAGAAAATGCTCAAACAGCCAGGCACGAAGAATTGATACAGAGCTTTCAGGCAGTCCTCTTTGCGGTCTCCAGGCATGTTGGGTCATACCAAGCTGTTGGAGGGCTCTCTGTTGTCTGAGTTGCTGATCTACGTACCGGAGACGAGTGATTCCAACTCCCTTACTATCTGAAGTTTCTTGCTCCCCAAGGCTTTTACGAGTTTCTCGAATTTGACCACTTATTGCATCACGCAAGCATCTGAAATGCCTGGAGATAGTCTGCAGGGCAAGTGTTGTGTATGGTTTTGCTGCCCCGCATCCTGCTATGACATCAAATGACGAGACCACAATCTGCATCTGATGATAATACTGTTTGTACCTTCTATCAACCTGCCACAGTTAAAACATTGTAAATCAGACCTTGTCTTGAAAAGGGTCTAATTCTGGACCATATCCGACACATAAACAGAATATACCATTCACCAACACCAGCAGAACACCCGGACTATTAGTAATAGTTTGGGCAGGAAAATGTAACTCCTAGTAAGATAGGAAAAACAAAAATACAATCATTTATATAGTTCTGTTTTTGTACGTGTAGCCAGTATAAAGGATTGCACCCTCAAGCAAACATTGTTTCGAGATATCATTGAAGCCAATGGAGAATAGCTTTGCAATTACAAACTCATAATTGCAGCAATGTAACAAATCAAAGAATAACAGCACCATGCTTTATGATGTACCATAAGAGAAATGTTCCCTGTTACGATAAGACACTAGTAGCCTGTTTTTGCTATTAGTTGAGTTTAGGGATAATTATGCTCCCATGTCTATGTCCCAACTCCTAAATTACTATTTGAATAGAATTCCACTTACACACTGACTACAGAAATGTTCATAAGAAAGAGTCTGTTACAGGATTGCAGAGAGAGGATACAAAATATCACTTATATTCCACGTAGAGAAAACTCGAAATTAAATTTGAATACATCACGAAACAAATGAGACATATTTCTTACCTCATCCAGCATTGTTAAAAGCTTTGTCAATTTGGTCTGCAATTCTTGTTTCTCAGCGTGTGAAAGCTCACTTGCTGAGTTGCTGGACTCTTCAGGATTTGAAGGGCCATTCTTTGATCCATTGTCAACCTTCTTTGCAATGTTAATATCGTGCTCATCTGTGTACTGGTTTTTCTCTTTGTCAGGTTGTTTTAATGCTTTTCGAACATTAACAACTTCGTCAAGCAGTTGTTGTGCTGCTTTAAGGTACCTGGAATGGGGAACAGTTCTTGCAACACTAGTCATTCCATACGGTGACAAGTCTCCTTTAGTCAAGTCTTGATTCCCTCCGGGAAAACCTGGTGGCAGATATTCAGCATTTCTTGATAGCTCATCTCTCGATGATCCATTTCTATCATCACTTTCACCCATAACTGATATATTTGGACTTAAGAATGAAGCAAAGCCTTGATTGGGATTTAGATTCCGGTAGGGGATGGAGGGCATTTGAATTCTAGATGAAACTTGGGTGCCAAGGCTGAGAGATAAGCCCTGGCCCTGCAGGTTCTGCCCACCATGAAGAATGCTAGAAGGACAACCCATTGACTGCATAACCAATATCTCATTTCTACTATCCCTCCATGCACTGAAATCATGCTCTCCAATTCGTGATCCACTAAGATTTGATATTATCTGTTGCTGCTGTGGGGTTGAAGATGAAGCCTCTGCAGGCTGAATTTCAATGCAGCTATTTTGCTGCTGAGAATTTCCATCCAAGGCATCAGAATATGATCCTGAATTCATATAAACCATCATATTGCCAGGAAGAACAGGTGCCTCCGCATAGGAACCAGGCAAATACATCATTGATGTAGCTTCTCTTTGACTGTTGGGACTTGTGAAATAAGTAGCCATTTATTTACTCCCAAGTCATTACACCTACATTTCAAAGTCCCCTGTTAACTGATATAATCAATGAAACAGCCCAAGTTAACAAAAGCTCTAAATGTGCACTGAAGCAACTCATGGCGCAGTCACTTTCACAAGAGGAAAGAAAAAGTACGAGGAGAATGGACGGATGAGTTGAAATGTTCAGTGCTTTACATATGATTTTTTGTTCCACGTTCATAAAAGAACTGTTAATAGTTAGAATTCACCAAATAGGAAGGAATTCACAAAGACTAGGCATTAAAAGTATGTATGAAAAACCCTGACGTAAACAGAAGCCATCATTATGAAACTTTTGAGTTACAATAGCAAACAATCAACAACCACAGATTGTTCAATCATCAAACACAAATTAAAACATGAAGAATAAATCCTTTCTTCAAATTTTCATCCACCACTCCTTGTGAGAAGATTTTCAAGGAAAAAGAAATTTTAATAGAAAGGACTTTTTCTTTTAAGAAAAGAAACAGGTAAGTAGCAGTAAGGCCAATAACCCAAAACAATCTTACACAAAGCGCTATCAAATTTACAAGCTGTGGATAAGAAGAACTTTGACACGAACACTTGAGAAAGATCCCGAGATAAACAACAACTCAATCAGCAGCAATAATAAGTCCAACAAGTCAAAAAGGATGATAAAACAAAGCAGGAAGCTAAGCTAGTTAACCCAGTTATCTGCAAATCCCAACAAATGGTCACTGAAAAAATAGAAGGAAGAATATTCATACCTTATAATATCCTCCACCTTCAAGCAGAGAGAGAGAGAGAAAGAGAGTAAAAGAACAAAAATGAAAAAGAAATACTTACAAAATTTTTTAAAGAAAAGCATAATGAAAGAGATAAATGTCGACAGAAGTGAAGCAATAAAAAATTACCTGGAAACCAGTAACCCCTGTGGGTGTTTTGGGGAACAGAAAATCTCGAAGACAACAGTCGATCGGCTGATACACAAACCGATCCCAATACAACATAACAACAACAAAACTACACTTCCCTTTTCACGACACAACCCTAGGCATACCAATACAAGGACCATAATTAACACCTGGAAAAATATAAGAAAAATGAAAAGAGGAGAAGAAAAAAAACGTACCTTTTTGGTTCTTATTGAAAAAGAAAAGAAGGTGATAATTGAAAGCAGCAATGGATTTTCTCACTGATGATTTTGTCTCTCATCATATATTCTCCATACATCAATCCATTGAAAACCCACGTGAGCATCTTTCTGTTTCTTCACTTTCTCTTCCTCTCTAACACAACTACCGTTGCTATGCTTGCTTCTCTCTACAAAAGGTGTACTCTTTAAAGCAAATGATAGCTTCCTCTTTCTAAAGCTATCTCGGTTTGACCTTGTTTTTCTTTGAAAGCTCCTTCTTTTCAAGAGCTTTTTGGTTGCTGCTTGAAACCCCAGTTGCAGCAGAAGCAGTATATTAGTAATAAATAAAATCGACCTCCCTCGTTCTTCCTGTTGTTCTGACTTTTGCTTCTGAGTATTATTGTTGTTGTTGTTTCTCTTCTTCTCTTATTACCGGTCTTGTTGTTGGTGGTGTTTGCTTAATTCTGGGTTTTTTGGCTGTTGAGGATTGAGTTTGGTTAAGGAGTTCAATCTCTAACCACCAGTTGGTAGACCTAAAACCCCCCCTAAACCCCTGTAAGAACTCAACTCACCACAAGGTCCACAACCATCTCTGTTTCTCTCTCTCAGGCTGTCTCTCTCATCCTTCAGCTTGCAGGGTCAGGTTCTGCTTCAATATCCACCATACAATCATATTCTGTATTTTCTTTTCCTGTCTTAACTTATTATTGCTCGATATTAACTTGCTTACTTGGATTGTATTGTATGTCAGTAAATATTATCTATTATACTTATTATATGTTATTTCAGATTTTAATTTTTATATTGGAGGAGCAACATTAGGTGGCCATATCGCTCTATTTGTCCTTTAGTTCTAACTACTATTTCAATGTATTACAGAAGTACGGTCACCCACAATGGGTTACACTTTTGGTGGATAGGTAGATTCCGAGACAGTTGTCCTTTCCAAGGTAAGCCTACGTCGAATAAAATTTGCACTATCATAATGTCAAAACCCTTGACACGTTTTACTTTGTTTTTTCTCCCTTAGCTTAGATAATTCATAATTGTCTACACTCTACACCACACAGCCCGCCTGAAAGAGCAGCAAGTACCTATTCATGGTAGTAGAAATTCAATATTGGAAGTTGGGTTTCAAAATTTTAAAGAACAAATTCTAATTTAATTTTTAAAATTTTATTAAAAGTTTAATTAATATTATAAACTTGGTCGGGTCAACCGCGCAGGGCCCGGATCCAATCGAGATCACCCATGGGTCTATCGGTCCATTCCTACTTGCCACACCAGGCCCAAGTTCGATCCACGTTCCCTGCGGCCCATCAGCATGAGAAAACTTTCCATGCAGAGGTAGAAGTTTACATAAACCTAGCTACAAAGCATATATAAGGTATAATTCTCCCATGACTCAGGTACGAAATCAGAACCTAGTTTCTTCTCTGCATTCAGCAGCCTCACCCTCACCAGAAAACTGACTTGAGCGTCGGAGGGGCTAATCGGAACATAACCCCCGATGTGCCTTCACTGTTTTGCAGGTATCTTCGCGTCGTATTCATCACAGAAGGTAGAAGGCGATGGACTTCAATGGCAACGCACCGTTCAGCCAAAACCAGGCAGAACCAATTGGCGCCCACCGTAGGGCATACAGAACCACACCGAACGGAGCCACAGGAGAAACACCATTCAGAATGACCTTCGGGGCAGAGGCCCTGGTCCCAGTAGAAGTGGCGTTGCATAATCAGAGGGTGTCGGGCTACGAAAAAGAGCGGAATGATGAAGCCCGCAAAGCGGAACTTGTTCTCCTCAATGAGGACAGAGAAAGGGCAGCCGCTCGTTCAGAAGCCATTAGGCAAAAGGCGACCAAATTCTATAACAGAAGGGTCAAGCCGAGCGATGTAAAAGTGGGCGGTTACGTCCTATGAAAGGCTGAGGCGGCTGGAAAGCATCCAGGAAAGCTCGGACAGACGTGGGAAGGACCTTATCGGGTGATCAAGCAGGTCGGGCATGGTTCTTACATCCTACGCGA
>JANZLD010000237.1:74923421-74952306 GCA_026413575.1 Erythroxylum carthagenense
TCAGCAGCCTCACCCTCACCAGAAAACTGACTTGAGCGTCGGAGGGGCTAATCGGGACATAACCCCTGACGTGCCTTTACTGTTTTGCAGGTATCTTCGCGTCGTATTCATCACAGAAGGTAGAAGGCGATGGACTTCAATGGCAACGCACCATTCAGCCAAAACCAGGCAGAACCAAAACTTTATCTTTATCAACTTACATATTATAATTAAATATACTCCTTAAACTCTTAAACTTATAAAGATAAAGCTATATTCTAGGATTAAGAAGTTCTAATTATATTTAACAAGTTTAGAATTTATTTAATAAAATTAAACTTTAAAGTGTTATATACAAATTTAAATAAAGAACTAAATTTATTTTTTTCAAATTTTAAAGGATTTTTTGTAATGTTAAAAGAAAAAGGTATATTTTTCTTGTATAGAAAAACACAATAAAAGAAGACCCAGATGGAAAAAAAATGTTCTTTTCCAAACATTGGAGGAATTTAAAAAATCAATTTTGTTACACTTTGTTTTTGGTGTAAGAAAGACTTTATTCGAGCATGAATACTTGATCAAGATTATAATCATGTTTAGGGTAATAGATCCTTTTAGCATTAGCAGAAAAGAAGGGACAAGTACCTTGCAGGAGAAATGCCTCTCAAATTATGTGATTCATTACCCCTGTTCCTGTCTTGCCCAAACTCATCTCAACTATCCATTTATATAGGATGTATATAAATAAATAATTGAAATAGATTAGGACAAAGGTAATAAGACAGAGGATCACGTCCCAGAGAAATGAGTAATTAGAGCGAGTCCTTATTAGACAAATCTAAATTTATTAGATAATTAGTAATAAAAAAAATTCTTCAAGGATACAGTGGAACGTCATATAAGAAATAGCAGTAAAGAGCTTGCAATAATCCATAATGAGAATCATCAGCGTGCTCTGTTAGATGGAGGGATGTAAGCGAGAAATAATTTCTATCAAGTATAATTTTCATAACTTCTCTAATCACCCAAATTTTTTATTGAAGTTTAGTACTACTTAAAAAACAAGAGAAACTCATACTACTTAAAAAACAAGAGAAACTCATAGTCTATTAGATGTAATACATTACAAGAAAAATACATTTTAACGACGAAAATTACCGACGGAAAGCGTCGTCGGAGAAACAGTCGTGGGTAAATTTTGACGATAGATACTATTAATCTGTCATAAATTTAGTGACATAATATTGTATAGTCATCGGTATATTTCGTGATAGAGTTTTATATTTCTGTCAATAATTTACCGCCAGTAATACAATATTATGTTGCTAAATTTACGACAGATTCACAATATTCCTTCAGTGAAATTAGCAATGCTAAATTGTAAATCCGTCGCTAAACACATCGACGTAATTTTATATCGACGGATTTACAATATTCCGTCGCTAAATTCACCGAAGGATATACAATATCCGTCGCAAAATTTTACTTACAGACAACATTGTCTGTCACTAAATTATTCCGTTGATAAGTTACCTATAGAATTACAATATTCTATCACTAATTTACTGAGAAAATATTTTAATTTCGTAGAGAAATTTAACTATTATAAATTTCTACCACCACTTCTCACTTCTTATCCGAGTTTTTTGTTGATAATCTTTTGATTTTTTTGTACATTTAATTTCTATAAATAATATAATATTAATTGGTAATATAAAGTTAAAAACATCAAACAAATTCGCTTATCCATCTAAGCTATGTACTTGGTAAAGGCGGATGCTTTAATTGCTGCAATGAGGTCATGTCCCTCCCCTTCAACTCATCCACCCCATTACAAATATGGTTTATGCACTCCATTAGCCTCTCTATAGTGTTCTCAAGCTAAACGACTCTGTGATTTGATGTGGATCACCTACTAAATTCAGTTGTAGTGGATGTGAAAGATTGCCAATAACATATGTTTGCAAATAAATCAAAGTCGAAAATCCTTCCACAGCGGCCCCTACCTCCCACTACGTCAAGATATATCTGACTCTCATCAATAGTTTTAGAGTTGAGACTGCCATTCACTACTTTCTTATATTTGGTCCTATCATTATAATTATTTATGTTAATAAGTGATAATTTTTAAGAATTAATATTAAAGTATAGATTTTACATACTTGAAGTTGTCTGCATTGGAATTTGATGAAGGTCACACCATCTTGCTTCTTAGTGTAAGCGTGCAAAAAAAGTTGGCATAGTGTAGGTTTTCTGCCCATAGGCTTTTCCTGCATCAAAATAAATTGTTATATGTTAACTATAATTTACAAAAATTTCGGCAGAGTTTCTCCTATTTTTATAATATTTGTCCTATGTTAAAAAAAAGATTTACTTAAAAACACAGTCATTAATGGTACTGGACATTTATAACATTATTATTCTTCATAAAATATGTATATTTTCATTCTAAATTTCATACATGAAATTACATTGAAATCAAATTTTATACATCAAAGTACAAAAACGAGAATATAAGTGTAAAGTTTTGATATTTACAAGTTTTTCTGCATGCTCTTGATGGGCCATAGATCCTTTAGTGTGTACGTGTAGACTCTCTCCCTCCTATCCTCCACGTCTATTTATAGAATTGCACTCTGAAATGGACATTGCCTCGATACTCAATACTGTTGCCAATGACTCCATTTTTCTTCAGATATATAAGAAGGTCATACACTATTCTTGTGTATCGAACCAAGAAAGTCTCCATAATGTGTACGAGCTTGCCTCTCCCATACATTATAAATTACAACATCAATTTTGAATCTCAAATAAATTCTTTATGAAAAAAGAAAATCATAATATAATTACTTATAAACTACAATATTTATCTAATTAATGTATAAAATTAGATAAAATAAAAAAGATTAAAGAATATATTTTTATACCTCAAACTCCTAATAATAAAATTTTTTTGTTACCTGATAGATATTTTTCCATATATAACCTTCAAGATCTATCCTCTCATTTCTCGTTGTGACCCCTAGGCTCATGGAATTTTTTACCGATAAGCCTTATGGTAGTTGCATCACAGGTTTTCAGCCTATATACCATCCTAAGGTTTATTATACAAAGAATTGTCATGTCAATTATGTGAATTTCTTATGTTAATACTAAGTTTGATTTAATCACATTAAGTTCAAGTCTTTATGTTTCAATTTAAACAATGTCCAAACATAAATACTTAGACTATTAAACCTCAACCTAAAAACCCATCAATTATTGTTAGAGGTCAAATTGCAAAAAACAACACAAAATCGATCACATTGTAGACATTACTTAGTTGAGCGACTTACCTTGATAGCTCGCAATCTACAAAGAAAACCAATGACTTTAGACAATTATTGATGCTCTTCAACACAGAACACGACCTGTGAGAATGACAATAAACAATTATCTAGTTTTTGATAAGTTTTGCATTGAGCATATGTACAAATATGCATGAGTTTTAAGTTATGTATTGCATATTTTGTTTTCCTTCTAGTAATGTTTTCATATCCTATAACTTATAAGCATTTTTTGCAATATCACATATGGACAAAGATAACATAAAAATTTTTCGCAAGATCATAACCATTATTATGCAAAAAGCATTATTATGCAAATTCATTATTATGGACAAAGACAAAATAAATAACGTCATTGATGAGACTGTGTCCACATCTTCACATGATCATTTTGCATTTTTAAATGTAGACAACATAACGTACGTGCCCATCTATCATCCTCTAAGTCCTAAAAAAAAGGAAATTCATATATGGATCACATTCTAAACCAACAGAGGGTATAATGCTCAAGGCAAAAATAGGTAAAATTTATATGCAAGGTCATCTTAAAGGAGCTTACAACCTCCTTCTCATTCATATAGGTCTCTTTATCATTAAAATGGTATGAATCAAACTCACAATCATTATAGGTCTCTTACATAACATCACGAAACTTACTCCCATTTTATATCAATCCTTATGAGAAACAAAAAAGCATCGCATTTTCTCTAAATCACTATAGGCCATATTTTCATGAAAAGAGTATATCATATGTTAATCATTTATTAAGCTCTACTATCACACAAAGAGAACTCCAAATCCCATTTAATATAGACCTTGTAAGAAACAAAGAAGCTTGACATTTTCTTTGAATCCCTATAGGTCGTATTTTGATTAAAAGAGCATAGTATATGCTAAACCATTTGTTAGGCTTCACTATGACATAAAGAGAACTCCTAATTCCTCACATTTCGAAAAGAAAGCATTATATAACACGCATCCTCTAAATAAACCTAAAAATGCACATATAAGTTATAATCTTAAAGGTCTTTCTCATATGGTAGTAGCACTTTCAATTCTCATCATATGAAATAATATTTTATGGTGATTATAGACATATCAATAGAAGTTTCTTTTTGAGATAATGCTTATGAAGTAAACTTATGGGTTGAAAGAAAAATTATGAACTAACCTCTAAGGACCAAGTTTGTGTGGGTACCCAAAATTGACTTTTTTTAATCTAGTAGGACTAATTATCAACGCTCTTCAACACAGAACACAACCTGTAAGAAAGATAATAAACAATTAGCTAGTTTAATGAAATAAGTTAATTTTCTTTTTAGGCTTAAGATTATTTAGGAAAGATTACACAGAAAGAGCTTGAGTTTTAAATTAGGCTAAAAAAGGACGGACTAATATACTAATGCATAAAGGGCTATATTTTAGCTTCAATTCAAATCCTAGGTAACTTTATCATTTTTGTTGTCTGTAGGCATCTTATACGTAATCTCAAAAAGACAAAATTCAAGTTCTAAAAATTCATAATCAAAGAACGTATCCATATAATAAAAGAAAATTTTCATGAATGTTTAAATCCTTATAGGATCACTCGTATCCTTAACTTAACAAATTTAGTTTTATAAAACAATATCTTTGTATAAAACATTAAGATATTCAAACTAAATTCGATCTATACATAAAACAATATCTTTGTTGGCTATTCAAATTTTCAAAAATAGTGTAGGTATTATGATCCTTTAACTATAAAACTACATATAACTTTCAATGCCTCTTTTCATGAATATGAGCTATATATTATTTAGAGAGAATTCTAAATACCATCCTAGGGGAGATTTCTAGTTATTTGAATATATTAGAAGAGGTTATAAGCTTTTAAAACTAAAAGTAATTGAAAAGTTAATTTAGAATAGACAAAAAAAACTTTTTGATAACATCCCTATAATCTTTGTTCATCTAAAAAATGAGTCAAAATCATTATTAACTACATACTTGCCTATGTTAATACCATTAAGTGAAATAATCATATATGAATTCATACATGAATTCAAATCCTTAGGTACTCTCAAACCTCATATATGATGATTCTCGTCAAACAAATACTATATGCAATAATTCTTCTATTCTTTACAAAAATTTATCTTAAATGTATCCAACCTTAATCTTAAGTTTAATTTCAAATATCTAATCAATAATTATATCTCTATTTATAGATTTTCTAAATCATATGCATATATTATTACAATAATTAAATGTAGTTGGGTGTTTACCTTCAAACTTCAAATTAGATGGAAGCATTGAAAGACATAAAGCAATGTTAGTTACAAATGGGTATACAAAAAGTTATAGGGTGGATTTTCAAGAGAATATTATAGCTAAACTCAACATAATTTACATTTTTGTATCTATAATAGCAAATTGACATCCATATTTTAACTTTCAATCTATTAATCAAATTAGTATAGAGCAGATAAGAGTTGACCCTATGAGAAAATTTTGATTTACTGTATTAGTTTATAAGTTCATTATAATATTTCCAAAAGATTCCAATAAATCAATATCAAGTTTTAATCAAGAAAAAATAATTTTAAAGAAAATAAAAACTTATAAATGATCTACTTGATTTCAAAGTTAAATTTATAAATCGACAACTTGAACTTAAAAAGTAAAGATCCTAACAATTTTGCTTATATGGAACAAATTATATCCTAAAATAGAAATATGGTCAATGCCTTAACATATAATGTCCTTTTCAACCTACATAAGTAAGCTACAACAAAAATTAAGAAAATAAACTTAAAATATATTCTTAGAACTACACAATCAATCACCAAGTAGTAATCATCAAAAATATATAATGCTGGAATTTTTAATGGTGAAACCATATTATACAAATCTAAAATTCTTGGCATAGAAAACTTATATTCATATTTCATTAATGACTCAATTTCTTTCTAATATCACCTATCTTTGATGCAAGCATGTTTCAAATGGTTTTACAACTCTAAACTATCCAACAAAAACAAAATACATTACTTTCGCAAATCTAAATTTTGTAAAATAAAACAATTTCAGCTATTTTCAATCAAAATTTAAAGTTCTCTTTTAGATTTTATTTGTTATCAAACTAAGATCTAAATGGTCACTCAAACATACATTAAAGTAAATAAAAACTTAGAATAGTTTTGATTTCAAGAAGATAAAAAGTTAAGAGTCACAAAGTTAATGAGAAGGCATACACATTTCATCTCAGTTTTCTCACTAACTATTTCTATCATTCATGTAAACATGAAATAATAATCAAATTAAATGGGTGTAACTACATTTTGAATTATCATTTGGCCAATCAATTCGCATGGATTTTAAAGTATCACCATCAAATGGAGTAATTGAAACTCACTCTAAAATAGGCATATAAAGCTCAACAATTTTTCATATTCAACCTGAATTTACAGTAGCTATAAAATCAATGTAAAGGGACATATTTTAGCACCTAATTTGCTTCCTAAACTTAAACCGACTTGACTAACATTTCACAGCCAAGAGTAAAGTATATAACACTTCTTTTCAAGGACAAAATCTGAACAATTCTTCATAAACTTCAGTAGCCCCTTATTCATCTTATAATACTTTTAAAGTAATCTTTAATTGGCAATTATACATCTAGTTCAATCAAGATACATATTTTTACATAATTCAACTAATAAAACAACCTTTTTATAAACTAATGAACCACTAAAAGAAACATTCCAGATTATAAATGATGGTAGAGACCTCTTACATAACTTTCATGGAACAGTTGGTACACTATTGAAATTCATCCCTACTTTGTTTTAAATTATTGTCTTCACACAACAATAAACAATGACTCATTAACAACCCAAATAAACGCTCACGACTCAATTCATAGTAAAACCAACACACTCAACATACAACGATTCATATACAAAAATTGAAGACAAAAAAATTAACCTAAGAGTTGTAAGTGGAAAACCAACAGAAGGATAATTATATTGATAATATACCGACAGAAATTTCTTGTGATGGAAAACTCTGTCACCTATTTTTACTACCAACCATTGCCACCTATTTTACGACTTCTGATGATAAATTCTGTCGCTTATTTTTACCGCCAACCATTGCCACCTATTTTACGATAACTTTTATTATTCTGTTGACAAAGTTTCGAGGATAAATTCTCTCCACCTTTACTGACAGATTTTTTTTCTATCTCAAAATTCCATTTTGATGACAAGTTTACCAAAGAAATTAAATTTTGGTCTCTAATTTACTACAAAATGTTTTCCATTGATAATTTATGTTTTAAAAACACCATCTCCTATTGCAAGATCAGGATCACCTTTAGCATAACCATCTATGTTAAGTTCCAACCAACCATATAGAGGAGGATTATATATCATGTTCCTACTAATGCGTCTATTTTCTGAACAAAAAGAGATGAAAAGTAAGTTTCAAAATATGTTGCTTGAGAAAAAATATATTGGAAGAGAGATGAAGGTGGTCATTAGGATCCTTCAAAAGGTATTTAATTTTTATTTTTTGTAAACTCCAAATACCAATAATAAAAACGATCTGCCATTAGTTTGACTATTGCATGGATGTTATAGAAATGAAATTAAGTTTTAGGGGGTGCTTAGTTGATAGGTTTAGGAAAGGTTCAATAGGTAAGGAATGAATAACTAGTAGTTGGTTGATTATTATGATTATAGGAACAATACTTTGATATCAAACGTTTGAAGATTACTCGATACCTCCCAAACATCAAATGAATGAAAACTATTCCTGAGTAACGGGCTAATGTCATAGGTGTGACAATAGATGTCACGCCTATGACAGTCTCCTCCTCTTATTCTTCTTCTTCGTTTAATCTTTTTAGCAATTATATATAATTAATTAATTACAATATAATTAATTAATTACAATTTAATTATTTAAAATAATATTACAATATAATTAATTAAAACAATATTACAATATAATTTGTTAAAATATAATTATTTAATTAATTAAAATAATATTAAATTTAATTAATTACAATTTAATTAATTAAAATAATATTGCAATATACTTAATTGATTAATTAAAATAATATTACAATATAATTAATTAACTAATTATTATATTAATTATTATATTTTTCTCTTTTTTAACAATTAAATATAACTAATTAAAATATATTAAAATTTGATGTAAAACAAAAATTTAGCAAACTTTTATTTTTTATATTTTAACAAATCAACCATTATCAATAGTAATGATAATCATTCATTCGTTCTAACCAACTATCATAATTATATTCATTCTCATTCCTCACTATATTAATTCTCATTTCTATTATCATTATCTTATTTGAACCAACTACCCCCTCAATCAATCTTGAAATAAAGTACAATAGAAAATGAAAGTTACGTGTATTGGAATCAAAAGATTACAAAAGTGACTTAGCATAGTAAGAGTCTCTTAATATAAGTGATTCATCTTCCTTTGCGAAGCCACAAAGTCTCCAAGTAAGGGAATCCTTAAGATTAAGATTGAATCTTATTATGAAGAAAAAGAGAGAGACGAGAGAAAGATGAAACTTTATTAGTTCCAACGATATGAATATTGTTTCATACCGGTCGAAAAATAGAACAGTATTGATTTTTTTGGCATCGGCCAGAGATATTGTAGGTAAATACCGACCGATACCTTAAATTTGAAAAAGGGTAAGGACTAATTTGCAAATTTTTAAAATTTTAACCCTAAAACCCCCTCTCTGGTACCTCACCCACACCCGAAGAACTTTGCTTCTTTTCATTTTTTTTCACTCTCTCACCGACTTTCACTTTCACTCACCGCCATTCTCTCTATCTCTTGTTCTCCTCTCCATCTCTAGCGGTGCTACTCCTTCCCCGATGACTTTCATCATTCTCCTTAATCCACGCCAGCATTAGAGATCCTCGACTCCTCCGTGCGAAGTCCCTAATATGCCATCATCCTCAACCCTCCTTCACGAGGACCACTGCACCATGTCGCCCCCACTACTAAATGTTTAAAGGAGGGGAGAATGTTACTGCTCACCCTAGATATAAACCTGAGTCCCGACCCATCACTCAACCTAAAAACTCGAAGTTATGAATTTGTTTTTGGGTGTGTTTTTGAGTTTTCATTTTTTTCTGCTTAAATTGCATTTTTTTTGTGAATCGGTTGAAACTTGGATGTTAAAAGTTGGAATTAAATTTTGTGATTTGGTTGGAACTTGGATTTGTGAATCAGTTGAAACTTGGTTTTGTGATTTGCGTGGGATGGACTAGATATTGGAGTTGAATGATTCACGATTTTGCTTGTTAAGTTCTAACTTGGTTTGATGGATTGGTTTAACAGGTTAATAGAAACTTATGATAAATTTTTTTATGAATGAAATGCATAACCTGATGTGAAGATTTGATGATGTGAATTGATTCAATTGAAAGTTTGTTAGTTGAAGAAACTTAAATTAAAATTTTAAATCGAAAATGTTAAAGTTGCAGACTTGCAAAGACTTAAATAATTAATTGGCACATTCTTATAATTTGTGAAATGGTATTTAATTTTTAGTTTTGGGTATTGGCTTTAGGTAAATAATTAATTGAGTATAAAATTATGCTATTATAAATTAATAATAATTTAGTTGTAGTTAATGATAGTATTTGGATATTGGCTTTGGGTAAATAATTAATTGAGTATAAAATATGTTGAATTATTTGGTAATATATGTATGTGGGCTATCATAAATATTTATAATAGATAATATGTGAAAGTAGATGTAACTGTATCCAAAAGGAACTTTTTTTCAAAATGTGAACATGTTGTAGGCTCCAACCACTTATACTTAGATTTATTAATGTCAATTAAAAATTATAAAAGCAACTTATATATTTAAGAACCAAATATAGAATGGTGTATATAATATTATTGTTTGTTAGAAATGAGAAGTAAATTCAAGGCTTTAAATAAGAAAAAAAAACATTTCCAAAGAAGTTATATCCTTCAACTTGATCCTCGTATTATGAATATATCCTTCAACTTGATCATCATGATATGAATAGATCATTCATTATTTGGCGATTATGTAAATAATACCTTTCAACTTGATCCTCATGTTTGAAACTTTGAATTGAAATTGTTCGAAATTGTTAGAAATGGAAATTGTTTATGTATGTTTTGTGATTGTTAGAAATGGAAATTGTTTATGTATATTTTGTGTAATTACATATGTTGAATAATTGGATTGTTATTTTTTAGCGTATAGTGAATATTGTTCGATGAAATTGGATTGTGTATAATGTAATCTTACAAAATGAGTTATATTATATAAGATGGACATGCATATTTTGTAATAAAATTATGTGTTATTTATTTTAATATATGCATTCATCTATTTTTATAGATAAACGGAAGGAAGTTCAAGTACTCCTGATCAATCCGCTTTAGGAAGATACAATGATCTAGCTTGGGCTCATGCTGCATTGGTTCCTGATATGAGAAATCATACTATTTGCTTATTTTGTAACAAGCATTTGAAAGGTGGAGGAATCATCCGACAAAGAAATATTTAACTGGGGTTAAAGGAGATGTGGAACTCTGTAAAAACGTAAGTCATCATGTGAAACGGAAAATGAAAACATTACTTGAAGAATATCAACATAAGAGAGATAGAAGGGAAAGGTTGAATTTTGAAATTGGTGGTGGAAGTTCGTTTTCTAGTTTCTGTAATGATTGTGAAAATGTTGAAGGTAGTAGTGATAGTGGTA
The DNA here is from genome assembly GCA_026413575.1 of Erythroxylum carthagenense. Classification (NCBI taxonomy): domain Eukaryota; kingdom Viridiplantae; phylum Streptophyta; class Magnoliopsida; order Malpighiales; family Erythroxylaceae; genus Erythroxylum; species Erythroxylum carthagenense. The sequence continues at coordinate 74,934,517 of JANZLD010000237.1, forward strand.
ATGGTGGTACTGGTACTGGTACTGGTAGTATCCATCCTAAGCCCAAAACTAAGTACCTGAACTTGATGTGAGGAAGAGAAGAAGGCAGGTGACTAGTGCAATGTAATCAAGAGATGCGACTCACAATGTTGATATGGCAGTAGCTAGATGGTGGTATGATATAAGTTCATCATTCAATGCTTCTTAGTCTTATTATTATCAACCTGTGATGGATGCAATAGCCTCTTATAGTTCGGGATACAAAGGTCATTTGATTGAAGACTTAAGAGGTAAACTTTGGGTTGTTATGTTTTTAAAATTAGAAGTTATTTGGCGGAAAGAAGAGCGAATTGGGCTACTTATGAATGTTCAATCCTTTGTAATGGTTGGACAAATGGAAGACAATAACCTATTATTATTATTTGGTTTATTGTATAAATGACTCTATGTTTTTAACTCTGTTGATGCATCTGGCCTTATTAGGAATACTGAGACTTTACTTGCGATATTTGATGAAGTTGTGAATGAACTAGGGCTAAAGAATATTATTCAGTTTATCACTGACAATGATTTCTCTTATAAAGCGACAGGAAAAAGGTTGCAAAATAAGTATAATTATTTTTTTTGGACTCCTTGTGTTACACATTGCATTGACCCAATGTTGGAGAATATAGGAGATCCTAGGTATTTTTCTATTATTGACGAGACTATGCAGAAGGTTAAAAAGGTGACTAAGTTTATCTATAATCATGCATAGGTATTGAATTTAATGAGAAAGGAATTTATCAATGGTAGGTATTTGTGTCATCCTACTGTGACAAGATTTGCAACAAATTTTTTATCACTTCAGTCTTTTATTACGATAAAGAAAGAGTTAAAACAGATATTTACAGGTGATAAGTGGATTGCACCTTAGCATGCTAGGTCTAACGCTGGAGTGGAGGTTTGTAAAATTATATTGGAAGATAGAGAATTTTGGTCTTAATGCCAATTTGTTATTCGAGTTTGTGAGCCTTTGGTAAGGATGCTTTGCTTGGCTGATAGTGAATAAAAGCCAACCGTGGTTTTTTTTATGCCATAGAGAGAGCGATGAAATAAATCAAGGCCAATATGAAACATAGGCCTTCTTTGTACACATCATATCTTTTAATCATTAATAAGAGAAGGAAAAGACAACTTTTTTCTTCGTTGTTTGCAGCTGAGGCGTTTTTGAATCTTAATGTCTATTTTAGACTGGATCTTACTAAGCAAGCTGAAGTTAATAGAAGAATGCTTTTACTTATTACAATAAGTGTTAGTATTGACGAGATATAAGATTTCTTAAGCTCACAAATGGAGCTTTATAAGTTGTCTTATGGAGATTTTGGAATATCAATTGCTATTCAACAATGAGGAAAACTTTGCTCAGGTATTAATTGTTTCCTTTTTCTTATTTGTTGAAATTAATCATCATTTTATTTTGTTTATAATGTTACTTTTGTTGTTTTACGATTTACAATATGTTAGTGGGATCAATTCGAAAATGGTGTTTCATAATTGAAAAAGTTTGCAATTTAGATTTTAAGTCAATGTCTGAGTGCAACAGGTTGTGAATGAAATTAGAACACAATTAAATTTATCCACTCCAAGAAAAGGAATAGATTGAAGCATAAAAGGTTGAATAACTTAGTTTTTATTTGTTACAATTTAAAGCTTCGAGAAAGATATGTTATTATCATTATTAATTTTGAAATAATTTCTTATAATTTTCTAATAATTAAATTTTATTATTTACTAAGAGTCTTAATAGTACAAGTAGTTTAATTGATCCAATTTTCATTGATAATATTAATCTTTGACGGATTTGGGTTTTTGAAGAACCGAATTTGGTAGACGTCAATGACTTTAAAGATAATCTTAGATGAGAAAGCATTGACATGTCATTTGGTACATTAAATTTGAATGATAATGATGATGAAGCTCCTTTCAATGATGAAAATTTTGTACCAAATGATAACTGAGGTCAGTGCAGTTAAAACGGGTATCCTCTTGTAGACGATTGAATTGCGTTCCATGTTTTTGTTTTTTCTCTTCTTTTAATTTTACTTATATTTGATGTATATATTAAATTATATATATGTAATGTAATTGTAAATGTTTTTGTTTCAAGTTTAACTTCTACTTAAATGTTTCCTCGTCACGAACTCTTGTTATAAATTGTAATAGTTTGAGAGCTAATGATATTTATTGTTCTTTTTATTGGATGTTTTGATGTAATTATTATTTATTATATGATGAAATTGTATTATTGTAATATTATAAATACCTTGTATTATTCTTAATTGTATATTTGTATGAAGATGATTATGTTTTTTCATATTAATTGTAGTTATTATTTATATGTAAAATATTTAAAAGTTATTGTTATTTCATATTAATTGTGATTATTATTTATTATTATAATTTTTGAAGACAGGGTTGATGTAAATTTATAAAGTATACAATATAATTGTACAATATACTAATGGACTATTTTGCAAAATTTTAAAAAATTTATGAACTATTTTATAAATTTTAAAAATTAACCGAAACGGTACTCGATATTGATTGACACCGATACAGTATTATATTAGAACTCAATCTAGTACCAAATTTGGTACGACATTCATAACTTTGATTAGTTCTATTTTTATTTTTTACTTTTGGATTTCACTTGTCATGCAAGACATACATATAGTAACAGACCCAAAAAAAAAACTGAATTTATTTTTTATAATAGAACAATGATAGAAAATTAAATTAAGATTCAAATTAAATATTTGTGAAGTGTTATGGTTCTTTTAACACGCATCAAAATATTTGAATTTAAATTAAAATTTGATAAAATATTATAATTTAATTGAACTTTTTTTATCTGTTATTCTAATTCATAAAGGTTTTTTCCTAGGAGCAGGTTTTAAGAAATTCAGTATTGTCCTTCACAGCGTAAATCCTCAACCATAGTATACGATCCAGTGTAACATAAATTTAGAATTTACTTGGCGGGTCCAGTGCTGACAAACCATGTTAGTTGGATGAAATGCGTCCATGACGTGGAAAGGTAGGAAACAGATGTTTAACTGCCAAATCCAACGGTCCACACTCCGCTACCATTCTGAATCTCATGTTACCACTCGTACTTGATATGATATGGGCTTCCGTAATCTTTGCATTTTTTTTTCTTAATTTAATAAAATAAAATTTTCCTTTTAAATAATTTGCTACATTTAAGTGAAATCTTAAATTCATAAACTCTTATTCTCGAGTAGATATCACCAATTATTAAAACTATTCCTTCAGCTTCAAATATTCTCCTCTTTGCGTCGGAGGAAAGAAACTTTTTAATTGCCTATTTGTCTTTTTTTCAATTATTGTTTTAAGGAGATAAGAGCCCAATCCAAATTTAAAATAAAAATTAATGCATTCAATACACTAAAATTTTTATGGTGTAAAGTTTAGAGAAAGTTATTATCGATGTACTAAACCATATTCTTTCAAAATAAGAGCAAGAGTCGAATCCAAGTTAAAAATAAGAATAAGAGTAAAAATTAAAATCAAAGTAAAAATCGAAAAATTTTAGGTTGTCAAATTCTAGTTATTATAAATATTAAAAATACTGATTACAAATTTAATTGGATATATACTGTACTAATTTTGCACTTCTTATCAAATAGAATTATCCGCTTAAATGATTCCTTCGTATTTAAATAATTCCTAGTTCCGGATGCCAACGGCAGGAAGAACTGCCGTTGTACTTGCTAAAGCATACTTTAAAGAAGTTAGTTCGGATTAATAAAATGGTAATTCGGTACCATGTTTGTCAACAAACAATAAGTTCTTTTGACTTAAGGGCTAGACTGCGACTAGGCAAGCCTACAAGTGGAAATATCAATTTTGAGCGATCAACTGGGATAAGAATTCTACTATTCCCATTCAATGCGTAAAAATCAGTGTTGGAAAATCCAAAAATTAGCAAGTAAGGCAAGAAACTCATTTTGAAATTTAACCTTTATATATAATAAAATACAGAACAGGTGTTTAAATTAAACCAAATATTTTTAAAATATTCAAATCAGATTCTAAGTAGATAAAAAATTTAACAAAATTAATTCTTTATCAATTAAATAGCATATCAATATTAACATGCTATTTTTATTTTTAAATAAAAAGTAAATCTTATTACTACATAATAAATAAAATTTATTGTCTCAAGTATATAGTAGTGAGAGTCTCATTGGTTACGGTATAAGCATTGGATTTGAACAAGTGACTCTTGCCACAAGAAAGTAATACTCTTGCTGATGAGTTAAGATGGTAAAGAGAAAGAAATAAAACTCTCCGTTTCTATAGATTGGAAATGAAATATCATTTATAATTAATACTTTGATTCATTTTTAAAAAGTTAATTAGGTGGCAGTGAAATTTATTTTTATTTAAAAATATAAAAATAATACCGTGTTAATTTTTTAAAAATGTTAAGATTTATTTTGAATATTTTAAAATTTATTTATTTACAAATTTATTTTTTATTTATTTAAAATTTGATTTGAATATTTAAAAAATGTTAAGATTTATATTGAATATTTTAAAATGTTGAAATTTAAGTTGTATTTTATAATTTTATCATAAATGTTAGAGATTCAAAAGTACATATACTTTTTGGTCGTGAATTTAACCAAACATTTGGCGGTGGGGTAATCTATACTTGTCTTATTAGAGAAAACCTTCCGCTCTCGGTTAGTTATGAGGTGAAGAGAATCGCAGGCGCTTGGACTTTGATGGAAATTTTCCGGAAAGCTTTTTCCACTTTCATACTATGATGATTTTCTCACTCAGACTCTCAAAATCAAGTACAATGCTTCCATTCGATTGTATAAAAATTTAAAATTAAACTGATTGATATTATTTGAGTCTGGTCGGTGGGGTCCAGATCGTAAAATTTTTGAAGGTGGTGATGGGTCCTACGTTTATGTCTGGTAAGGACTTCACAAGAACCGCACAGCTATATTTTGTTACGTTTAATGAACATTTAATTAGAATACCGGCTGACGTAGGACATGAGCTAATTTATACAATGGGGAAAATATTAACCCGCATTGATTAGCTTTAAAGATAAAACAAAAGCAAATGATATGATGACATAGATAGCTTTCAAGTTGTTGCTAACAACTTTTTTCTTTTGAAACTTATCCCAAATCCAAAGGAAAGAGGCAGTTAGGTTTGTTGATAATAGCACCAAATCCTAAGGACCAAAGAAGACAAATAGGCGTGAGAAAAACAGGGGCTTGTCTGGAGGGAAACCGGAGGGTCTATTCATTGAGATGTGGATTTGGGGGCTTTTCACGAAGGAGGTTTGTTGTCCTTGGATTCCAATTCAGCGTAAGCATAGATAAAGCCTAACTCTTTAAGGCTAATATTTTGATCTCTAATGATCCCATAGTCTATCATACCCGAAATTCAAGTCCACCAGTCAATAATCAAATCCCATAGTCTATCAACTTCTCATACACTTCAAGAACTTCAAGAAGGGCGTATTGACTCAACTGTGACATGTTATATAATTAATATATGTGCATTTTACATAATTTACATCACAAAAGAAGGTATATTCATTGATTTTTAAAAATCACGGTGAGTTGTGTTTTTAATGCATTCCTTCCTCAACACTTTCTTTTTTTTTTCCTATTTTTTTAAATTTTTGCACGATTGGTGACTTTCAAGCTTATAGAAAGGTTATCGTTAATTTAATTTCACAACAAGAATTAGGTTTAGTTCTAATGACAACATATTTAAACTTATAAAATCGATCGCCAACCAAATCAACTTGACTTAGGTTGATCAAGCTCCAGAAGCCATCTTAATCATATTTAAAAAGTGCCGAGTTGTGATTACATTCATTGAATTTTGTCTTCAATTCTTTAGCATTAAGTTAAGATGTGGGGACACATAAAGTTTTTCCTTCTGTTTCCTTCAGCCAATTTGGATATGGACCAAACCGTACACGTAAATTCTCAAGTTCAACCACAAGAAATTAAAGAAAAATAACAATAAAAAGGGAATACAAAGATAATTGACTTCCTGGAGGCACGAACACGATAGCTGCTCTCAGTCAATCATTATACCCTTGTTAATTGTCTAATTTAACATTTTTAGCAAGAACCTAGCTTGAGGACGTTAGTATACATAGAACTAGTTGGATTTCTTTGATTTGTTCATATAATACATGTCTTGTAATATCTAATTTAATAAATTATTAACGGGTCCGTCAGGCAAGCCCCGGCCGGCACGTAGACATGTAGACGCAAACTTGCCTTGATAGGTAAACTGATTTGGATATATTTTTTATAAAAATACAATTAGTTTAACTATATTAGGTTGCCAGCTGTGATGTACCTAACGAGTTTAGTCGATAATCAATAATTGTCTAACTAATGAAACATTAATCATAGTTTTTCGCCGACGACTCGCTAAAGGAGGGAGATAGTAAACGATTGATGTTTATTGGACACGTAAATGTCATTTTAATTATGTGATTAGTATGACATGATTGATCGCTGGAGTTTAACACTTGGCTTTTTCGTGGTACCGCGTGGGCGCTTAAAAATTGATATTTAATTTTGAGGTATGGATAGTGGGTCCCATGTCAGCTTTTAGAATCGAAACCACAATATAGAAATGATTCCCAAGGGGAAAAAAAACAGTGAGACTTCAGCTATGACAAGAAGTGGGCCCTACCTGGAAAATGCCTTGTAAGTCTCAAGTGGTGTTTAGGTCTAGGAGGCCTTTTGTCTTAGTGGAGGAAGCGCTATGGCTTTGCCGAGGGTTTTAAATTCTATTATAATTGATTTTTCTATCACTTTAAATTTATATTAAATCATTCAATTTATATTTTAATACAAATTTATAAATTACACATATAAATAAATTATTTGATAAGTCTTAGCTTTAGGCGAGTAAGAAACGAAATGATGCATTTGTCTTTCAAAGGGAACTAGAAACTTGAGGTAAATTTCACTAGGACTAAAAGTGATGTCGGAATTCAATTGTATGCTTTCGTTGAAGTTTAAGATTGAGATCGTACTGTCGTCCCATCTTTCTGCTGGTCATGTTAGACAGCTAAAGATTCCTGAGTGTGATTTCTGGCCCTTTTACTGTTTGGTTGAAAACTTCGAAGCAAGTTAGATTCCAGAACTGGTTGTTAGGCTAGTAACTACTTATTTATTGTTTGTTTATTTAATTATTTCACAATGAACTAATTAATTTATCCTTTAAAAAAAGATTCCGAGAATATAAGTTTAAGTATTCTTTTTTTTTGAAAAAGAATACTAAAACTTGCATACCTGATCTATGTTTCTTTCCCTTAATTATTATTCAGAGAAAAATGATATGATTTCCTTGGTGACTTGCTCTGCTTTCTCCTGCGGTATAAAATGGTGGCCCTCGATGATGATCAGTACTTGAAATTTGGGTACTACAAGGCTCTTGAAAGCTTGTCCACTAACATAGTCCTTTGTCCCAAATGATTGAAGGCCCACGTCCTTGTCATTGAGTATGAAGTTGGTGGGGATAATAATTTTTAGCTCCTTGCCATGATCCAAAGCCCTCCCACTTCCTACTTCCTATGCATAAGCGTTGAATTGAACCATGTATAATTGGTTCTAAGAAACAGGGAAAACCATATCAATGATCACACGTTTTTACAAGTTACATGTCCATGACACGGTAGTAGTTCAATGCTCCTGTACTTGGAACTTGCTAGCACGAAACTGAAGTTCTTCATTCATCCGTGAAGGCAAAGAAGACGGGGTATCTCTCAAGAAATTCAATTCCTGGAGGAGCTGCCAGAAGATTGGGAGCATTAACAAACAAAAACTTCTTCAATACCCTAGAAGGTCATCTCTAGTGAACGATTTCTGTGCTCGTCCCATCTCCTACAGCTCATTTTTAATTTCTACATAAACCCCAATTTCAGAAAACATCTAATAGTGGCATTGTACCTGAAATTGACAGGCAGAGAAGCCTTCACCAAATATGTCATTAAGGAATTCAGTGGGTTTGAATTCTGGAGAGCCTGGCCTGTAAGGGACACGTAGAGTAGCAAGAGATGCCAAGCAATTTCTGCACACGCAAATGCCTGTTCAAGGACCACATGGTGTTTATTTGGCAAATGCAACTATGCAAGCAATAAAAAGAATGTGTTTGTGCTTTTTGGTCATGGAAGTGTGTTACTAAACCCACTTGTATTTGTCTACCCTCTTTAGTCTATACTCTGCCTATCACCCCGTACGTAAAAGATCAAAACTAGTGGTTTAGGCTTTCAAACACTCTCAAAATCAAGTTTTGATGGTCTGGTAGTTGCACAAAACGACTATATATCATTTGTTAATGGAAAGATTCACATGCAACAAATAACAAACTGGTGTTTTTACTTTTGATAGTATCAACCATTAGCAAGAGGTGTGATATAGTCTGAAATTGCACGTAAATACTAATCCAATTTCTCAAAGGCATCGAGTTCATATTTCTTTCATCTTCATCTTGTCATGCTTCGATAATCAAGCATCCTAGATTCTTTATTCCATGTCATGAGTTGTTTGTTATCATTAGACTTCACTGTATTATGCAACTAATTAATAAGTTAGTAAATTTATATAAAATATGTAAGATACGAATTATTATATATATTTAAAAATTTATTAGCGTGGATTCGAAAGTTTATTATAAGAGTTGCAGATTCTCAATTATCAAATGAAAAATAGGAAGCAAAAAATTAATTAAGTATAATAATAGAGAGATACCTTCCCTTGAATGAGAGTTCAAGCCTAAGTGCATAACATAATTGGCATCCCAAGTTGGTCAAGAAGGCGAATCAATTATCCAACAATATGGAAAACAGTGTACGAGAACGGGTCTCCGAGTCTCCATAGCTCCATGAGCAGCCAAGTGATCGAGCTGGGAAATCTAGGAAGTCTATGAACAAGTTGGTAACCGCTTTTAGAGAGAAGAAAAGATGTGTATCTTATTTACAAACCCAGCTGTAGGTATATATACATTAACCGAGAAAAAGCAAACAGAACAGCTACAACACTATTAACTATTAACTAACTAACTATACAGCTACTAGTTACCCTACATATTACTTTCACACTTCCCCCTCAAGTTGGAAATGGAGAAGAAACCAATCCCAACTTGACACCAATACTGTTGAACTGAGGAGCTGCTAATGATTTGGTAAAAACATCAGCAACCTGCTCATGTGTTGTAACATAACGCTGATGAATAAACCCTTCCTTAAACTTGTTTCTCACGATATGGCAATCAATCTCTAGGTGTTTAGTCCTCTCATGAAACACGGGATTAGCTATGATGTGGAGAGCAGATTGATTATCACACCAGAGATCAATCGGAAGTGGAATCATCACCGTGAAATCCTGGAGCAAATACGCAAGTCATTGAAGATCACACATTGCGGTACCCATACTCCTATATTCAGCTTCATAACTAGATCTAGAAACTGTAGTTTGTTTTTTACTCTTCCAGCTGATCAAGGAGCTACCCAAGAAAATACAATATCCACTCACAAACTTCCTAGATATGGGGCAAGATGCCAAATCACTGTCACAGTAACACGAAAACTGCAGACTACTTTGACTGCTATAAAACAAGCTCTTCTCTGTAGTACCAACAAGGAAACGCAAGACATGCATAACCCCATCCCAACGAGCTTGCGTAGGAGAAGCCACAAACTGACTAAGTTGCTAAACACTAAAGGTGATGTTAGGTCGGGTCATATTGAGATAAAGCAACCTCCTAACTATCCTCCTGTACCTGTTTGCATCCCGGAGTAGCTCATTATGCTCATCAAACTTATGATTTCTGGGCAGTGGAGTGACAGTAGCATTAGAGTCAACAAGTCCACAATCAGCTAGGATATCCTAGAGATATTTCTTCTGAGAAAGAAAAGTACCTGCAGGATTTCGAATTACCTCAACACCAAAGAAATACTTAACATTTTCCAGATCCTTGATGGTGAAAATAGAATGGAGAAATTTCTTCACAGCAACAATATTTGCTTCACAAGTCCCCCCCCAATTAAAACATCATCAATATATACCAAGAGAGCAATAAAGCCACGTTTGTTTGTCATAGTAAGCAAACAAGGATCATGGACTGACTGAGAAAAACCATAGTTTAGAATTTGAGTAGTAAATTCAGAGTTCCATTCCCTAGATGCTTGTTTCAACCCCATACAAGGACCTTTTTAATCTACATACTTCACCTTGTCCAGCTTTGGTGTAACCCTTGGGTGGAATCAAGTAAACTTCCTCCTTCAAATACCCATGCAAGAATGCATTATTGATATCCAGTTGATGAACAAACCAATGTTGCAAAGTTGTGAGAGCAAGAAAAGTCCTTACGGTGACTAATTTAGCAACAAGTGAAAAATTATCAAAGAAATCAATACCTGCGGTTTGATTGTACCCTTTCGCCACCAATCTAGCCTTATATCTCTCCACATTTTCATTAGAGTCAAACTTTACCTTGAAAACCCATTTGGATCCTATAGCCTTCTTTCCTTTCGGTAGCTTGGTGAGCTCCTATGTCTGATAATCTTCAAGAGTTGATAACTCCTTATTCATAGCCTTTAACCATTCTTCATATTGTACAGCTTGTTTATAAGATTGAGGTTCCACGATTTTGCTAACATTAGCCATAAAAGCTGTATAAGTAGGAGAAACAACATAACCTTTATCAGAATATGTTAAAATACTGCTGCAAGTCACATAATCCTGCATCCATACTGGTGACCTACGTTGTCTTAAACTCTGTCTGAGTTGTGTTGCAGGTACAATATTGTCATGCAAATTCTCAACCATTCCTTATGATTCATGTGTTCCATGATCTAGACCAACATCTTCTGCCAAATCCTCATGATCTGCAAGAACTCATCTCTCCCCAGCCTCCTCTACGCCAGAAACACCTTCAGCAGATGTACCCACCCCTAAATCATTAAAAACAACATCATTCGAATTCCAAACTGGATTGAAAATTTCAATAGTGTCATGATATTTGTTCTGATCTACCTTAGCAAAAGGAAAAATATTCTCATAAAATACCACATCCCTTGAATTGAATACCTTATGAGTTTCCAAGTCATATACTTTGTATGCCTTCTGTCCTACTGCATATCCTACCATTATACATTTGGTGGCCCTTGCGCCTAGCTTTGCCTTCCTTGGAGCCGTGTTTATAACATAACACAAACATTCAAAAATCTTCAACGTGGCATAATCTGGGACCGTGTGATATAGCAACTCAAAAGGAGACCTCCAATCAAGAACAACAGTTGGTAATCGATTGATAATATATGCTGTAGTTAAAATTGCCTCTCCCCAAAATCTGTTAGGCATCTTTGCTTGAAACAATAATGCTCTTGCAACTTGCAACAAATGCTTATGCTTCCTCTTCACTACTCCATTCTGCTGTGGAGTATATAAACATGTACGCTGGTGCATGATGCCCTTTACAATAAAAAAGCTACTACAATTGTCATTAACAAATTCTGTCCCATTATCCGCCTTCACTTTCTTGGCTTTAACATCAAATTGGTTTTCTACCATATTAACAAAGCCTTGCAAGGCCTCAGGTATTTGGAACTTATACTTCAGCAAAACAATCCAAGTTGCCCTGTTAAAATCATCAACAATAGTTAAAATGTAATGACAAGAATCAAGACTTGCCTATTTATACGGACTCCAGACATCAACATGTAAGAGTTCCATCGCTTGTTTGGCATTAACAGAAGCACCAACTGGAAAAGGAAGTCTCTGTTGCTTTGCCATCTGGCATATGTCACAAGGATCAGTCAACTCTTTTGTATCAATACACGCAATATGTTTCAATACTGTGAATGAAACATGGCCAAGTCTCGAACGCCAAAGTGCATCATCTTTATTCATTAAGGAATGGGAAATACAAGAATTAGAAAGTACATTTTTGGAGTAAAAAGTACTATCAATCCTATTTACTGGTATGGTGTCTATACAGGATTTCACGTAGCTATTTGTTACAGAAGAATCAAAGGATTTGTAAGTAAGTACGTACAGGGTTCCTACCACTTCTCCTACAGCAATGATGCTGCTATTCTTTAGGTCCTGTATTAGACAGTGTGAAGGAAAGAAAGTTAGGTAAGTGTCAGCATTTTTGGCTATTTTATTTACGGATAATAGGTTGAACTTGAATGAGGGTAGGTATAGAACATTCTCAAGAGTGAGTCTCGGGTGTAACATTACATGGCTGACATGACTAATCATGGTGGTACGAAAATCAGGTAATTGAACTGGCACATGATTCTCAAGTTTTCTTCTTTGTCTCATAAGTTCAGCATCATAATACATATGATTCGACGCCCCTATGTCTACTATCCAAACATTCCTACCAGAGAAGAGCAAATCATGTAATGATGTGCATTTAGAAACAACATTACCTGCAAAAGCAAAGTTTCCAAATTCTCCTCCTGTTCACTTAGAAGCTGGCACCTTTCCTTGCACAAGTTTGGCCAGATCTTGCTACAATATTTGCATCTACATCGTCAAGCTTCCAAGATCTCTGCCTTCGGAACAAGTTGGAGCATCAAATGATGTATTCACAATTTCAGCAACCAAGTTAACCCTAGCCTTCTTTAAACCAGTGCCTTTCTTCTTCCTCAGCTCTTCATACTACTCTGGATACCCATAAAGCTTAAAACATGTATCATTCGTATGCCCCATATTATGACAATGCTCACACTGCCTATCGGATTTTTTTTCCAGAATCCTTCCTTTTGTTTCCAGATCTATCATCTCCTCCCTTAGAACTATAAGCCTTAGCAAGTAAGGCTGTATTTGCACTGTCAGTAGAAAACGTCAAATGCACATCTCTTTGACTTTCCACCCTTAACACCATCCTAAAGGCTTTGTCAATGTTAGGCGCGGGATCTAAGTTTAAGATCTGACTCCTAACGTTGTCAAATATGTTGTTCAAACCCATGAGAAATTGCAGTAACTTGGAGTATCTGCTCGTTCCTTAAGTTTGACGGTCATTCTTTGACAGCAACTACAACCAGTACACTCGCAGGTAGGCATAGGCATGAGCTTGTCGAATTCATCCCAACATTGGTTGAACTTATTGAAATATTGTGTAACCAAATTATTTCCCTGTGCGATAGTACTCATTTCTCTCTGCACTTGATACATCTGTGGTGTGTTGCATACCCCAAACCATTTCTCCAAAACCTCCCATAGATGCTTGGCACTGGGAGAATATACAAAACTATCACCGAGATCCTTAGAGATGGAATTTCGAAGCCAGGATTTGATCATCGAATCCACTCTCTTCCACTTCCGGTGCTGAACAGAATATGTGGGTGGCTTCAACGTTCCATCTATGAAGCAAAGCTTATCCTTAGCCTCAAGAGAAGTTCTAATAGCCGTACTCCAGCTAAAATAGTTAGAACCAGTCAATGGCGTCATCACAAGCGCCATACCTGGATGATCAGAAGCATGCAAGAAATAAGGATCATCCTCAATACTTGCTGTAGGTCGAATACGAATCTCTTCTCTATCCACCATTATCTATCTAGTCACCAATAATCAAGATCTTTACCCTTTACAATCATGAACCGTTTGTTTCTGATACCATGAACAAGTTGGTAACTACTTTTAGAGAGAATAAAAGATGTATATCTTATTTACAAACCCGGTTGCAGGTATATATACATTAACTGATACATTAAAGAGGAAAAGTAAACAGAACAGTTACAACACTATACATTATTAACTGTCAACTAACTAACTATACAGCTACTAATTACATTACATATTACTTTCACAGTCCATAGCAAGAGCAACACAAATGGTCCTGTTCCTTCTATTATATGCATCTATGTCCCATTAGTTTGGATCCTTGTATGTTTTATGTCCATTATTTAATCTTATTCCATCATTAGTTCCCTGTTTAAGTATCACTCCATCACAACTTGTCATATGGAGTTTTCAATTATTCAATATTGGTGATTTCCATGTTAATTTGAATAACAGTTGACTATTCTTTGGGATTGAAATTTGATTTCTGAATTGTCAATGCCTTTAACTTGCACGCCTTTTCGGAATCTTCAACTAAATCTATTTTTAGTCATTCATTACCTTTCGTTTCTTTTTTGAGTTTTACAGGCAGATTACTTATTCTTTGGGTTAATTTTCACTTTCTTTTCCACAAGAAATGTACTTCACCAAGCCGTTGAATTTTATTTCACATTTATTTAGAGGTCCTGGATCACAATTGCATAGAGTTATTATTTTTTTTAATTTTCAATGAATTGAACTGGAATGTGGACCTACATCAATTAGCCAACGAAAGCGCCAACTTGTTATAAATAGGAGTGCAGTGATGTGTCAGGTTGGTCTGGTCCTGATCTGTTCACTTTTTGGTTAATTAAAAGCCTTATCCATATAGGGCCCGCGTAGGTTCAAAATGCTCGATTGATGAAAACAATCGAATAGAAAAAAAAAGGGGGATTCGATCATAAACGCGTTGCTCGGATGAAAATTTTAAATCACAATTGAGCGCGGGACGGGCATTTTAGAGGGAAGAATGATATCTCTGTTCTGATTATTTTAATCATTTTAGTGCAATTTTGGGCCCGTTTACAGGACATTAAGATGCAGACAGTAGCAGCAGCAGCAGTATTGATGATTTAGACGCTGCTCCTGCTAATTTAAACGGCACAAGCCAGCAAACCTGAGGCATTGATCATGCTGCAGATGGCTCGGAATCATCCCAGAAGGAAGGGATAATCACTGAGGTTGATTTTTACGGGGAAGTAAATATTGCGAGGGAAGTTTTTTGAGAATTTTTGGTTTCATCATTCGAAGATTCGACTTCTCTCATGGACGACTCAGTAATGCCCAAGAAAACCCAGGAGTTTGATCAGGATGCAGGCATTACCCAAAGTAAATTGTCCAGTGAGTCCTGCAAAATCCACCAAAAATAGATCTACAAACAATGAACAGACAGCGGGACATGATGATTTGCAGAGAACAGTTTTTATCAACAATCTTCCTTGAAGAAGTTAGACAAAGCTTCTCTGTATTTGGAGAAGTGGAATCCTATGTCCCAGTCCTTCATCAAGTTACCAAGGAGGGACATGTATTGTATGACTTGCTTACTTTTTCCCTACTTTTGATTTTTATCATGAGATGTAATTCTTTTTATCGCAGGCGACCAAGGGGCACTGGATTTCTCAAGTTTAAGTCAGTTTCAGCAGCTACTTTCGGATCGGTCCAAGGATTTTTTAGAAAGGTAGGCAACTGAAAGTCTTGAAGGGTTTGGATAAGAAATCAACCCATATTGAATTAGAGAAGATCAAGACAGGGTCATGATCACCGCAATCTTTACCTGGCAAAGGTTGGTCCTCATTGACTTCACTTTTGAAACTTTTTAGCTTCTTATGCCTGCTTGTTTGCGGTATCATTGCGTTATGAATGTCATCTTTCCAGTCTGATCTTACAGACTTTAGTTGTTTTTTTGACCGCCCCCAAATTTTTGATAGGAGGGTGTTATTCATGAGGGGACTCCAGCTGCCGAAGGTGTTTCAACTAGTGGCATGGAAAAGCCAAATTAGTCAGTTCATTCTTAGTTTCGACTCTTCTCTAAATGTTCTGAGACGAAATGTGGGTTGAAAAGTAATCCACCTTCTAACAAGGAGCTGCGAGTACGTGTACATTTAAGCATGCTGTTTTATGACAAAGGTCAGAAGGTTTGCCTGAGATTATGAATGACACTACATGGCAGCTATGTTGTGCCACAGCTCCCTCTCTCTTTTTCTCTGCTCTTCATAGCATACGTGTGCCATTAATATCCAAGAGTTTCACCATACTTTGATTTTTGACAAACAAATAAACTGAGGTTGATCTTGATAGATATTTCTCTTCGTGTTGATGATGCTTTGGTAAATGTTGATCTTGCTAACATTTGAACTGCCATTAGAACTTTCAATGTCCTTTAGGCCATCTCCAACCGTTAGGCCGTTTTCAACCAACACACTAAAACACCAAGGTGTCTTGAATCCTCTCTGAACAATGCATCAAAGTTTGATTATCAAGATCACCATTTTATAACATACCAATTTATTGTATTACTATTCGTGCACCAAAGTTGTAAAATGGTGTATTACTATTCATGCACCAAAATTGTAAAATGACATTTTTGACGATTTTTCTTATTTACATATTTTTTTATGTCCTTACATTTGATTTATTTATATAATTTGTTAAGTAATTAGATTTAAAATATATATTATTTTATGCAAATATATCATTATAAATATCTTGTTGAAACCTTTAAAATGATAATAATATTGAATATAATATTAAATTTATTTTTAATATTTATTTATAATTCTTATTTATAAGTGCTATAAATTTATTAATAAAATATATTAAGAATAAAAAGTAAATTTAAAATAAAAGGTACATAAAGTTAAAAGTAAAATAAACCACAATATTGATTTTAAAAAATTAAAACTTAATGAAAATGCTTAAAATTGCAACTAGATTAAAATAAATTATAATTAGAATCGGATTTGAGATTATAATCAAATTAAAACTACAATAACTAAATTAAAAATAAAAATAAAGCATTTGAGAATATTAATTTAACATAAATAATTAATAATTTGGAAGGTCGTTCTCATTTTTTGTAAAATCAAAATATTAGCTAAAGTTAGTAGATGAGTCAGCTTCTTGATGAGGTTCTCATTCTTGAGATTTTTTTGCCAAAATTTGTTTATTTTTGAAAGTCTTATGCATTGTTGGATCTTTGATGGAATTTAGATCGTTGCATAAAATTATATTCTCTTCTCGTTTATATTGTAACTCTAATTTGTTTGTCTCATTTTGAGCTTGTAATAATTGAAGTCTACAATTCTTTTCGAGAAGAGATTGATTTTTATGAAACATTCTTTTGATTTCTTTACTCATGGTTGTAATTTTTTTTATTTCCTCATTTTGTTCCTTTTTTATTTTTTCTTTCTTCCTCTCAATAAGATGATCAGCTGTATCATCTTTTTTAATAAATTTGTCTTTAGCTTTAGAATCATTGTTTAATTCCATACAAAATGATGATGATCCAATTGACTTATTTGACTTTTGAGATTTAGATTGTGATATTTCATTGCAGTTAGATCATTTTCGATGACTAAGAGTTTTTTCTTTGCTAGTATCATTATATTTTTCCATATCTTTTAGGATTAGCTATATGATCAAATGTGAAACCTTTTTAAAAATTTGAATCTTTAATGAGTAAATCTTTTGCTTTCTTGAATTGCAATACAATTTTGTAATTTAAGATAAATTTTAGGATATAAATTAAACGTATTAAAATTCATATAAGGTAAAAAAAACACAAAGTACCTATAATATATCATTTAGAAGTACCATTGGGATTTAGATTTTCAATTTGTCGAATACATCCTTTTAATTTTCCAACAAACGTTATTATAGTTTTCTATCGAGCTTGTAAAGATCTCCAAGATCAAATAGTAGTGATATGATTTAGTAGCATTTAGAGGGCGTTTGGTTTGAGGGTTTGGGAATGAAGGAATGGAATGATTGTAAAAAAGAGTGTTTATTTTGAGGTTTTCAATTTTAAGGGAATGGATTTATTCCATCAAGTTTGAGAATCTACTAAACCCTCCAAATTGGGTGGGTATCAAGTTTTCATTCCAATCTAGTGGTTACTATTTATACCCCTCCC
>JANZLD010000237.1:74953121-74964558 GCA_026413575.1 Erythroxylum carthagenense
TGGTTTAGTTGAGAAGCGTTAATCTAGTGAGGATTAACCAGAAGAAGGTCATAGTTTCCGTCTGTATTCCCTGTGTCACCCTATAACGGACCATAGGGCACATAACGGACAAAGACTAAACGGCAACGGTTTTGGACACCATTTTTAGAATCACTTCAAGTAGATGTTCTGGGCAGTTAACTTGTTGATTACGGAGTTGTAGAATAACTCTTCCTAGTTTTCCCGATGCAGCCTGCTGCTTGATACAGAGATTGCTTCCATGTTGATGTTGTGTCTTGGTTCTTTGATTTCCAAGGTGATGATATCATAAGCATTTATAACGAAAAGGTTTTAATGCCAGTTTACTTGCCTATCACTTTACGTCGAGCAATGGAGACGTTAGCCGTTGGCCCCATAAATTCTCCATAATTACTTGTTATTCAAACATTGATGTTGTGATTAACGGTACTGTGCATTTAAGGACAACCAAATGGCTTTGGGCTTACTTTTCATAGTATGAAGTATGAACGTTACGAGATGTAAGAGATAAATCTATCTTCTATTAATAATTGTCATGTGAAAATTACTATAGTAATTAAGTAATTATACGTGATAGCTCAACCACGACAGTGATGTTTGACAAGAAAAGGCTGAAAAAGAGACACGACAATGTGGAAAGCACCTCTGTTTTCGGTTTTTCCTTTGTAGTTGCAATGTTGTTGTGCGAATTCCACTACTTCACCAGTCTTTCTCTACATTGTCCCTTTCTTATTTTAGTCGTATCGAGAAAGAACAACTTCAGAGCCATATCTCACATCATGCCTAAAGTTTGGACTCGTCCCTAAATATAACTTTTTAATTGCGGAGTCTTGCATGGGTATTTACTATTTACCGTCAATTATGGTTGGTGGGTCACAACGGGTGTCCATCTTTTTATACATGGACCAAGGTCGTAATTTTACTAGTAAACTAACGGAATCCTATGTGTAATATCGCGTCTGTGCTCAAGCCTCACGCAAACTTCTTTGCCTCCCTATCGGTTATGGTGCCCATAAATTAACCACACTATTAATGCTGTCAATACCTACTGAAACATGAACTTGTTTTTTCTTTTTTTAATGAAAGTTAGGACACAATACGATATGTTGACATGTTTTTGAGCAGTAATAGTTTGGAGCATGAGGATTGCATCATTATATACACGCCAGTAATCTATACTACATGTATAAGCATGAATTTGCAAACACATATCTTGTGTGATTTGATAAGAAAAGTATATCTTTACATGACCTTAACTTCACGTTATGTAGACTGGTATGAATATAGAATAATTATAGCAAGAAAATTCAATCTCATTTAAGTAAATTAACTATTCTGTTCTATGTTTATCTCTCTAAAGCACAGCTAACGCCCCAATAACATCGTTCTTACAATTACTGTGCTCTACTTATAATCAAAGCTTTAATTCTAAAATAATGCCTGGATAATTTCAAAGATACTATGTAAATGGTCAACATATTCTGTTCTGAAGAAACGTTGGTATTATGTTTTGTTCAGTCAGCAACTTTTTATCAAAACTCCTGAACTGAACATTGTGTTTTGCATAGAATCCGTAACTTTACCATCTCATAACTCTTTTTCTTTGCTCATTCTCAGTTTATTTACCTGCAACTGCAAATAGTCACATAGGCCAACTGTGAACGCTTCATGACAAAGAAACCTTTTGTCTTTCCTCATGAGCGAGCCACTATATAGCTACCTTTGATTCTCTTTCTTCCCATATGTTTCATCTTTTCTTTTCCTCACTTCCCTTAAGCATCTTTTACTTTGTCACTCTCTCTCTCTCTCTCTCTAAACAAAAGAAAAAATGGAAGCTAGCTCAGTTACCATGTGGCTTGCTCTCTGTACAGTGTTACTATGTTTAGGTCTCCAGTTGACAAAGTGTGATGTTACCTATGACAGGAAAGCTCTGATTATTAATGGGCAGAGAAGAATTCTCTTCTCTGGCTCCATTCATTATCCCAGAAGCACTCCTGAGGTTAACTCTTTCTCTTTTTGTTTTCATGAAATATTATCAGCAATGTAAGGTTTTAGTGCATTTAGTAACATTTCATTATTCATTAATTATACCACCGTTTTCATTTTCAAAAAACAAAAACAAAAGGTTTTAGTGCATTTATGGCCATGCGACCATCTTTATGCTATGTAGCTACAAAATGCAGATGTGGGAAGGACTTATACAGAAAGCTAAAGATGGTGGTTTGGATGCCATTGACACTTACGTTTTTTGGAACCTCCACGAACCTTCTCCAGGACATGTAACTTGCTTTATCTATTTGCTTTCTTCAATGTTTACCTTTGTTTAATCCTTTGGTGTTTCACTGTTTTCTTCACAACTAATTTAGTTTTCTGTTCGTGAATGATCGTACTAGTATAATTTTGAGGGAAGAAATGATTTGGTTCGGTTCATTAAGCTGGCTCACAGAGCTGGACTTTATGTGCACCTTCGCATTGGCCCTTATATATGTGGAGAGTGGAACTTTGGGTAATGAAGCAAAGAGTTTAACTTTTGTGCTCTTCAAATTATCTTTTCCTTAACAATGTTTTATTTTTCTTCATTTGTTAGAGGGTTTCCAGTTTGGTTGAAGTATGTTCCTGGCATAAGCTTCAGGACAGATAATGAACCTTTCAAGGTCTCTGACTGCTTCCCTCTTCCTAGCTATGTGTGTCTGTGTGTTTGGAGGGTGTATTTCACAATGCTGAATTAAGAAAAGACTAGAAATTGGTTAAGTAATTATATCTGCAATGAGTATTATCTCTTTGAATTTCTTTAACAATAAGCAACTTGACCACTTGTTTATGTGGATTTGTTCCTAGTATCTTACAGTCTCGATATTTATTGCAGCTTGCTATGCAAAAGTTCACTAATCGAATAGTTCAAATGATGAAGAATGAAAATATGTTTGCATCTCAAGGCGGGCCTATCATCCTCTCCCAGGTGTGCTTTCTGGTTCCCATGAATTTATTCTGCTTATTGATTTCACTCAGATTTATGACTTCACAGAAGTGCTTCAGAATTACAAAACTCAATGGCCTTCATTACTTGCTAAACTTCTGTTGGAGGCACTATGTTTGTTTTCATGATTTGTTTCCATTCCATTGTGCAGATTGAGAATGAGTATGAGCCCGAAAGAAAGGCATTTGGTGCTGCAGGTCGTGCATATATGACTTGGGCTGCTAATATGGCTGAATCAATGAAGACTGGAGTTCCATGGGTTATGTGCAAGGAATCTGATGCACCAGACCCTGTGGTAAATAAGCTAACACTTCTTTTCTTTAAGCTATCTACATCTGATACATATTTTTTTCCTTTCTCTTAATATTTTCCTTCTCGTCCTCTTACTCTTTTATCTTTTTGCCTTGGGAACATCGAAGAGCTGTTTAGGTGCACGCATAGAAATTAAGCAGTTAGTACCCATCAAACTACTTTTATCATTGAGTGGAAAAGAATGAACTATAGGATTTTATAATTAGATTAAGCCTAACTTCAGTTTGACTACAAGGAAATGAATATCTGAATCATGCCTGTGTTTCATTTGATAGATCAACTCTTGCAATGGTTTTTACTGTGACTACTTCTCCCCAAATAAACCCCACAAACCTACAATATGGACTGAAGCTTGGAGTGGCTGGTGAGATTGCATCTCCTATCACTTAGTCTCCAGTTTCCCTAGGAATTTAGTTGACTTGCAACTTCTTTCTATAGGTTCACAGACTTCGGAAGTCCAATTTACCAACGCCCCGTTGAGGATTTAGCATTTGCAGTTGCTCGGTTCATCAAGAAGGGAGGCTCTTTTGTCAACTATTACATGGTAAGTTTACAAAACTGCTTGAAATTTGGTTCAGCTCTTAATTCATTGTAGTAAATTTGTACCCAATACTCATTTTAGGTACCAAAACAAGGAAATGTTAACTGTTTCACTAGTTACTTTTGTCTTTAATTATCAAAGGTAAGAAAGGTAATCACCACTTGCTTTATTCTGTCCTTGAATTTGAAGGAAACACGAGTATCTGAGCTTTACACCAGACAGAAGTTTAGGTCCTCGCGGGAACTCTACAACCTATCACTTAGTTTCTGCAGGACTTATTCCAGTAATATAACTTATTCATTGAGGGCTTCTGTTTCAGTTTCCTGAAAAAAAAAAAAAACAGAAGAAAGAGGTTACTATAAACTAATTGCATGGATGGGGCATATTATCCTTGTGGATATGACTTGTGGGATGGGGCAGTCACTTTCAAAGAGAGTTCAAGTATGCAAAACAATCTGATTCCTTTATTGTTCTTTATAGTATCATGGAGGAACCAACTTTGGAAGAACATCAGGAGGCCCTTTCATTACTACCAGCTACGACTATGATTCCCCCATTGATGAATATGGTGACTAGTCTAAATAAAATTTCAAAGTTAAACTAGTGTCTCTTTATTGGATTTCTAACTAATAACGATTTGGTCCTGCTTTGATAGGTCTGATTAGGCAACCCAAGTATGGTCATTTAAAGGATCTTCATAATGCTATTAAGTTATGTGAAAAAGCACTGCTCAATGCTGATCCTATTGTCACGCCTTTGGGAAATTATGAGCA
The DNA here is from genome assembly GCA_026413575.1 of Erythroxylum carthagenense. NCBI lineage: Eukaryota > Viridiplantae > Streptophyta > Magnoliopsida > Malpighiales > Erythroxylaceae > Erythroxylum > Erythroxylum carthagenense. Next base: position 74,957,743 of record JANZLD010000237.1, read on the forward strand.
GGTATAATTTCTAATCCCAATGAAGGCCAGGGGACTTATTGTGTATTGTTGCATAATCACAACTTAAAAGCACCTTTATACTGAAATAATTTTATATAATAGACAGTTCCATTGAGGCCAATGATAACTTCTTTACTAGCTGTCTGAAGATATCTTTCAAAAAAGATTCTTTACATTCAAACAAATCGTTAGAAGCACTTGGAACTTAATTTGTGTTTTCCAGGCGCATGTATTTTCTTCAGATTCAGGTGACTGTGCAGCTTTTCTATCTAATTACAATCATGGATCAACGACAAGGGTGAGATTCAACAATATTCTCTATAGTCTGCCTCCTTGGTCCATCAGTATCCTTCCTGACTGCAAAAATGTTGTTTTCAATACTGCCCAAGTCAGTGATTTGAACTTAAAACAAAATATTTGACAATCTCCAATATAACAAATAAGAAACATAAAATGTGTCAATCTCACAATTTTTGCAGGCAAAACAGAAGACTTCTCAAGTGCAAATGCTGCCCACTGATAACCAAATTCTCTCGTGGGAGACCTTTAATGAAGACATATTATCAGCTGATGATGACCACATGATGACTAATGCTGGTCTCTTGAAGCAGCTGAATATCACCAGAGATACAAGTGACTATTTATGGTACACAACCAGGTAAGTTCCAGTCAATTTGCTCCACCTTAAGCTCTATTTGTTGATCATAATGAATAGATAAATTTTATATACTGTCATTGTATTTCTACCATCGTACGGTGATCCCAGCATCGAGATAAGTCCGTCAGAATCATTTCTATATGGAGATAAACTTCCCACTCTCTCAGTGCAATCAGCTGGCCATGCAATGCATGTCTTCATAAACGAACAGCTTTCAGGTACATCTTTCAACTCCAACATAAAAGAGGTACAGGTAGTTTAGGGGAAGTGCAAACGCAAAGAACAAATTAAAGGAAGAAAGAACAACAAAGGATATGTAGAGTAAACCGTGTCTCATTTTGATAAGAATGTGTGGTTTTGTGCTCCTATAATGCAGGATTCGCTTATGGCTCTCGAACAAACAGGAAATTCACTTTTACAGGAAATGTGAAGCTGCATGCTGGAAGAAATAGAATCTCACTACTCAGTGTAGCCGTTGGATTGCCTGTAATTTCTCCACTCCCTACCAAGTTCATACATGTATTCTGATCTTTGAACTAATTTAGCCAGTTTGTATATTGAAAGAATTATCAAATAACTGGATAGAACCTTCCTGTCCTGTTTTTGGATTATCATCATACCCTGACTTGTAAGAGACTGAAATTTGGTTTTCCCCGCTTTCTTTTTTTTTTTTTCCCCCTATTATCTGCCAATCTTCTTGTCCATCTCTAATTTCACGCTGTCAATGGTTGAAGAACAATGGTCCCCATTTTGAGGCATGGAACACTGGAATACTTGGACCAATCGTTCTCCATGGTCTAGACCAAGGGGGCAGGGACTTAACTTGGCAGAAATGGTCCTACAAGGTACAAATACGCCGGTCTCTTTGATATGTTCATTCCCAGTTGCGATTCTTCTTCTTTCTTAGTCTTTGTCCCTAGTAAATTTTCTTTATTCCATGATTTCCAATGCATACATTCTTCTTTGTATAGGTTGGTCTTAAGGGAGAAGAAATGAATCTAGGATCTACCGACTCAGTATCGTCAGTTGCTTGGATTCAGGAGTCCATTGTAGGCGACAAACAACGACCTTTGACCTGGTTCAGGGTAAGCCAAAGAAAACATGTCCATAATGTTCCACAGAATATCCAAGATTGGATAATCCTCTGTTCTGATTGAACTTGCAGGGATATTTCGATGCACCCAAAGGAGATGACCCCTTGGCTTTGAGCATGACTGGCATGGTGAAAGGTCAAATATGGATCAATGGGCAGGGTATTGGAAGATATTGGACCGTCCCTGCCAGTGGAAATTGCACTGCTAGTGGTTGCAGTTATGCAGGCACATACAGGCCGCATACATGCGAACTTGGCTGTGGCAGCCCAACTCAAAAGTGGTAAAAACTTTACCATAATCAACTACCTACGAGTCTAAATTTGAACATATTACGTGGGCAAATTCTAACTTGGTTTTAACATTTGGACATTTGCAGGTACCATGTACCAAGGTCATGGTTGAAACCAACTCAAAACTTACTGGTAGTGTTTGAAGAAATTGGAGGGGATGCATCAAAGATTTCTCTTGTAAAACGATTGGTGACGAATAGATAAAATATTTGTTCTTTTCCAGTAGTACCCCATGAAAAAGACATTGCCTAAAGCACAGCGATATGGCTCTCTCTCATCATTGGTAATGGAAAAGTAAGAATTTCTTCCTAGTGTACCGAAGTCTTACCTTTTAAAACTAAAGCATTGCCAAAGAAGTAATCAAACTTGTTGCAACGCTACAATCTAATACTAAACTTAGGTACTCCAAAAAAAAAATTAAAAGAAGATTGGAATTCTCTATACCATATCTCCTAATTTGACATGTAATGCCCAAATGCTCAGAGTATGCCAAATGGTTCAAAGGAATGAATACTAAAATACATCATCCCACGTGCAAATAAACAAACATATCATCGGCTTCAAACTAACACGAAAACTACTCTCCCATCATTTCTCGCTCCAGAACTACCCTCCCATTTTTAGCTATTTACAATTACCAAAGTCCGGATCTTTTATCTAATTTTATGGTGTATTATTCTGTTCTATAAATCTCAGTCATTCTTTTATGTGAGTCCCGCGTAAATAAATATGGGACCTGCATAAATAAATGACTGAGATTCATGGGACATAATAAAACACTATAATATTAGACAGAGGATTCTGTCCTATATGAATTCCACATAAATAAATATGAGATCCACATAAATAAATGACTGATTCATATAATAAAATAAGATAGCATAATACTGGACACAACATCCTGTCCCGCAATAACCTAGCTTTCTAATGACACGCTTTATCAAAGCTCTAAGCAAGAAACTGCACTTTGTAAGCCTTTGCTATCTAGATGTTAATCGCCGAATCTCGCGGAGGAGCGTGTGATGTACGCAATCTCCTTATATAGATATACATATAGCTGTCGAGTGAAACAAGACACGATCTATAACAGCAAACAAACACTTTCATGGGCAAATTGAAAGCACAAAAGCGCCCTCTAAACTTCTGCACTATTAAACACCTCGACAAGTGAACGAGATTAAACTCTTTTTGTTTCAACTTTCAACTTTCAATTTTTAACTTTAATTTTTAGTTTTTTATTTTATAAAGTTTAATAAAAAATTATTTAACAAAATTTTTAAATTTTTATTTAAAATTTAATTATTATTAACAATAAAAATATAAACATTAAAAATCAAAAAAGTTTTTGTTCACTTTATCCAATATTCATCGGAAGCAAACACTCTCTCCTTTCATTTCTTTCATTTTGTTTGGCTTATCTCTTCACCTTCTTTTCATCTTTCAGTTTCAGCTGGTGACTGTATGTTGATGCTCCTGTCCAGTCCGTTGAAGCCAAGCTATGTATCAAAGATTGAGCTGATCCAATTGGATAAGTGAGGCGCGAACATTAAGGTGTTCTCATCAGTGTTATTATTGGCTAAAGCCCCTAATGTCGCATCTTGTGGCGGATACCCAATGCAATTTTATTCAGGGCCGGCTTATCACGGATAATGTTATCATAGCCCAAGAACTCATACACACGATGCGCAGGAAGAAGGGGCAACGGGGCTATCTTGTGATCAAAGTTGACCTCGAAAAAACTTATGACCGACTCCGTTGGGAGTTCGTGCTTAGCACCCTCCAGGACATGGGGTTTCCTGAGCCTCTTATCCGCCTTATCATGAAATGCGTGACGATCGTGTCTATGCAGGTTGTATGGCAAGGCTCTTGGACTCCCCCCTTTATCCCCACTCGTGGTCTCCGTCAAGGCGACCCCTTATCGCCCTATCTTTTTGTTCTGAGCATGGAACGCCTGGCGCAGCTCATCTCCCACACGGTGGCCCAAGGCCATTGGAAACCGATTTGGGTGCGGTCCACTGCTCCCCCCATCTCTCATATGTTCTTTGCTGATGATTTGATTCTTTTTGCTGAAGTTACGGACGACCAAGCTAGAGTTATTACCCACACGTTGGAGGTTTTTTGTGCAGTGTCAGGCCAGAAAGTTAACCTCGATAAAACTCGAATCTACTTCTCCCAGAATGTTCCTCCCACCACGGTGCAACGGCTTAGTTAGCTCCTCCGCGTCACTAGTACGTGGGACCTTGGGAAATACTTAGGCGTCCCATTGCTGCATGAGCGTTCCACCAAACGTACTTATTAGTATATACTGGACACGGCTCAAAAGAGGCTGTCTGGTTGGAAGGCCAAGACTCTTTCTTTAGCAGGGCGTGTGACTTTGGCCCAATCAGTTCTCTGCGCTCTTCCCCTCTACACTATGCAAATTGTTCGCCTCCCGCGACAACTTTGCGACGATCTAGAGCGTATCATGCGCCAATTTATTCGGGGCACCACAGCAGACCATCGATCAATGCCCCTCGTTAAGTGGGATGATGTGTGTAAACCCAAGAACGAGGGGGGCCTGGGTCTCAAACGTGTTCGTGCTTCTAACGATTCCTTCTTAGCCGAACTTGGGTGGGCTTTGATTACTCAACCATCTGCCTTATGGGTTCGCTTGTTAAAAGCTAAGTATAATCTGACCCTGGACCACATTCCCCTCTCCATTGATCAGCCAGGGGCTTCGGCCACCTGGCGGGGTATGGTCGCTACTTGGCATATTGTGCACCGAGGGTTACAGTGGACCTTGGGGAACGGGAGGAAAATTCTTTTCTGGCTGGACACCTAGTTACCCGGTTGGGGGCCCCTCATCACTCTTATGCGTTCTCCCCTCCCTTCTCACCTGCTTTATAATACCGTGTCAGAGTACCAAACTCCTGACGACGCCTGGTAATGGCCTATTTTTCAACACTATCTTCTTTCAGCTGTTTGTTAGACTCTCGTCGACATTCTTTCCACGATGCCTACTCCTGATGAGGATCTCCCCAGCTGGGGGCCTACTACTCATGGGCGTTTTACGTCGGCCTCTGCTTATGACATTACTGTGGGCTCTTCCTCGCCAGCGCCTCCAAGGCCTTGGAACTTAATCTGGAAATGGGTTGGCCCCCAAAGAATTCGGACGTTTCTTTGGCTTCTGCTACAGCAAAAGCTATTGATCAATCACCAGCGAGTAGCCCGACACCTCACCCTGGACAGTTGTTGCCCTTTTTGTGCACAGGAAGAGACCATTTTATATGCCTTCCGTGACTGCTCGCAAGTTAAACGCTTCTGGAGTTCCTTCTCCCCTGAAACTATTAACCCAACCTTCTACCAGCAGGATGTTGACACTTGGGTGACTATCAATCTCCAGTCCCATTCTCTCGTACATCAGTCCCCTTGGTATACTCTATACGGGATTACTTGCTGGTTCCTGTGGACATGGAGGAACTGTAGCATCTTTGATCTTGAGTTTCAGTGGTCTACCGATGACCACCGAGCAATTACGGAATTTGTCCTTTGGATTCAGAGGGCGAGATCCGCTGAACAGTGTGTGTTTGGTGGGCCTGTTTCTACTGCTGGCCAACTCGTGGGTTGGACCAAGCCACCAGTAGGATGGATTAAGCTCAATACTGATGGAGCTGCTCGGTCCAGCCAACAGTCGGCTATGGTTGGGGGGCTTCTTAGGGACTGCCAGGGGCAGTGGTGCGGTGGCTTTCTCCACCGTTTTGGGTACGGTTCGCCTCTCGAGACAGAACTTTAGGGAGTTCAGTCTGGCCTACAACTGTCCTGGGACTTTGGGCATCGACGTGTCATTGTTGAAATTGACTCCCTTGAGGTGATAAATATCATCTCTTCCTCTGCCTTCCCAAGGACTGACACATACTTTTTAGTTACAGGTATCCGGGAGTTTCTCCGCCAACACTAGGAAGTTCAGCTCCAGCATGTCTATCGTGAAGGCAACCAGAGTGCTGATAGCCTAGCCTCCCTAGCCGCTTTTGTTCCTGCGAGTCTTCACCTTCTCCAGGATCCTCCGACTTCCATCCGGACCCACCTCTTCCAGGACCAGAATGGTTTTATGTACCGTAGGAATTGCATTAATTAGGACTGCGTTGTAATCTTTGTTTTCTTTCCCGTGTAATAAAAAAAAGGAGTCAGTCGACAACTATCAATATTTTCACGACTTTAAGGAGGTGTTTTTATCTGCATGAAATTCTCGCTTATGGTACGTAAACTCTATTTTATTAAATCTTATTTATATATTTATATAAATATATAGATGATAATTAGAGCCTGTTTAGATAAAATTTTAAAAGGTCAATAAGTATTTTTATTACAAAAATATTTTTTAAAAAAATGTTCTACTTTAAAATAAAAAAAAGTACTTTTTAATAGATATAGCATTTTTAGAAGTTCAAATTTGGAGCTTCTCAAAAAAGCCCCTTAAATAACTTTTTCAGGTAGGTTTTTTAAATCAGTTAATGAGTCTATTTTTTAGTTCCTTTTGTTCTAATGCTTTACACATAATTCTCACAATACTCATAAACTCATCTTCACGTTTATCTTCCAAACTCATCTTCTCTAATATTTATTTTTTATATTTGTTTTACTTATGTTATAATCCATATAAAATATTTTTCTAGATATATTTTTATTTATATTTCATATGATTTAAAATTATATAATAATTAATATATTAGGCTTTGCATATTGTTTAATATATTTTAAATAATTTTTATATACATAAATAATTTTATTACAAAAT
>JANZLD010000237.1:74964658-74975903 GCA_026413575.1 Erythroxylum carthagenense
AATTTTTATATACATAAATAATTTTATTACAAAATAAAATATAATTAAAATTAAAAGTACTTTTTATTTTTATATTATCAAACAGTCTACTATATAAAACTCTTTAAAAAAACTCTTTTTTAAATTACAGTCAAATAGTCAACTAGCTTCTTAGAAAAGTTATCGGAAAAGATCTACAGAAAAAAAGCTATACTGACACTACTGATATAAGTCCAGTCAAATAGAGACTTAATAAAATAGAGTTGAAATATCGTAATTGAAATAGAAAATTATATATAAATATGTAAATGAGATTTAATAGAATATAATAAAAATAATATAACCAGAATAGAGGATCTATTTTTGTTTTTATTTGATACTAGGATATACAAAGCACCAATATGTTTGAAGGAAAGTGTACGATGCGCAAGTGTAAAAGTTACATAAAGCTTGACATTGTCGAAAATGATGGCTACTTCTATCATCTCAAGTATAACTCTTCTGCTAGAGCCTTGAATTGGGATAGTCATTGTGCATGTTTATAGTTTGTTATTCGTAAAATTTTACCTCAAAGCATCTTTTGTAATGCTATTTAGATTACGTTATGTTTGGTTTAATTTGTTTAGAGTAGCTCAATAAATTTGATTTTAAGAGTTTTGTTTTATGAATTTTAAGTTGACCTCTAATAAATCATACATATAACTTAGTAAGTGTTAAAGTGAAGTTTAATCATTTTCGTATTGACAAAAGGGTCAAACTGGACCTTAATGTTTTCTCCTGAATTTATTTTTAGCTAAAACGTTTTAACTTTCTACAAACATTCAATTTATATTTAAAGATCAACTTAACATCTCCATCAACTTGGTATCAAAAAAATCCTACCTGATATTTTTTATTTTATTCTTATGGGCTCCCACATTAGATGTGCATCTTATATGATAAATGGAGCTTTAAAAGTTCAAAAAATTTGGCTAAAAACATCCTAGAGCTAGACAACAATGTTTGAAAAATCCTAAAGGTTGTTGTTTGGCTAGTACAAACATCCAAGAGCTAACTCCTTCATTTGTTTTCTAAATCTTTAATCATTAATCCACGATTCTTTGTTCCTCTGGCAATCCTCCATGCTTCTCTATCCCCTTAGCAATCCTCCTTACTTTTCTTCCCATTTGGTCTTCTCTATTCCTCTAACAATCTCAATTGTGTCATGTCCCTCTAACAATATCATTCGTGTCTTCTTAATTGTTCTTCTATGTTACTAAGTGACATGCATATCCAATGTTAATCATGCTTGTGTTAACTTAAAGCATATGCTATTGTTTTAATTGAATTTGATTATGTTTTATAAGTAAAGGTGAAAGAGAATTGTGACTCCTTTTATCTATTATAGAGAATTTATAGGTAATATATGGTCCTGACATGTGTTTTACAAGTGTTTATGTTAGATTCTTTGTTGGTGGTTTGATTATAAAAGAATAATCTATATGTATTATTTAATTTTGTCAATAATTTAAATTAAAACTTGAAATTTGGGGTTTGATCATGTAGACTTTCTTTAATCTTCTTTGCAATCTATGATGAGAAAAGTTAGAATGAAATTAAATAAGATACTCTTACATGATCTTACTTGTTATTTTATAGGGTATTAAATAAACAACTGTATGACATTACACAACATCCTCTTACATAATCTTGTATGACATTAAACAAACAATTATATGAGCTATTTTATAGGCTATTTTCATGTTATTTTATAGGAAATTTTATGGACTTAAAATATGTTAATGTACTTTGTAGCTAATATATGTGCTTAAACCCCTCAATCACCAATAGTCTTGTATATATGTTTGTGTGTGGTGTGGTGTGATGTGTGTGTGTGCGCGCACATGCGTGCGAATGTGTGCATGTGTGTTTACTTTCCATTTTTAAGGTCATAATGCCTCAGTATAGAAGGTTGAAGTTATATTATGGTGAATATTTAAGAAAACTCTTGATTATTACGATAGATTGTTAGGTTATTTTGATGAAGTTAAACTCGACTTGTTAGTTATAAACAAATTTGTGAGATGGGGAAGGAACTTAGATACCTATAGGTTGTCATGGCTTGTTTCAAAGTTCCAAGTTTTAGACTTATTGAATCCAATAAAAGTTGCATTAAGTTAATTAATCTTTTGAAAATAAATTAGACAATTGACGTGTATGTTACACATAAGCTTGACATTTTAATTATGACTTCAAAATTTTGGCTATAATAAGTAATGATGTGGTTTTGTTCTCTAATAGGGATGTGCATAATGATGAAGTTAATATAGATATCGTTAACAAAGACAGTGGTAATGATGAGGATGTGGGCACTAATTGGAATAAAGTTGAAGATGATAATGAAGTTGAAGTCGAAGATAAGTATTGAAGTTGAAGGAGCACAAATTACATTTAATATGACAATTCCAAATAGTCACCAACTAATGGGGATTGACTCTAATGAATAAGGAAATTTTATTCATAGTGATAATTACCCTAGTAGAGAGGAGCCTAGGAAGCCAATTCAAAGATCTAAGAAAAGTTTTAAACATGAACTAGGTGGTGGTACATCATATTGGATATTGGGTATAAAACTTGGCAATGCAAAATAGTTCAAAGATATTGATTATTCAATAACAATGGGCATTAACATTAGATGGAAAAAATTTGAGTATAAGTGGATTAAAGTAAAATGTATTGAAGGATGCAAGTGGGAATTGTATATAACCTATAATATTAAGGATAAAAATTTCAAAATAAAGACATGTAGGTCTAAACATATATGCTTCACAACAAACAAGCTTAAAATGAAGCGAAGTTTTTTTATAGAAACTTCTGGGACAAAATTCTTAAAAAGCCTAGCATAATCACTATTAAGATCATTAAAGAATGAAGGGAAAAATTGAATATATTTATGAATTCAATTATGTATAGGGCTATGAAGGTTGAAGCTAAGGAATGAGAGAGCATTAAATTATGTTTATGAATATTACAAGTTGCAAGGTTATATCCAAGAGTTGAAACATATCAATTCTAGTTTAATAGTGGAAATGTAGTTATTAAGGAATTAAGAAGCCTCGTTGTTATAATTTAAGAGGTTATATATTTATTTTCCAGCTATAAAAGAAGGATGGAGACATTTGAGGTCCATACTTAGGATGGATGGTTATTTTTTGAAGACTAAATTTTAAGGACAACTAATTAGTGTAATTGGAAGAGAAGGAGATAGAGACATGTATCTTATATCATAAGTAGTTGTTAAAGTTGAAAATACTAATTCATAGAGTTCCTTCATGTCACTCTTATAAACTTATTTGGAGTTAGAACATGAGGATGAAGTCAAAATAATATTTAACATGCAAAAGGTACATAAATGTAAACTTTTATTTATTTGAAATGTTAATGTTTTACATTTGACTTATTGTTTTACATTTTACATTTGAGTCAAAATATCTAATTATTGATGACAATATAAGCGAAACTTTCAACAGATATATCTTACCAGCAAGGGATACTCTAGAAACCACAAAGATAATGATCATAAAGAGACACATGTTAAAAGGATAGCATATGCATCTGAATAGAAATTTAATGTTACACCTGCTATTATCAAAACGCTTGAAAAAATAAGGAGACAATGCAAAGGATGATTATATGGAATGGAGACGAAGCAAATAAGATCAGTAAAAGGAGATCAAAAAATATATTATGAGATTAGGAAGAGACAATTATTGTAGTTTCAGACCATGGGACATATAGTTACCCAAATAAATAAGCTATTAGTGCAATCAATTTCTCCAAATGAGAACTAGAGGCATTTGTCAATGACTACTATAAGAAGAGTACCTTTTAAGAGTGTATGATTAAATCTTGCAGCCTATTAAGAAAGTGATCTTTTGGCTATTAGATGATTATGAGCAAATACCTACTAGTCAAGATGGTGATCCTAGGAAGGCCAAAAGGTAAGAAGAGATAAGAATAAACCAAAGAAAGTACTAAATGCAAGCAAGGTGTGACAAAAGTGTCAAAACTAGAAATGTGATAAATGTGGTGCTTTTGAACACAACAGTAGAAAATGTAATATAACAAGACCTAATGAATAACTTGTCAAAATAAATAACTAATATTTTTTCTTTTTCTATTTAATTACTGATGCTAATGTTATGCATATTATTTATAGATTAAAATAACTTCAATAGTAGGGATAACAACAAAAGAAGTATCATAAGAATATATTGTTTTCTATTACAAAACAATGATTATATGAAATAAGCTACTCATTTAACCTAAATTTTATTTAGCATTCAAAGCAACATATTAGCTATTGATGAACGTTAACCTAGTCAATAAAGCATCAAATTGAGTTTAACATGTACTTAGATACTTGTATATATGCTCAATATTAAACCCATATGCATGTTGATTAATAGGTTAGTTCACAAGTTACTAGTTTTACAAATACGACTAAAAGGACATATAAACATATTGATCTAAGATATTTCAAATTGTTATTTAAACCAGGAGGTCTTAGGTTTAAAAGTAAATCTAGCATCACTTCAAGATAATAACTAAGAGAAGAGCAATAATTAGGACCAATGCCCAACAAGTTGACAAACCAGACAATTAGTATATTATGTAATTGGTAAATTGATGTGATTAGTTTATTATTGTATTATGTAAATCAATTTAATAAACAAGTTTGTTTTCTACTGTCACAATTGATGTTTTCCTAGAATCTATTATATTTGGAGTATTTTGTAACTATATTTTATAAACTAACTGAATGAGAAAGTTCATTTGCAAACTAGTTGAATTAACAAGTTTATTTAATAAACCAACTTAATGAAAAGGTTTATTTTGTAAACCAACTAAATTAACAAGTTTTATTTTGTAAACCAATTGAATAAATGTTCTCATTGATTAAGCAATTCTATAGAATTACTGATAATAATAGATAACTTTTTATTCAATAATAAAAAAGAATAAGCATATTATACTATTCATATTCAAATTTTACAACCACATTGAGGGTGAACGATAAAATAAAAACTGAAGTGAGTCCTACAAAATTGTTAAATAACATCAACCTCGACTTTTTCTTGTTTCATAATTTTTAGTTGTTCTTCATGTCCTTTGTTTTATGTATGCTTCTCCTTGTTTCGACCTCCTCCTTTAGTACATATATATCTTTCCTTAACTTTTGAATTATACAGATAACTCCTTCAAAAAGTTTCTTATCATTCCATTGAAAAAATTCACAATTACAAACTAGATCATTGGGACATATTAAAAATATTATGCCTGAATTATTATCACTCCATAATGTCCTTAAAGAAGTATTTAATCCATAAAAGAAAAAACTTATTTATATTATTGCAATTATAACTGCCAGGTATTGAAAATTCTATCAGTAGGATTATCAAAAAGAGTTCCATAATCAAGCACTTATGACATGATCCTTCATATCATATTCAACTATAAAAAAATACTTTAAAGCAAAGCAAGGAAACTTGAACGCTAACAAGTCAACAAAAGAAATGGTACAAACCTAACATTTACTGAAATATAAAAAAATTGTGTGCTTAATCAACAACATAATTATTTCAAAAAGGACAATTAATAATTCCATCTAAAATGTAGAACTATTTTACATATTAGATGCAAAAGAAAAAGGAAGAGAGTTAAAACATGACTAGTTGATATGTTGCAAAATTCGCGAGATTCTTGGATAACATAATGCAAAAACAAAATTACAATGCCAAGAATTCAAAATCTGGAAGTTTTATCTAAAATATGATGGTTTGATATGTTAAAATTAGTTTTGCAGCACTTATGCAATATTTAATTATTTAGACATGCCTAACAGCTCATTTAAAATTTGCATGGTCAAAAAAAGAAGCATAACATAGTAGTAGTGGAAGGTGTAACATAATAGATTGTAGTAACCTGTAGTTTCTTCATGACAAACTTGAACTTATATGTTCCAACAGAAGGCATAATAGATATAGCAAAAAATAAGACCAAAAACGTTTGAAATTACTTTATAACATAGGTTGTCAACAGTATAATAATAAAAAGTATTCAATTTTAGAACTGAGTGGCTAACGTAAGTATGATAACATAATTCCATTACCAAAATATGCAGCAATTTGAGTACAATTACGTAAGGTTTGGAAAGTTGGGGCAACAATGAATGGGTTGAGTATACATCCTTGTATTACTTATACTGTCAGTAACAACATAAACTTGTATTTAATCTATTAGGAAAAAAAATCAAGGACACACAATAAGCTTTATAAAGTGAATTTTATATATGTTTGTGACCCTTCTGGTTTAGTACGTAGTATAAGTAGAAATTCTAGATTATAAGCAGTAACTTGAATTTTATACTAGGAGCAAGAATGCAGCAAGAAAATATAACGAAGTAAGTCCCTGGCATTCCTGTACTAACTTAAATGCATTGGGGTATGGCATATCATGTATTATAATTTACAAAGTGTAAATGAATATAAAAGAACATAAATCAACAATATCAAAACAATAAGCGAAGAACATCTACTAAAGACGAGTGGAGGATCGTCAAAGGAATACAGAATATAAGAAGTGTAAATTAATGATTAAAGATTGTAAATAATAGACGAAGGAGCTGGCCAGGCGAAAGATTAGGGATTCTTAAAAGAGGAAACATTCCAGAGCTAGGCAATAATGTTTACGATTATTTTTACTTATTTTTTTAGTTCTCACTTATTATGTAAGATGCACATCTAATATAGGAGTCCATAAAAAAAAAACAATGTTAGATAAGATTTCTATAATAAATACATGGCTAAGATGTTAAGTTAGAATTTAAATTGATCATTTATATTCTTCTTGAATGATTTAAAACAATTTGATTCCAATTTGATTATGATGAAAACATTAAGATATAATTTAACCTTTTTTATATCTTTTTGTATTTTTATGCTTATAAAAACGATTGTCTTACTTTTTCTTATTTCTTTTTGACGTATTTAGTTAGTTTTAACTCACTCTAAACTTTTTTTGATTTCATAATCATAAGATGTTGATTCAAACTATTCATAAGTTCCTTTAACACTAACCTTTTTTGTGTTCATAATCATGAGGTGTTGATTCAAACTATTCATAGGTTCCTTATGTATTAGTAAGTTCAACTACTCGCTAAAAGTTTATTGAATACTTTATCAGATACAATTGCATATCTTAATGCTTATATAGTTTTACAACATTGTTTTCTGGAGGATTTGTAATTTTTTGGTTAAGTTTGTGTTGGTATGTTTCTAAGATTTTTGTTATGGTAGGTATTGCAAATGCGAGATGCCTTACAATTATAATGACCTTATAGTTTAGTGCTAAGACTACAGTAGTTGGTAAAAAAATACAATATTTCATACTAATTAGTTCTTATGAATTGCTCTTGAACTATCTTCCTCAGTGAACCAAACGGTCATCCAGATTGTAGCAGCAATAAGATATGAATATTCACAATCATCGGTGAAATAGTACATGATCAAGAGCTTAGATTGATAAAACAAGCTAAGATCGAATTCATTAACGTGATAAATAAATAAGGAATGTAGCTTGAAGACTATTATTTTTTGTCCAAGGTTGAGGATAACTACTGAATGATGATAACTTGACATAATCAACTTAGATTTGCATAAGTTCTGCTTATCTCTATGTGGTCCTTATAAAAAGTCTCGTTTACAACGCCAATCTAGTCCTAGTTCTAACATGACACTTCGTTTCATTTTAAGATGAGAGAGGGAGAACGGAGATAGAGTGAGTATTGGATCCTTTCTAAGGGCGAGTGAATGATATTTGTTTGAGTCCAGATCTCCTGTTCAATATTATAGTGTCTTATTATGTCTAATAAATCTCAATCATTTATTTATGTGGATCTCGTGTAGGTCCCGCGTGAGTCCCGCAAAATAAATGGCTGAGATTTCATGAGACAAAATAAGATAGAGTAATATTGGACAAAGAATCTTGTCCCTATTTGTTTAGCTGGTTAAGTTTTTCCATGTAAAAAAAGGTTAGTGTACTTTATGTTATTGCTAAGGATGTTAAAACCTTCTTTAAATTCTTAATTTTTGCAAAATCTACTTTTTGTTTTTATCAGATGAACGCTTGATCTTGGAGTGTAGTTTACAAACTAATGAAGGACCATCAAGGATTTGTTATGATATGGCATTCCTTTTGTATTGTATGTGAATATGAAAGTCAGTTGAATTAGGATTCATTTGTTCTAGATATACAATTCAAAATGTGTCAATCAATAAAGTATGCATAAATTAAATTCTATGGATTTGAAGAAATTAAAAATTTTACTTGTAATCATTTTTTTGGTTAAATAATCATGTCTTTCGTTAGTGCGAAGTTATATGTTATTCCAAATGTCTTCTTTCTTAAAAAAGGATGTGGTAGTCTGAAATGCATATTCATTGTTAAGTATATTATTTATGTTCAAGCATTACATACTTACCTTATGTACTTTACGCAAAATATATTTGGATGATTTATTACTCATACTTTTGACAGGTTTTGTCTTGTTTGTATAGAAATGAGCATTAAAGAAGGTAAAAAAAACTTTAACCACTTCTTTTGTGAAAATTGCTCATCTGAAGGCCAAAAGAAGTTGTAGAACTTTCGTATCAATGCCAAATAACCAAACGCGAAGGTATTATGAAGACTCTTAAAACTTTTTCAAAGTTTGGTTCTTTTATTACAATGATTTCTCTTTCTAATAAATTATTAGATAAAGGATTAATTACTAAATAAATATTAAAATTTATATAATTTTTAATTATAATCTGAGCTTTAAAAAGTAACAATAAAATAATTAAATTTTTAATTCTTCATAAAAATAGTATGATGTTAGGCTCTTCTTTAATCAAACTGATATGAAAAATCATGTCAATTTTGTTAAATTACCCTTAAAATGTCAGGTATAAGTAAAATTCTACATCATGTTATAATAAAATTAGATTAATTAATACTAAATAAAACATAAACGAACTTTTTCTAACCAATTTTTGTCTTTACCGGATCACCACCATATGTGTAAGTTGTAATTTAAGCTTGTAAATGATATTTGGAAAGAAAGCAAACCTAGGTCAATATGTCACTTGTTTTAGGTTTCCTTAGATTTTGGGTTTCTTTGCCTTTCTCTCGAAAATAATTCCTTTCAGGGATACAGTCTTATCAGCTTTTCTCATTGTTCAAACTTTGAAACCATTCACCTGTAACTTAACCAGCTGCTAGAGAATATTCCATTTGGTCTTAGTTATCTGTCAAAACTTACAAAATTAAACATTGGCAATTTGTAGGATAAATTTTGCCCTTTTTTGGAAATCTTTCCATGCTAAATTTGTTGGAAAATCGGGCTAAAATTTGATCCTACGTATAGCAAAATAATGACAAAATTTTTTCGTATTTGATCTCTCGAAAGCAAAGATCATTAAAATTCTATAAAATGATTAACACATAAATCTTAATTCATACCTTATTCTCAAACTTGATCATATTCTTATCTTAGCCTTAGAATCGTTTTTGAAACTGGTTCATCTCAACCATAATAGCCACATAAATGTCTAATCTCTAACAATATCTACAAAACAAGTTCTGAGAGCTCAACAACTGTTGAAGAGAGGGTTAAGCAAGGAGTGGTAACTCTATTAGATTTATGTAGATTTGGACATTTTAGTAATTTAGTTAAAATTAAATTCTATTCTCAATTAAACTGTGATTAAAAGTACAAATAATTCTAATTAATATCAGTTATGTCCAAATAAGGTCTAATATCTTATGTTGATCCTTATTTATTAAATATCTCATATTTAATTATAAATTTTCTCAACCTTTACAATCAAGTACAACTTGATTAAAATATATTTGATCTCTTCAATCTATTTTTAATTTGTGACTCATTAAATTCTTAAATATGTTGGCAATAGATACAAATTAAATCATATTTAGGATTAGATAAATTCAAATCCTTTAATTTATTTTTAATTCTCTAATTAAACAATTTATACTCATAAATTAATATTAGTGTCTAGCAACACACCATGACCAATCAAATATTTAGGAATGTCAAAGTGATTTTGCCTAACATTTTGGTACATGATTTTTTTTTGTATAATTCAATTCTTTCATCATACAATCTTCCAATTGGATAACAAATATTAATAATTTTTAATCTATTTGAATCCAGTCATATTAGTTCTCCGCCATTAGATATTGATTCAATTAATGACATTTATAAACTATTTATAAAACGTCATTCCACCTTAGCCAAGGATTTCTTGAATTAATACCATTCAAAATAACAGAAAATTCTCCCTAATTACCTTGAAATCTTATCTTGATCATTCAATTACTTTCATATAGTTTGTGCTACATATAATGACTATCGAATAAGCTATCCTTGACTAGAATTGATCATAAGTGGTATTAAAACATAGCAATATCTATACAAAATAACTTTGAAGATCTCAAGTTAAATGATCACTTATATAATTATTACAATTAGAATTTTTGTAAACATACAAGAAATGTTCCAAATGAATTTATCATATAAAGTTAGTTTAGTGAATTTCTTCTCTAACAAGCGCCCAAATTTTTGTTTAAGTATCTTCATAGTTTAATCTATAAGATTGACTTCTTCCTTCATAAGAAAAAGCATAATATGTGTTAGTCTTTTTACGTTCTTTTAATGTTCATTCTTAATAGAATAATGCAAAGTTACGAATATCGTACCGAACTTAGTACCAAATTAGTTTTGCTATGGTACTGTATCAGTACCAGTTAATACCGGGTACCATTTCGGGTAATTTTTTAAATTTATAAAATAGTCCCTGAATTTTTTTAAAAATTACAAAATAATCCATTGTTATATTGTATAGTTGTATAGTTTTAGTTTGTATATATCTTTATTACTTCTATATATAATAGTTATCTATATATAATATATATCTATATATAATAATTATCTAAATATAATAATTTATTATAAAATAATGAAAATCATTCAATTTTTTTAATTATTAATTATTTTCTATTTTATCAAAATTTTGAATTATTCTTCTAGAATTGTTGTTTTTTATATTCTATTTCATTTTATATTTAATTAGACATAATCACAATTTTAATTTAATATATAAAATTAATTTAATAATTATTCATAAATATAATTAAATTTAAAATATATAAATTTCAAATAAATTTT
>JANZLD010000237.1:74978353-74991926 GCA_026413575.1 Erythroxylum carthagenense
TATTCCGCAATCTTTGTAAACTGATTAGTATGGGAACTTTATGGTTACTGTAAAGTATTGTTAAATGATTGTAATAATTGCAAATGTTTTCTACTGTCTACTGTTTTTGCCGCGCTAATGTACGGTTCAAAAAAAAACAAGAGAAAAGAAAATGATATACTGAGTTTTCACCGACTAATGTAGTACGCCACCCTCGCGGGGCACAGACTCGGATATCACCAACGATATCAAGTTCGGGTCACTCGGGAGTGGGGTGTTACATAGAAGCTTACAAATCAGAAATCTCCAAGATTTCACATACCGATGAACTCTAAGTTTATGTAAAGACATATAATGTTTTATATCACTGGCATACATACCAAAAGGATTCAAATACATCTTTGAGCTCATCTACGACCATGTATATATCAATAAATAGTAGTATCTCCAAATACAGGACAATATAAAAGGGCTCAGATAGTCCGGCTTTACAAGTCCTCTCCCTATCAAAAGAGTTTCGTCCTCGAAACTCCTAAGTCGAGGACACAAATAAATGAGGGTACTGACATCTCATAGTATCGTCAAGTTCTCATGTCATCTCCTCGACCCTATCACTCTTCCAAAGAACTTTAATCGTGGGTACCTCCTTGCTGCGTAATCTCTTTATCTACCGATCTAAAATCTGAACTATTTTCACCTTAAAACTTAGGTCTTCTCTCAGTTCTACTAGAAGTGTCTCCAGCACGTGAGATAGATCCGGTCAGTACTTTTTAAGCATCGAGACTTGGAACACATTATGGAACATATCCAAGTCTGGTAGCAATTCCAACCGATACGTCACAGTCCCGATACACTCCAAGATGCAGAAAGGTTTGATATATCGAGGGTTCAGCTTCCCTCGACTTTGAAGTCTAATAATACTTTTCCATGGTGATATCCAAAGAAAATCCATGTCACTAACTGCAAACTCTATTGGTTGCCGCTTCTTATCAACGTAACTCTTTTGATGATCCTGGGTGACTTTCATCTTCTCTCAAATGATTTTTAGCTTCTGAGTGGTGACTTCTATCAACTCAGCTCATTTGATTTTAGCAGTACCAACCTCATCCCAACACAGAGATGTCCTGCACTTCCCCCTATAAAGTGCTTCATATGGTGGCATACAGATACTTATCTGATAATTATTGTTATAAGCAAACACTATCAAAGGCAAGTGTTGATCCCAACTCCCTTGGAATTCCATCACACATGCTCTCAGCATGTCCTCCAATGTCTGAATAGTCTTCTTTGATTGACCATCGGTCTGGGGGTGGAAGGCAGTACTAAACTTTAGTTTAGTCTCTAAATATTGCTAGAATTTTGGCCAAAATCATGAGGTGAATCTCGAATCCCTATCTGATATTATAGAAACTGACATCCCGTGCAACTTCACGATCTCATTGATATACAGCTTTGCCAATCTCTCCAATGAGTAGGTTGTGTGGACAAGTAGAAAATGAGCAGACTTCATCAATCTATCCACTATAGCCCAGATAGCATCGCGACCCTTCAATGTACGAAGTAGTCTAACTACAAAATCCATTGTCACATACTCCCACTTTTATTCTAAAATAGGCAAAGACTATATCATACCTACTGGTTTCTAATGCTCTACCTTAATATGTTGACAAGAAAGGCATCTAGCCACAAAATTTGCTATCTCTCTCTTCATCCCTGGCCACCAATATTTCTCTTTAAGAGTTCGATACATCTTAGCGCTATCAGGATGCATAGCATAAGCCAAAATGTGAGCTTCTTCTAATATAGCTAGCCTGAGACCTTGGACATTCGACACACAAACTTTGTCTTCGAAGACTAATAACCCGCCTTCTCTCAACTTGAACCCCTCTCTCTCTTTAGATGGCAATTTCTCCTGAATGACTCTTAACTCGAGATTGTCAGCTTGTGATCTTCTGATCTCATCAAATAATGTAGGCCAAACTTCAAACCATGCTAGCAATGTTCTGTCATGCTCTGCCACTGAAAGTCTAACCCCAAGGCTCCGCACACTCATCAAGTGTGTCATGTAAGGATCTTGCCTAGCAGTTACTACCGAATAGGACTTACGACTCAATGCATCGGCTACCATATTTGCTTTTCTCGGATGATAGTTGATTATTAAGTCATAATCTTTAATCAATTCCAACCATCTCCTTTGTTTGAAGTTTAGCTCCTTCTGTGTCATTAGATACTTCAGACTCTTGTGGTCGGTGTATATACGGCAAGTCTTCACATAAAGATAGTGTCTCCAAATCTTGAGTGCAAATGCTACTGCTGCGAGCTCTAAATTATGTGTAGGATAATTTATCTCATGCTTTTTCAACTATCTAGAAGCATATGCGATCACTCACCTAACCTACATAAGTACATAGCCAAGTCCCTGGTGACTGGCATCACTGCACACCTCATACCCAACCCCCTGGGTAGGTAGAGCGAGCATTGGCGCAGAAGTCAATCGCCTCTTCAACTCCTAGAAACTCGCCTCGCATTTGTCATCTCACTGAGATTTTATTCCCTTTCCAGGTAAGCCTCGACAAAAGGACTGCAAGTACTGAGAAACCGTCATCAAATCTCCAATAATAACCATCTAATCCTAGAAAACTACATTCTTTTGTCACGGTCTTGGGTTGTTCCCACTCAAATATAGCTTCTACTTTCTTTAAGCCCATAAAAATACCTTCCTCTGATACCACATGCGCAAGAAATCTTGTCTCGCTCATCCAAAATTCACACTTTGAGAACTTCGCATACAACTATCTTTTGCTAAGTATTTGCAGCACAATCCGAAGATGTCTAGCATGCTCCTCTTCATCCTTAGAATAAATCAGAAGATCATCAATGAAAACTATGATAAACTGATCTAAATAAGGATGGAACAGCCTATTCATGAAATCCATAAATGTTGCAGGTGCATTTGTCAATCCAAACAACATCACTAAAAATTCATAGTGTCCATATCTCATCCAAAAAGCAGTCTTGTGCACATCATTTTTATCTATCTTCAACGGATGATACCCAGATTTGATATCTATCTTTGAGAATACTGTAGCTCCTATTAACTGATCAATCTAGTCATCGACCCTAGAAGTGGATATTTATTCTTGATGGTAACCTTGTTTAACTTCCGATAATCAACACATAAGTGGAGGGTCCCATCTTTCTTTTTGACAAATAATACTAGTGCTCCCTACAATAAATGACTTGGTCTGATGAAGCCCTTGTCCAATAACTCTTGTAATTGAACCATTAACTCTTTCAATTCTGCTAGTGCCATGCTATACGGTGGTATAGATATTGGTCTGATAGTAAAATCAAACTCCTGATCAGGTGACAATCTACGTAACTACTCTAGAAAGACATCGAGGAACTCACACATAATAGGGGCATCTCTCAGTTTGACCCTCTGTGCTGAAGTGTCTATCATATGAGTGAGGTATGCCTGGCATCCTTGAGGAGTCATCCTCTTAGCCTTGATCACTAATATTAAACAACTCGGGAATATCCGTCGATCACCATTAAATTTAATCGAGACTCTACTCTAAGGGTCAAACTCCACTTCTTTCTTAAAACAATCAACATTGGCGCGATGTCTCTCTATCCAGTCAATCCCCAATATCATCTCGAAATCCAGCAAATCGAGGAGAATAAGATCTACCTCTAACACAATATCACCTATCTTTATCTCACAAGCTGTATATACTTCATCACGAGCCACTTACTCTCTAAAAGGAGTGACTATAATGAGAGAGGGATCTAACGGCTCTAGGGGATGACTAATATCCTCTAGCTCGGGTCACAAAGGTCCAATCTTGCGACGACTTCCCGTTCCTCGTCCAACCATGCTATCACTATAAAATCAAAGAAAAAGACATTATTTAATCAAATAGATCGAACTAAGCCTAGCTTGTCCGATGTCTGAAACATCCCAAGGAATGTCGACAAGTACTCTGATCGAGGTCGAAATCATCCAATTGTTAAGGACGTCAACTTAACAATCTAAGACTTAGTTTCTCAACCAAAGACTTTCGACATCTATACTCGACTCCTGAGGCTCATGAACTTTTTGAAAATGAAAATAGCACTTTTCAAAATGTAAAAACCATGCTCTGATACGATTTATAACAGCCCAAACCACCCGTCCACAGATATTATCCGTTTTGGGTTGTCCCTAAGGCCAAACCCCTCACGGTTTTGCTCTTCCCACCTTTGAAAAATCGCGTCTAAGGGGAGAGGTATTCATACCCTTATAAGGTATACTTCGTTTTTCTCCCCAACCGATGTGGAATCTTATATCATCAACGAATAAAGATCAAAGAGAGATCTTGAATGATGTGATGGAGAAGATCACAGTAGATATACATTATCCCTAAAAGATAAAGACCAAGTGATTGGATCATCTGAAGATCCATGAATGTATCATTCCTAGTTAAATGTAATCTCTTATCTTGTTGGTAGTGATGTAGATAAATCATATAAGATAAAGTCCTATTTGGATGAGGATGTCATCCAATTGGGTAATGTGATGTAATCTAATAAGAATAGAGATGATCTAGTTAGTTCAGTTCAATTAGATTTTGAATTGTAAAGCCAGAAGTGCCGATAAATAGCTTATTTAAGCCTTGCTTCAAAGGAGAGATAGAGAGGAAGGGAGTATATTGAGAGAGAACATTCTTTCATATACTGGAGAATAATAAAGGTTTGTTTTTATCATAACTCTTGTATGTTTATTGTTATCTATGATTATTTAATACTTTCGTAGTATTCTTACTTGAGGTGTGACAGTTAAACATTTTAAGGGTCGTAAAGTGTTCAGGAGCAAGGTTTTATTGGTCAATAATTATGTGGAAAACCTGAGTTTTGCTTATACGGACCTAAGTGAGATAGTCATATAAAAGAGTACACGCGACTTCAATATAAGTTTGGTGTCTAAAAAAACCTTTGTAATAGCTAGTTTTCTCTTGCTTTGATAGATTAGTTTGAAAATGAAATTAATCCAATAAATACTTGATGAATCATCATTAACCAATTTCGACAAATATACGAAGAATTTAATTTGATTATTATGAAGTTGATTTTTTTAACTTTAATTATTTAATTTATTTATTATAATGTATCTACAAATTTGACATTAACATATATTGTGTTTACTTTAGAATTAAAAAGAGGTATATTTATAATATATTATATTTTTATGTATTTAATTAATATAAAAATGAAATAAACGTTTTAGATTTAAATTATAACTTTCTTTATATTTGCATATAAGAATAATGTGGTTATATGATAAAGATATCACATGCATTAAAAGGCCTTAATATTTTGATTTTTTCCAATATTTATTTCATAAGAGTGAAATTAATCTTATATAATGTAAATTGATATGATTATGTAAATGTAAACAATTTAATTTATTGATTTTGAATTATTTTGAATAGTTTGTCATTTAATTTACATCCATATCATAATTATTTCTGAAAATAAGACTAATAACTATTAAATTATTTAATTATTTAAGAATTATCTTGACGTGACTATGCCAAACGTCATATTTCGTGAGGTAGTTCTATATATATTGTTACATTTATATGGAGAACATCTATTATGCTTAACGTGTAAAAAATTATATTCCAGTAATAGTATGATAATGTAACAATTAACATATGAACATCTAATAAAAATATAATTGTTTTTGAAAAGATGTTGCATTGAAAAGTGCTTCAAAGAAAAGCTGGAAGATTCAGCCGTCTTTAATCGTTATGGTTTTATAAGGATAGAATGAAGTTTATTTCATTTACATAAAACAAAGAAAAGAATTAAGATTATGACACGAGTATAATTGTGTTTTCAGTTTCACAAATGTTTTTCAGAATACGTTACACGGAAAAGTGCTTTAAAAGATACTTTATCAGGTTGTTTTAATCAACACTATATTTGTCGTATGAACAAAAAGGCGTTATCCATATATTTCATTTACATAATCAGAGAAAAGAATTGATAATGGACTTAAAACATATGCCGACAAAATTATTTCTAAAAGAAGCAACTTCAATATTACTTTCTAATTTTTATTACCAAAGACAAATATATTATCATTATCAGATTGTAAAAATACTTTCATATTGTACACCCAACAATTCAGTAATTAAATGATTGTAGATAAACTAATTATTACACATGCAGCTATTGTTTGTGAAAGAGCAAAAGTACGACATAGTTTTATCATAAAAGTTAATAATGCCAAAGAAGGTTTATCGAAAAATATAGCAGATGAACTTACAAAAATTCCCTGTAAAATACATCGATGATATTTGTATCTTCTTTTCAAAACTCAACAAAGAAGACGAATGTAGAGATTATTAAGAATCTGAATAACGAATGCAGATATTTTTTCCACAGCTATTTTTGATATTTTCGCATATATGCATTGCATGACTTTATGAAATGAGTCGAGAAAGGTCAGGTGAGACGCGAATAACGCTTAACCAGGTTGACAAAAAATGCTGAACATAAAAAATGCGTTGACTTTCTCCTTGTCCCTGTGGAATGTATAAAAAGAATCTACCGCATAGAATTTGGTTTAACTTGCCTTTGCTCTCTTCCATACAATGACGATGCCGTAAAGATCTGATGAAGCCAATAAGTTCTCTCCATGATTCCATGAGACGTCGACAACCGGGAATCTATGGCCCTGCATCCACAGATACTTGTCAAGTTGGGAGTCTTCATATAGGCAACGGATACAACCTCGTAAACAAAACCAACCTGCAGCTTGTTTACACATGTATGTTTTGGACGAGTTAAGTCATAGAAGTATACGTTAGAGTCCTCGCTTCCAGCCACTGCATATTAAGTGAGCAAAGATAAAAACTTGGAATCACTATGCACAAGTGAACTCTTTTAAGTTCTAATATTCCCATGGGTCGAGTAACTTTTTGAGAAGTTAACACTTACAAATTATCTGAACTGAAAATTAGGTGGGTTGGCATGGTTTTGGTTAATCTAGGGTTCCCAGTAAGCACAGCAGAACAAGTCGCGAAGAAAGTGTGATGAATGGAAAATCATACAGACCTATGTATTCTCCTTTTTCAAGGGAGAGAAGAGGACAGAAAGAAGCTCTTATCTTGTGCACTCGTGGAGCCAATTTGAGAGAGCAACGAAGAGTGAGATAACCATTTATTTCCAACGCAACACTGCATGTAATCAAGGCATAGCTAAGCTAATTCAAGTTCCTATACGACTAAAAGTAGAAAATATGCCATTATGAAACACCTGAAGAAAGATAAGCTTCCATCTTGAGTACATGTCAGCAACACAGGTCCTCGTGCCAGTAGAGAGAAACTTCGGTATTGCACAGTAGTTACTGGATATTTGTTCTTGCTGCCACTTCGATGGCGATGTGACCGGGATAAGGCACCTGTATGTGAGTCCATACTCACCGAGTAAACACAACCCTGGATGCATCATTCCATGAGTGTTTGTCGCACGTGACTATCATACGTAAAGATTATTTGGCACATATATAGGAGGCTCACTTGTGCATCACCACAGAAAATAAGGTGACCAGTGTGATCGTGGTCCATGGACGTAACCTGGTCATCAAGGACCAATTTATGTATAATCCTTCCGGTGCTGAAGTTGAATACCTGTTATCTCAACGAAGAAATGCAAACAATAAAATGGGGTGAACTAAATTGCTTGGTTCTGTTGAAGCTAGAATTGGAGTTTCCAAATCAGCATCATTTGTAAAAATAAATTCTCTCATGGCTTAATACCGTTGTACACTTCCTAAAAGTTTTACTGCAGACCATCATCATCAAAGGTGATAGTACACTACTGAACAATTTTACAAAATAATTTCAATTGAATATTGCAAGTTGCTCATTCCACCATGACTCAAAGTAACATATTAATGAAAGCATGCTGTACCGTGATTTCTTTGTTAGCATTTCCAACTGAAAGAAAGTTGTTATTTACCTGCATTGAAGGAGTTAAGAGAGATGCATAAATTTAGGTCATTTGTCAAGAAAGATGTGTAAGACAAAGGAAGTAAGTGACAAAATCCTCTTGGCAAAACAAGGTTTTTTCATCAAATAAAACAGTAATTCAGAAAGCAATTTAATTGACAGAAAAAAAAAACCATGGAAAAAGAAAAAGAAGATAAGACAATAAAATAAGAAGAGAAGAAGAAAGGGAAATGAACTCCTGGTGTAATACGGTAATAGTTTTGAAACATGTGTCCACTATAACTAGAAGGTAAATTGGAATGAAATTTGACAGTTGACAAGAAATACATGCTAAATTTAAAGAAGCAGAAGAATGAAACCGAACTGTCATACTTACAGGATGAAAACGAATACAGAATTGTAAGGAAACTCCATATATCACTCGAATGCAGATGCCTCTTGACAACTCCCATACCCTCACAGTCTTATCCATGGATGACGATGCAATGTACTGATTGTTGGATGAAAAATCAAAATCTGGTAATAAATTATAGATCAGGAAGCTTCTAATAAAAACAATAATGTACATTAAAAAATCTCCCTTCATACCTAGCATAGTAGCATATCTTTTAGTAAGACAACTTTTATAAATCAATGGTATAACCACCAAAAACAGAACCAATATAGAATAATACTAGAAGACAAGACGTCATACAAAATATAATTCTGTGGTTCTCATTTTTCACAGTACCCACAATGTGAGATGCGCGAAAACGAAAAGTATACACAAGCCAAGTATGGACTACAGGAAAATTGTATAAAGCAAGGATTTCAGTGATCAATGCAAAATAGGGCCTTGGAGATTATGAATTTATAATGATGCATGCAATAGAGTTAACAAACAAGATAAACAAGGCAGGACTTGTATGATATAATGATTTATTAAAATTTTTAGATGTATCAGAAACAATACCAGTTAATCAAACCTGTAACATCTTGTGTGTGCCCTTTCAACTGTTTGAGGATTGAAGGTGGCTCAGAGACAGTGCATACTGTCAAGGTTCCATCCGATGCCCCAAATGCAAGTAGATCAGAGCTCATGTGCCCAAACTTCAAAACTGTAACTGTATATAAGCCCAATCAGATTGCAGGATCAAACAAATAAACGTACTACCAACATTTCAAGAGACAGAAAAAGTTGTCTATGTTACTAGTTATGGTTACCAGCTGCTTTGCATTGATCAAAGATGCAATGCATGCCTACAAATGAATATGCAGGTTCAACTCTTCGATCCCGTTGGTGATCACTATCACTGACACTTGAGCTGAAGCTTGTTCTATGAGTTGAAGGCAGTTGTAAATCCTACAAGCAAATATCACAATCACATGGAAGAAAAATGACTAATAACTTCAGAAATATTTTATATTGTCATGAAACAACTTTCGATGATTGTAGAAGTAAATCCATAATCAAAGTTCTGGTTCCACAATAACACCTAAACATGATAATGGCAAGCAGGAAAGAAGTGGTAATTTGAAATTTGAGGAAACCATCATCAAATCAGCTAATTAACTCAATTCTTTTTCATAACAAGGGGCAGATGCAAAAATGAGCCAGAATTTATCATGGCAACAAGTATACAGTAAGCATATACATAAGATATGGACACCTTTTTGGTTAAGTACATACATGAGTTTATAGAGAAATGGAAAACAAAAGTTGTTAGCCCTTGTGAATATACTGGAACCTAACATACAAAAGATCTATAGAAGGTGAATATGGAACCTTCAAGATGGATGATTAAAGTACAAATTGGAAAAAATTTTCTCTCCTTATATGTTGCATATTATAAATCACACTGATGTGCGTATGCTGTCCTTGGTCCTTTTGAGGAGACCTATGCAAATTGAGATAAAAACAACTTGAATAGCTGGACTGCAAACGCATAAAATGCACATTGGCCATAGTAAAATCAACTTTTATCTTCAAAACATGTTACAATGTTTGAACTGTCGGGTCTGTTACGGAGATTATGAGAAGAGGTAGGCAATGGGGTGGAAAAGCTAATATAAATCTTAGCTAACTTGACATACCCTGCTAGAGCTCCAGCTCTCCACCTCATATAAATGGGAGAGTGGACTTGCGGATGGAAGCCATCGCCCACTGATGCATCAACCAGTAAATTAACCTGATGTCAGAATTGTATGGAAAGATAATTTAAAAAGGACTCACAAACCAAAAATCGCAGTCATAAATGTTCATCATGCTTCTGTAGACGAACAAAGAATATTACGAGTTTGATGCATGGAAATACAAGGGAGACGTAGAACTACATAAAAGAACACTCCATCATGACACCTCCGCAACTAGTCTTCATAAATATGAATCTATTTGATAGATTCTCAACTTCCTAATAAAATTTCTAATGGATGGATCCTTCGGTACCTGTGAGTTTGTAACTGTTACTATATGACTGGAATAGCTTATGCTAGTTTCTCAATGCTAACCTGTCAAGATCTGGATGAGCATACGATTGCTTTGACCACTTCATTATATTTAATTCTGTAATTAATATAGTTCTGATGACAATACGTGAAACTTATACATAGACTTTCAGCAACCTGTTTCCTGGAGTGCTTTGCTGGCTTAGTATCTGCGTACTCTCCCAATTTCTTGGCCTGCGAATGTAGTTACGGTAGCTAACATAACCTCTTCCATTGCATTTCCAGTCCTAAGAGAATTGAGGAATTTCCGGCATGAGCTTTACTGCCGTCAAGTTAACCAAAAAATAGCAAACAATCTGAATCCATTCGTATAATCTTAACTAACGTGATCGGTGAATTGTCTATTTTATCAAAACGAAATTGAGTTCAAGTAAACACATAATCTGTTCTCCTAAATAAACTTCCACAAGTATCGACGAAGTAAAATTAGATTTGCTAATCTCCTTTATTTGCGTTTCCCGAATCGGCGAGTTTCTTAATCTCTCACCAACTATACAATCAACATTCTTAAGCCATCATATAGTTCCAGTTCTTCTATAAGAATCATAAATTAGCATCTAAAAACCCAGATCTATCAACTAAATTACGACTACGCTACGAAAGCGAAAAGTGCAAAAATAAACAACAACATCTAAAATATAGAGCTCACAAGACGACGAAGAACACCGGACTCCGCTTTCCGATAGAGAAGAAAGCGGCGAAGGCCGACGTAATCAGGATCGGAATCAGTGCTCGCAGGCTGAAGCAAGCAGCTGAACAACTCAGGATCTACACTCTTCTTCTTCGTCTTCTCGTCGATTTCATCCGCATTTCTAGCACCGTTACTATTATCAACCTTAGTTTCTCCAAAGCACCTCTGGTTCTTGTCGATCGCTTCGTGCTCCGCCATTCTACGACAATTCCTCCGGCTGATTCTTCATCAGAGATCGCTCGAATCACTCGTCTGACCGATCAATCGCGAAGTTTCGCCGACAATAGAATTGATGAGGAGAAGATACAGTTTGGAGCAGGATCTAGAATTGAAATTGGAGAGAGAGAGAAAAAGATGAACTCGAACGAAGTGTTTGGGTGCTGATTCGGAGGTATTTATATGTTTGAACTTTGGTTCTTTTCTAGTGGGCAAGGAAGACTGGAAGAGGCAGTGTTTCTGACGCCATATACTTTTGTTTGACATTTTGTCAATGCCTTCATAATAAATATAAATGATACTATTTGTTTCTTTATGTCAATTTTATTAAGTTGTTAATTGACGTCAATTGTGTGCATTATGTTTCTTTGGTAATAATCTATAATTATTTGCAATAATGGTCTTGCAAATTGTTTTTATTCATGTTTGTGTAGATAAATAACTGTTTTTGGTACAAATCCATATGGTTCTGCCGGATTCTGGCGGAACGGGACGTTGCCGTTTGGATCCATGAGTTGGTTACTTCTGGTAATGACTTCGACGTGAAGATACCTACAAAACAAGGAAGGCACATCGGGAGTTGTGTCCCGATTAGCCCCTCCGACGCTCAAATCAGTCTTTTGGTGAAGGTAAGGCTGCTGAATGCAGAGAAAGCTAGGTTATGATTGCGTACCTCTTTTACGTTGGAATTATACCTTATATATGGAGCAGTGGCTAGGTTTAGGTCTTTACGTATGCATGGAGGTCTCTCTCATGCTGATGGGCTGAAGAGAGCATGGATTGGGCTTGGGCTTGACATAGCCATTAGGTAGGAGATTGGTCTTTGAAGAATGGACCGATCGACCCATGGGACATTTTGACTGGACTCGAGCCCGGCACGACCGACCCGACCATAAGCCCCCTACTCCTCGAGTCTGAGCGAAGAGAAGGGTCGAAGGAGTATGTGTGAGTCTTGTAGCTCGTTCGGGGTAAGCCCGATCGGTCGAACATTGACATTTTAGCTCGTCCATGAGATAGCTCGGGGTAGGCCCGATCGATCGGATTTTGACGGGTAGTACATGACTGCTCACATTGGGATCGATCGGCGGAGTGTCTCAACCGGTCGGCATTGGTGATTATCGCATGATAGCTCATGCCAAAGTAGGTCGGGGGGTCATCATTAGCGAGCGCGTGGTAGTACTCGGAGCATTTATTGTTTGACGGCGCGTGCCCTCTGACAGCTTTTCAGAATCTGAAGCGTATCGTCCTTGTAACCGTTGTACAACTATTCCATTTGTCCTTTCAACTGTCACGCCGCTCCGATTTTTGAATAACCCTAATTCTCCTTGCCTCGGATTGTGCCGTGTGTCCAAGTGTAACTCAGATTTTCTCCACGCGTCGCGCTTCGATTGGATCACTTATTCGAGCGTTCTTTGATAAATGCTTAGGATTGATAAACGGTTTGGTCTTCTTCACGCTTGCTTCGTTCTTGCTCTCACTCAGTTCCTGGAAATTTCCTTCAAACGTTGTTCGGTTTTCCCATTTCCCATCACTAAATAGGTACGTCCTTTTTCTTCATTCCCTCTTCTAAAGTTTTCTCTTCCAAAAATCTTCTTCTTGGTAAGCATGTCGACGGCCAGTTCTAGAAGTCTGGTGGAGGGTGTTGAAGAAATATCGACAAGAGAAAGAAAGGATGGGTTGGTTGTGGAGGCTCCGCCAAGAGATGCATCGACGATGACCGTGGGGGATCTGAATCGGTCAATACTTGGATATAACATTCCCCAGTCCTGGGGACCCCGACTAGCCCTGGGGAACGAGCGAATCCACAGCAACTTGAGTGGGTATTTCGCCGTTTCTGATAGTTTTTTCTCGGTGGGTGGTATGAGGCTCCCATACGTCCCGATTATCGATGAGGTGTGCATCGCCTATCAGCCGATGCCGAGCCAGATTCCTCCCAATAGCTGGAGGTTTATTAATGGTCTGGCATTACTGTGCCATCAATTCGGTCATTTGCCCTCGATTGGCATCTTGCATCATTTCTTGAGGATGAGTCATAGTCCGAGCTCTGGGGCTGGGATCCCCTTTCTACAGTATAGAGAAGCTCGATATCGCCCGGCCCAGACACCTTCGAAAATCTCTTCCTAGCGAACTAAATATTTCTTTGTGAAGCCTCCAGGATCCTCCTCCGAGTGCCGGCCATGGAGGTATCCTTTGGCCGAGC
>JANZLD010000237.1:75002708-75014346 GCA_026413575.1 Erythroxylum carthagenense
GTGTAGATGTGATGATATTTTTAACTATGAGTTTTGAGTTAGAATTGCGATTTTTGACTAAGAATTTAAGAACGAAGTGTTTTATAAATTCATTACGATTTTTATACGATAAATGACTATTTCAACGGTTTTGCTTATTCTTCGTTATAAACCTGTTACCTACGAGCTATAAGCTCACCTCCCTTCATTCCCATCCACAGGTGATGAGAAGAAGATCGGGTGAAAGAAAATGAAGGTTTTTGTTTGTTTGTATGGGTACATATGATGTGTTTTTAAGTTAGATTGTTGGAAGATAAATTCTTAGACTTTTGTTGACAAATTTTGGAGTTGTATTATCTCATGTATTTGGATTTTAGTGTTGACGTTGTATTATAGCTGGGAATACCATTAATGTTTTGTAAGCATTATTTCATAAGGAGTATCAGTTATAACTTTTGTATATTGAACTAAATTATGAATGGGATTTGTGTATGATTTGAGATATGAATGAGATTTGCATATGAATATGAATGGGATATGTATGAATGTATAAGAAGAATCTTATGATTTTGAGGTTTGGAATTGAGGATAAATTTCTAAATGGGAAATTAGATTGCTTTGTATGAGATTAAATAAAGATGAATAAAATGAAAAAGAAAAAAATTTATACCGGATTTGATTTGTTTAGCCTTTTGTTTCCAATGCGCGTTTTTCTAAAGTGTAAGTTCACGGATGTCGGAAATTCCAACATTCAGTTGATTGAATCCATTTGGTTTCTTTGATTCCGAGTTTTTGTCAATCCGTTTTCGCTTCATGATTCCGAGCGATTCGTATTCGATTTCGCTTTCTGATATGCTTTTGCTTTTGATTTCGATTTGTTTTTCTTTCACATTTGTTTTGGCCGACTTTCAGGTTTAGGATCCATTCATTCGATTTGTTTTGATTTGATTTGTGTTTCACCTTTCGTTTCGCTTTATTATGATTCAATTTTCTTTAATTTTTGATTCCATTTTTGATATTTCCGGTTGGGGTCCGGTTCCGAGATCGGGTCCCAACATTTATGATATAAGAGCAAGAAAATGAAGCGATATTAGCTATGGCTTGTTTCAAAGTTGGGTTCCAGAAACGGGATCCAACACACATACCTTGGTGAAAGGGTGTCATGTATGTTCATTTTAAGGCAAGGTACATGATGAATCTTCCCCATTGGTCGAATTCAACCTCTTAGCTAAATTCATGTATCTATATGGAAGCAATGAACTTGCACTCTAAGTGCATGCATGGGAAGATGCATTATGGCATGCTATAGCTCATCGTACACCCTAATGTCTATTATGCACTCAAGCACGCTAGATTCCCTCATCTAACACAACCAATTTCGCCGATTAAGCTTTGGATTTCAACTCCAACTCATGCTCCTTAACAAGCTCTTCTAGCTTAACTAGTATGAACACATTTATAGCTAGCTTCAATTCTCAAGAACCAAAGATGAGCTGGTGTAATTTCAATTGAGTCCAATTGAGCTTATCCCTAGCGTTTTAGCTATTAACTAGTTTTAATGAGCTCCCACGAGCTCACCTTAAGCTAGCTTTAGACACTTGAGCTAAGGGAAAGTCAAGTCAAGCCATTTATAGCTTACATGAGCTTCACTGAGCTCCCTTGAGTTGAGGGTTAGCTCCTTACATGAAATCCAAGCACTTTCAAATATATCTTAGTGTGTCAAATGGAATTTGTAGCACTTAAGCTATAAAATTCCAAAAGAGTTAGGGAGGGGTTGCTCGTTCCTTATCTTGTGCTGATAGAATGGAATTAATAAGATTTGTGATCTATGGTATTCAGAACTTTAAGTGTTATATCTTTCCCATTCCTAAGTTTGTGATTGCCAAGATTCAATCTATTTGTAGATCTTACTTGTGGAGTGGTGTTGATGTTAGTAAGAAAAGTCTTGTAAGTTAGCAAATTGTTACTCTTCCGAGAAAGGAAGGTGGGCTTGGTTTTAAGGAATTACTTGCTTGGAATAAAGATGTAATGATTCAATATTTAGTTGAGCTCTTGTCATATTATGATTCAATATAACAAAAATGGGCTCATACAAATATTCTCGAAAAGTTTGCTGAAAGTCAAAGATGAATTGTTGCAATTATATCCTTCGACTTTATGCAAATTTATTTAATAATATGAGGGGAAAATGGTAGACTGAATGTTGGTGTTGCTTATGATATGTTTCGAAAGAAGGGTCTAATTTTTCCAATCACCCAGAATATATGGCATGGTTTTCATATCCTAAGATGCTCTTTTCTTTTGTGGCTTACTAAAAAAGATAGGTTGTATACATATGCTAGAATGCAAAGATTAGACATAGCTCATGATTTTCCTTTGGATTGCAGATTTTGTGGGCACGATATGGAAAATGTGAATCAACTGTTCTACCAATGTATTTTTTCCTAGTACGTTCTACAAAGAGTAATGAACTGGCTTAGAGTTTTTCGTATTGATGATAACCTAATGTCTTGGCTGAAATGGCTTAATACAGGAACTAACAAGAGTATGATGAGAGCACCTGGTTTTTCTACTATTGTTTATTATATTTGGTAGTTTAGAAATCAAATTATTTTTCACCAGAAAGAGTCTTTTGTTGATAGATGCATTAAGGTTATTATTAACCGACTAAAGCTTAGATGTAGTGTGTTGATTTGCCATGTAATAGGAAAATTAGGAGCTTGTGTAAATGTTTAAATATCTCTCCTAGAATGATTGCTAGTTTATTTTTCCGATTATGTCCATGTGTAATTTTTCTGTAACTTTTTGGTGCAATGGATTTTAATTCACTTTGTTCTAAAAGAAATTGTAAAAATACTTTTAAATTTAATTTAAAAATTCTTTACATTATTTATTCATAGATTAATTTCTTAATTAATTAAAAAATTTCTTTAATAAATTATAAAACTATTTTTAAAAATTAAGAAAGCACATTTTAATTAATTAATTAATTGAAAAACTTTTAAAATTTAACCAAGAAAAATTATCTTGTCTAAGAAATCAAAAAATTATTATTCATAAATAAATAAAAAAATTATAAATAATTTGAATAATATTTTCTAAACAAATAAGTCATAAATTTAATTTATTTAAATCACAGTGAAGTAAATAAATTTTAATTAATAAACATTTTTAATTTTTTATGAAAATACTTTTTAAATTTTAAAAAATATAATTAATTGAAAATAATTAAATTTAATTTTATAAACAACTTTTTCAAAATTTAAATTAGAATCAATATATTGAAAATAATTAAATTTAATTTTATAAACAACTTTTTCAAAATTTAAATTAGAATCAATAAAATTATTAATGTTAATCAAATTAAAAAATTAATTACTTTAATTTTATTTTAGAATTGACCTTAAATTTAAAACTCTTTTTGATAAAGATGAACCCTAGTTTCCGAAATGAATAAGTTGTCGCCAACCAAAAACTACCAGTCGTTGCCACCGTTGCTACAACCGCTTCTGAAGGAGAAGCTCGTCGTCAACCACCAGCCCCCAGCTGCAGGTGATACCACTAGCGAGTTTCTCCCGCCATCGACAGTTGCAGTGTTTGTAGCTCACCACCATTCTTTAGCCGCAGCTCCACAATCGCGCCTCACAGAAGCGTCTTCTTGCGGCCAGCATGCTGCCGTCAATTGCCAAGCCACCACCGTAATAACCTCTGTCTTCTCCAAGTTTAAATTATTCTAGCGTGTGCAATAGCCCATCTCATGGAGCTGTTAGTCACTCACCACCAACCGTAGAAATCCATACCAATGAACCATCTCCAGCACGTTTCCGATAGCAATAATGTCAGAATACAAAAGTTTCGTAAGCAAGCAATCCCTAATTTCTAGATTCAACATCAATTTATGGGCTTTTACAAAGCCCGGATAATTCTAAGGTTGAAATAAGTTTTATAAACCAATAAGTAGCCGACGGTTTCTAAGGGTTCAACTTATTGAAATTTCTAGAATTCTCAATCCTGGATTTTTTATTTCGTAACACAGGATTCATAGGAAACTAATCTGAAACTATTTCAGACTTAAGTTGAATCTAATTCAATTTCAGACTGTGAGTTTTAATTTTCAATTCCAAAATTATAATCAATAACAATCAAACAATTTAATCAAATCATATAATTAAAGTTACCTTTAATATTATTATTAATAAATCATGGCAAGATTAATTACAAAATTTTTTTATATTTAATTAATTGTAATTTTTACCTTATTTTAAAATTTAATCAGTTTCTTATTATATCTTTCGAAACTATTTATAAAATCGGTTCATCGAAACTACAATATTTATACAACTATTTGACCTTTAATAGTATCTATAAAATGTGTTGAAAGATCTCTTTAAATATTGCAGAGAGGTTTAAATAAGAAGTTAAGTTTTTAACAACATAGCAATATAATTGAAATAAAATTTTAATTTTAATTAAATTTTAATTAAAATTATAAATAGTTATAACTAAATATCATAATTACATTAGTTCTTATTTATTAAATATCTTATATTTAATCATAAAGTTATCAAGTCTAACTTACATTAAAATATATTTTCTCTTTTTAACATATTCTTTGTACGTGACTCGTTAAATTCCTAAGTATATTAACAAGGAATATAAATTATAACCTTAAATTATATTTAAGATTAGATATTAAACTCTTTTATTTTATCTTTAATTTTCTACTTAGAAATTTTAGATCCATTAATCAAGATTGATGTCTATATTATAATTACCCAAATATTTAAAAATGTCAAAATAAATTTGACAAACCTTTCCGTATATAATTTTACCTTATAATTCAATCATTTTATCATACAATATTCCGATTAAATATAGAATATGAAATTAATATCTACTCTATTTAAATTCAATCATGCTATTTCTCTATCATTATTAATTAATTTAATTAACGATATTTGAAAACTATTTTTGAAATGTCATTCCACTTTGACTAACAGTTTTTTGAATCAATGTTAATTAAGAACAACGAACATTTTCCCAAATTATTTTAGAGTGATGAATCAATATTGTTCACTCAACTACCTTCATATAATTCATATTACATTCAATAATTATCGACTGAACTATCCTTGACTAGAACAGTTCATAAGTAGTATCAAAATATAGCAATCCATATAGAAGATACACTGAATATCTCAATTTAAATGATAACTTATACAATCGTTACAATGAGAATTCCCGTAGACAAACAAGTAATATTCTAAATGAATTTCTCATGTAGGATCACTTCAGTGAATTTGTTATCTAACAAATATTAACAAGTTTGTTTAAGTATCTCTATACTTTAGTGGCCCTTTCATAAAAAATATATATAACATGTGCTAATTTTTTTTACGATTAATTTATGTCTAGTCTTAATAAAATATTAACTATGAACAATTTAAGGATAATACATAAATACAATATGAATGTTATAATTATAATTTTATAATAATTTCCTTTGAAATGTATATTTTTCTTATAGAATTTATCATGTATATTTAAATTTGTACGAGATATCGTATAACTTTAAATGTTATATCGTGATCTCATACTGAAATCATATATCCCCGGTAGACAAGAATTACTTCCATTCACGGTGCAAAATACTTTCCACAATCCTATAATAATTTTCAATATGATCTCTGTAATAGATGTAATGTAACAAATAACTCTTTTAAGGTTTACGTGTATTATGGTCTCATTTATTCAGAGGATCAAGTAGAAGTAAAATTTGCTACATCATGAGTTGGCACTAGTAGAATCATCAACAGGGTGCCAGTATCTGTTGAAGAACCACATTGAATCAGCCTCCACGGCATAGCCATCCTGGTTGCGGTGCCAACTGTAGCGAGCATGAGTTCGGTTCTTGATGTCGAAAATGGCTTGACCAAAACTGGCCTCGCGGTACGCCGAGTAAGATGGCTGTGGCTCAGTCATGCTGCACCAGAAAAGAAAAGATCAAAACCCTGCTTAAAAAGAATCCAGAATACTAGGAAAAGGTATTTAACGGCCTTACTTGTTTGCCAAACCTTCAATATTCCCTCCGTCACCGATCGTGATGTAAACTGGAGCAGATTGATCTTTCTTGGGAGTGCATTTTCCATTGATAATGTTGTATTCAACATTAGATATTCGTTCCTGAAGATACGACAAATGAAAATTATGAGCAAATATAAAGGAGCCCTGGATGATTGACGAAGAGATCTCTGAAATTCAAGAGTATCGAGTTTGCGTGGCATACAAAATGAATAGTTAAAGAGGTTTCATCTGAAATTTGCTTTGAGAGAGGCTCTCCTTGAACTAACTAAAGGTTCTTTAAGTAACCAAAATCAAACTTCTGTTCGGAACCCGTGTTGCTGTGGGAGAAATTCCACGAAATCACCACGAGAATTGATAAAAGACGTGAAAAAGTTACGTAGGACCTAATCACAAAAGGTAAACTTACTGATCTCTCATAGGCATGAACATGGCCAGCAAACACCACATCCACCTTGTACTGTACAAACCATGGCTCGAACATTACTCTCATGGTTTCTCCTTCCATATAATGGTAGTTATAGCTATTATACCATGGGGAATGCAAAAGGACAATCAACCATGGTGTCTCGCTTCTATTAACTTTTGGCAACTCTGCTCCAAGCCAGTCATACTGTGGAGTGTATTTACCTAAGAAATGATAGAAATGGACAAGAATGAAATCTACAATGTATAGAAGTCAGCAGTAAAGTCACTGATATCAGATACATCTGGACATTGTCAGGGAATTAGGTTCTATAGCTTAGATTCCATTATTTAGCAACCATGCAATGACAAGCACCATTGCACGTCATTTCGTAAGCAATAGCTTAGAGGAATTTAAATGCCTAAGATGGATTCAACTGCTATAAGACATGCAATTTAATAATATTTGTTGCTTAGTGTGTTAATCTATGAACTATTAACTCTTACCGCATGCGGAGTATGACGACAAGACAATTATGTATGCAGAAGCTCTCTTAATTGAGTACCAAAATGGAGCTGAACTGCCTGATGCCTTGTAAGGAGTATGATACCGGTGAGAAAAAGGCTTGAATGGTTTTGTCTCACCCTGCAGCAATAACACATGGAGTTGACAAGCATAAATTAGATCCAAAAGCTTTAGCTCTCATCTTTTTTCTTTCGCGCATACATATTGTAAGAAAGTGCTTACAATTTCAGGGGCAAAATCAATTTCATGATTTCCCACAGTCCATATCCAAGGTTGATAAGCAGCACTTCTCTCTACAAACCTTCCCCATGTATCCCATCTCAGGTTGTCATGGTTTGGATAATTATCTGCATACGAGAGGTCTCCAACAAACAAGACTGTTTGGCCTTTTTGTGGGCTATTTTCATAGTGAGTGAGTGTTCTATTCGAATCAAAAGTCTGACCAAGGTCACCTGCAAGTACAGTCCAATAGTGAGCCTATAAGTACAAGCTCTTATGCAAGAATCCTTACATATAGAAAGATCAACCTGCCATAATCTCATAATCAAAGAAACTCCAAAAAAAAAAAAGTTGACTAGACCGTTTTGTGGCATGAAACTTGTAGAATTCATAGTGGGAATAAACTAGTCTTCTCATAACCACGAAGCCGGTAATCTAAGCAAATCAGACATTAGCAAGATCATAACCTATAAGACCAAAGGTGTAGGGGACATCAGGGCCAACAGGAGCAGGGGTTGTGAACCAGAATTGCCGCTTAGTGTGAGAAATACCAACTTCATAGTAGTATTTGGTGTCGTGCTGTTTTAAAAAAATAATAAATATGAGCTAAATCAACCAAAAGTAAGCGCCTAAGTATGGTCCATATCAGAAAGCACAGAGATCAACAAAAGGCCTAATTAAAAAGAAGAAACAACAGAAAAGCAGGAGATGCAACAACTTTCTTAAAACTTTACCTTCAGATTTTTTACGATGGCATGATGAATATAACCAGAAGTATAATTGAAGAATTTATAGGTATAATGTTTGCCTATGGCCGTTTTCTTATGGTTGCTACCTTCACTCCAGTAATGCACTTTACTTGAACCTGGTTTGTCCTGAGTCACCCATGACACTATCACTGCTTTCCCTTCGTGATCACCTTGTGTTATATGGACCTTAATTCAAAAGCACCGAATGCCAATAAACCAAGTAAGCATTAAAACACACCTAGACATTAGACACAGTTCTCAACACCAAAATGAGAGGTATCAGCTGAGAATCTGAAAAAAGATCGAATCTTTACTACTGTTAGTAACTTAATTCACAAGATCCATCCTCAAAAATCACAGAGAAATGTACGCAAGTACACCAGAAACTTCAGTACTGAAAGAGGCTAAAAGAGGAGATAACAATAAGAAAACATTGGAAAAGAGACATATATACAAACCTGTTGAGGAGCATTGTAGCCAGCAGGGACCCTGAAAACATCACTATCAAGTGGCATATCCACAGTTTTCCCCACTTTCCTAATGTAACTGCCGGTTGTGCCTCCATTGCACAACACTGTCACCTTCAATACAAAGCCTAGGACAAAAACGAAAGATAACAAATAAGAAGCGCCCGCCTGCACCATCTTCAAGCCGTATCCACCTGTGGTAGCTTTCTATATATGTTATTGCTTCTTAAACCATTAAATATGGTGATTATTCAGGGATTAATTATGCCAATATATAGATGGGATTTCGACAGAGCTTAAAAGCTTGGGAAGTATACTACCTTGGTTGGAAACATATGGCAGTCTAAGAAAATTAATGATGTGATCGTGTAAGATATTCAAAGCTATCGATGAACACTGGTAATAAAATGAAGTTGACTCGCTTTCTTTTATTTCAATCCAAAGTGTCCACATGTTAAAACAGTAGGAGGGATCTAGAGGACATTCAAATAAAATTACTACATAGATTTTATCGCATGTTATCCGAATTCTCTCAAGATGCAAAAAAGTGAGTTGTCCTCCTTACTTTTGCAATAATCGAAATCCACACACAAGAGTATCAAAATCACACAGAGATTAGGTCTTCTTATCGACGATCTCCTTACTTGAACCATATCTTTTTGGTTTCTTTTCTGGCCTTTTTGTCTTTTAAATTACGTGGGTTGCGTCCCTGACTTGCCTGTTCTAAACAAGGCACAACGGGTGAGCAATTACTCTTTTCTTTATTTTTTCACATCTATAATGAATTGATGATACTATGTTTTGGCTAATATTTTTCTAACAAAGTCACGTCAAGTTGGTAATCTAAAATCTTGCTGAGTGTGAGAATAACAAGCAATTTATTTTCTTCTGCAGAGCAATTTCTTATCGGTGAATAGTAAGCCTAAAGTGGAGAAACTGAGAGAGAATTTTGAAAGTTAAATCAGTAATCACGTTACAGCCAAAGTGTTGCTGTCCTACCTTGAACCTGTCGACACTCTAAGTGCGTTACGACCTATTCTGCAAAGGTCGAAACTTCTAAGAGAGCTGTGATACATAGACGTCAACATCTAATCTCCCGCCTGCCTGGATCAATCTTCCAAATTTCTGTTTTTATTCGAACTGATGAATTAGTCATCCACAAGGTTGGCTCCTACCCACATTTTATTTTATAATAGGAAAATTTACAATCTTTAATGAATACTGGAGAGTAGATTACATGCCTTAGGCAAACCATTTGATAAGTTAGAAATCCTTAACAGGAATTAATTTCATAACCACATTGCAGATAATATATTAAAGCTATTCCAATCACTTGGCTATGCCAATTGCGTGGACTCCCACCTGTGACCTTCCTTTTGCTTGTGTATGGCCTTACTGCACGTGCAATACTCTTCATTCTACGAGAACTTACGGCTAAAATAAAAGAAGAAACCACGAAAAGGACGGTATGTGAACTGTAAAATGAGATAGAACCAAAGCACTGGATTAGATTCTCCCCATTGTCCAGTTATATTACATGTCTTAGGATAGAAGCCAAACTTTGAGGACTTTCTTTTGTTGGCTAAAAGCTCAAATCGGGGCTTAACTTTTTTCAATTCAATCAATTTGGGACTTAAACTTATAACTTGCTTATAAAAAGTCTAAAATTTCACAAGTCTGCTTAATTTAAGACTTTTTCTAACAAAAATTAGAGTGTGTTTTACACGCGCTGTTACGTATAGTTAGTTAGTCTAAATTCTTGCATGGATAAAGAATAACCTCTCTAAACACAAGATTTCTTCTCTATACTTATATTTAGTCAAAGCTTCAATTAAAACAAATCTTTTGATCATTTACAATGCAAGTAATTCATCCTTTCTCTATGTTACTTGCTGAGAAAAGAGCTATTATTGATCATCATTTTTCATATTTTTGTGCTAATAAATTTTTTTTAGTGAAAAAAGAAGCACTGAGAACTTTTGTTATTTATTTAGTTCCTTAATCATAATCTAAAAAAATGAATACATGGCTAAAAGAATTTACAACCAAGATTCCTGAAAAGTTAGTCTAGATAGCGCAATAGTTCAACATGTTTTCTAGTGTATATAAAATCTTACAAGGTTCTATGTTATACTACTACGTCCCATTATCTATGGTGGGATTAAGATGGATTTTTGTTTGCTTTGGTTTCTTTCTTTGCTACCTAAGTTTAAAAAAGACTAGCTAACGGCTCGTTAAAGAGAAACCTACAATCTCAAAAAACCAAAATCTTGATGAATGACGTCTCCCCTTCCACTTCATTGCTCTTAAAACACTCCATTAGGTATAAATTTCAAGGAGATAATTGCTCTATGTTAAGAGAAAGCATGATCTACATAGACAACAGACGTTATAACTGACACATGGACTAACAAATAGAAGAGAAAATAATGTCCTAAATCTACTGCAAGATTGTGGTTTAGAATGGATGGATGGATGAAAGGAAAAAAAAAAAAAACTCGTCGATAAGGAGGGGAGTGCCCTTTCCTTATTAATAGAGTTTGATTCCTCTAGGTAGGTCAATTGGAGTAAAACCCTAAAAGTGCTAGATTGCGGGATAATGCACCCTCATTTGCAAAGCCATTTACAAGAAAAGAAAAAGAGAGATGAAATCTCTTCATATAATGATGAAAATCTAACAGCTGATGCCTCTGCATAACTTAAAAGGTTTATATACATAACCCAAGCATGGGGATTTTGGAAGCGTTTACTCACCATAATTAGCATTTTAAGGTGAATAATGTTGATATGAGTAGTAGTGTAAAACTATTGGCGGCTTATTGATTTGCATTCACATGTAGGTGTACATGGATATATTGGCTACAGCGATGTTGCTGTTTGGATTGTCATTAGTTATGGTGAGCATCTGTCATTTTGTTTATCTATGTTTTTATTTCATCTACCTTCAACTCTTCACCTTCTTTTTTCCTTTATAATATCTATTACTTTCTAGCATCTGATGCTATTACTACTTGGTGTAATGAGTTTTGCATTTTATTAGTTAGCATTAGACTACAACATTATTATGATAAATAGTAATTTGTTTGCTGGAATT
Source organism: Erythroxylum carthagenense (assembly GCA_026413575.1). Classification (NCBI taxonomy): domain Eukaryota; kingdom Viridiplantae; phylum Streptophyta; class Magnoliopsida; order Malpighiales; family Erythroxylaceae; genus Erythroxylum; species Erythroxylum carthagenense. The sequence continues at coordinate 75,014,229 of JANZLD010000237.1, forward strand.
TTCTCCGATGGATTCTTTTTTTTTATTAAGCATGGCATGTTATTCATCTTCTTTCCACTTTTATCATATTTACATTTTCATATATATATATATATATATATATATATATATTGAAGGG
>JANZLD010000237.1:75014446-75024793 GCA_026413575.1 Erythroxylum carthagenense
TATATATTGAAGGGTTGTTTGCATTTATGTATACATTTTCATTTTTAGATTTGTGTTTTCAGGACTCATATTATGGTTGAAAAAGTGAAGAGGTATTTACATTTTTCTGTACTTCGTCATAGATCTAACATGGTGTCAAATAAATGCTTACATATTTATTTCAAGTATTTGGAAGATTCTCTTGGTGGTGCAATAATCAGGTTTAGAGGTGAGAAAAAATCACCCATCCAGTTCACCCGACATATAATTAGAAGAAATGAAATTGATAGTTTTTGTAGAATAAAAAATTTAATTGATTTTTTAAATTAAAAAATCAAAGAGTTACTTCAGTTTTTGGTTTTAATCTAACTCAAACTAAACTAAACTAAACCAATATTCTTAAGTTTACTTTATTCTTTTTTTCTGGTATTGTTAATTTATATTTTGTTTTGCTTTTCTAAAATAAGTTATTTTGCAGAAGTGTAATGGTTATTGTTTTTCAAGAGTATACCACCTATCAAACAATTTATTTAATTTCTTTCTTTTTCTTCTATTATTAAACTTTCTTTCTTTGATGAAAATAAAAATTTTTAAGTATGACATTCTTATTTACTTAAATCTTTTTAGTAATGATGCTAAACCCATTCTTTTTTAAAGAATATTAAACCTTAATTTGTTTTTATTTAATACTACAATCTTATACATTTTAATGGTATTAGATAATTGTTTTGATTTTTAAAAATAAAATCAACTAAATAATTGCCCTTGATATAATATAAAGTGCTCTCCTATTTTTTATATATCAAACCTTTTGTTTTTAACTTTTTCTACTGTTAGAGTTAAAATTTGTTGGCCCAAAGAGTGTTTTTTTTCCCTTGTTTTGAAAGGTAAAGAATAAATTGACTAGAAGAAAATAGAACAAGGCTAGTTTAGGACAATAGAAGAAATTATACTAACTAATCTACTTATAGCGGCATGTATAAAACATGTCCTAATTTTCGTCCAAAAAAGTCTTAAATTGAGTAGATTCATGAAATTTTTGACCTTCCATGAGTAAGTTATAAGTTTAAGTCACAAATTGATCAAACTCAAAAAGGTTAAGCTCCATTACAAGTTTAAGTCCCAAACTGATTAAACTCTAAAAGGTTAAGCCTCAATTTGGGCTTTTAGTCTTTTTTTGTTATTCATAAATGCAGTGATCAATAACCACAATACCAAGATCCACATTCTATTTAGAGCAATAACTAGACAATAAATAAACATACCTCCAATGTTGGGCATAGCATCTTGATTCATTTTCTCCATTCAAGAGACCACAATCCTATAAATACTCAACAAGCATGTGCAAGAGAGAGCTTATGGTAGAAAACCATTTCCAACTATCACCACACACATCCACCGAAAAACACATTCTCACGTATATGTTATATTTATAACATGCTTTACCCTAAGGGGTAGAATGAGGCTAATTGTGTCATTTCAAAATTCTGACAAACTATGGTTTAATGGGTCAACCTATAGTTATTAGGATACTACTATGTGCCTCAAATGCAATTAGTAAATTATTATCCATCCTATTATGGTTATTAAACATACATTAGGATGGTTATTAAACATACATTAGGCAATTCATTCTCCCACTTGGTTGTGAATATGGAATTCATGTTGTGATTATATTAGTCCATATACTTTTAACATTCTCCCACTTGGACAATATAATCAAGCCACCATACCAATCTCTATCATCCAAAGGCAATCAAATAAATTATATGCAATATCATATTGACAGGATATAAACTATGTATGATTAGGCCCTAGAGATATTCAAATCCAACAATAACCATTATAACATGTATGCAATACAACAACTAAGACTATGCATTTGTCTTATTTTATACCTGTCATTTCGTCAAACCATATATATATACATCAACATACATATGTCAATAATAATAAAAAGTGACTGCAAATATCATTATGCATGTTTCATACATACAAGTCATAATCAATCTGTACAAAGTACTAATATGTTCAATACAAAATAGCAAACTCCCAATAATTTTATCAAGCTAGGCACCTAACAATCCCATGCAAGAGACGTGTTCTACAAACACACATATAGGTAGGTCTTTTGTAAGTGAATCTACTAATGTGCTAGCTGTAGGCATATACTTAATAGTAATGAGGGATTCAACAACTTTATCTTCAACAAAACAGTACTTTATATTAATATGCTTTGAGTGAAAAGTACTTCTAGTGTTCTTAGAGAAAGCAACAGCTGCTAATTTATCACAATAGAACTCTAGCAAACTCGAAATAGAGTTTACAATACCCTATGCTGAAATGAAATTTCGCAACCATATTGCTTGACAAGCTGTCTCATAACACATCATATGCTCTGCTTCTATTGTAGAAGATGTTGTGAGTGTCTGTTTTATAATTTTCCACGATACAACTCCTCCAGCAATCATATAGATGTAGCATAAAGTGTAATTTTATCATCCATGCATTCTGCATAATCAGCATCACTGAACCTAACTATATCAAGAGTGTCAGTTCGCCAATAAGTCAATATATGACCTTTGCGACTCTTAAGATACCTAAAGACTTTCTTAGCTGTTTTTCAATGGCTAAATCTAGGACCACTTAAGTATCTTCCTAACACGCCTACAATAAAAGCAATATCAGGGTATGTGCATACTTGACCATACATCAGACTGCCTATAAGTGACGTATAAAGACTTTTATTTCATCTCTTTCTTTATCATTTTATGGACATTGCATCTTTGAGAAATTGTCTCCATTCAATATTGGTGCCTTTACAGGAAGACAAGAATGCAAATTGAATCTTTTTAAGATCCGATCAATGTAAGTCTTTTGAGACAATTGAAGAATCCCATTAGCTTTATTTCGGAGAATCTGAATTTCAAGTACATAAAAAGCCTTACTAAGATCCTTCATATCAAAATGGATAAATAATAGTTGTCTTGTCTCAAATAATATATTAGTATCATTAGAAGCAAGTAGAATGTCGTCAATATACAATATCAAAAAAATGAAACTACTCCCACTGAACTTCATCTATATACATTAATCAACTACAATCTCCTTGAAGTCATTTGTAGTGAAAACCATGTCAAACTTGAGATACCATTGCCTTGATACTTGTTTTAACCCATAGATAGACTTCTTGAGCTTGCAAAACCATGTGTTCTTTACTAGTTATCTCAAAACTAACTAGTTGAGTCATATAAATATCTTCATACAGATTTCCATTAAAGAAAGCAGTCCTTACATCCATTTGATTACATTCTAACTCTAAATGAGCAACCATAGCCATGATGATTCGTAGTGAATCTTTGAAATCAATCCCTTCTCTCTGGCTGTAAACTTTAGCCACAAGTCTAGCCTTATACCTTTCTACTTGTCCACTTGAGTCATATTTGATTTTGTAAACCCATTTGCACCCAATGGGTTTGCAACCTTTAGGTTGTTCAACCAACTCCCAAACTCCATTTTGTGACATGGAACTCTACTCATCTTCCATTGCATTCATCCATAACACATATTAAGGACTATTCATGGCTTCTTGATAACTGATTGGTTTAATAGTATCTCCCACATCAAACTCATGTTCCTACAAATAGATAATATGGTCATCAGGAATGGCAGATTTGTCTGTTCTTTGTGATCCCCTCACAACAACTTAATCATCCCTAGTATCAATGATTTCATCTTGTGCTTGATTCTAAGGTTCATTATGAGATTCTACTAGAATCTAGTCAATCATAAGGTCATCAGTAGGAGCGGAAGTGACAGGTACAGGGATTAGAATACATTATTCCCTAAATACAATTTCTCTTCACTCTTGACTTGAACCAAATTCATCATAAAATAGACAACTGTATCTGATTCTATGACTCTAGTCATGTGAGATGGGCAATAGAATCTTGAACCCCTTGATCCGACAGTGTAGCCTACAAAGCAGCCACTAATAGTTTTCAGATTAAGCTCCTTAGTTTGTAGATTATAAGGCCTTAATTCTACTTTGCATCCCCAAACACGAAAATGGCACAAGCTTGGTTTTTTACTTGACCATAACTAATATGGAGTCTTTGGGATTGACTTACTAAGTACTTGATTCATGATATAAGTGGTTGTCTTCATCGCCTCACCTCACAAAAATTCTGGTAAACTAGAATAAATCAACATACACCGCAACATGTCAAAAACTGTGTGGTTTCTTCTTTCAATGATTTCATTCTACTGAGGAGTTCCTGACATTGTATATTTTGCTTCAATACCACATTCTTGCAAGTATCTAGAAAATGCCTTAGATTCCTTCCACTCTCATCATAATGTCTATAATACTCTCCGCCTTTGTCAGAATTAACTACCTTATTTTTCTTCCCCTTTTGAAGCTTAACATTTATCATGAAAATCTTAAATGCATCCAAAGACTTAGATTTTCATGAATGAGCTCCACATGATTGTACCAGAAAAATTTTCAATAAAAGTGATGAAGTATTTATAACCACCTATAGCAAGTGGAATAAATGGTCTAAAGATATCAGTATAAATCAACTCTAATTTTAAGCACCTGTCTGTTTTGCTTTTTCTAACTTTGACGATCAACTTTCCTTTAAAACAATCAATACAGGCAGTGAAATCTAAAAAATCAAGATCCTAAAGTGCACCTTCTTATTCCAACCTCTCCATTATGTCTCTAAAAATATAGCCTAAACATTTGTGCCATAATATAGAAGATCACAAATCCAACCTCATACATTTGGAACCAACAACAGTATTAAGAGAAAAGGAAGAAGCAATAGTAACAACATCATTCAACTCAAGTTCGTATAAATTTTCAATTCCATTTCCCACCAAAAGAGAGTCATGATACAAAGTCAGTTTTTCAGTTCCAAAAAGAAGACTATAACTTAGTCTATCTAAAATAGATACGTAAATCAAATTCCTCCTAATAAAGGGTAAATAAGTAACATCATGTAACTCTAAAAGATTTCATATATTCAATTGTAGTCTAATTCTCCCAATAAGTTCAACTTGGACTTTGGTATCGTCTCCCATGAACACATGTTGCTCAAAACTAGTCGACCTTTTTTGACTTGTCAATTTATGCTAGAAATTCATACTTTAGTATCTAACCACCAAGTATTTGAGGGCATATCAATAATATTGGACTCTAAACAAACCATCACTAGGCTTGGCAATTTTGGCTTGGCCTGACCCGATTTTAGCCAGGTTGACCTGATCATGGGTCGACCATGAGCCAAAATAGTTCAACCCGACTGGGCTATGGGCTGAGCACGAAGACCGTGGATAGATTAGAACAACAAAATCAACGTCGTTTTGTAAATTTTTGAAATAAAAGTAAGGAATGGACAGGTTGGCCCATTGACATCCCTAACCATCACAAGACAATTATCTTTCTTCTCTATATAAGCTTTGAGCTTTAGTTTTCTTATGGCCAAAGTTCTAACAAAAGTTGCATTTCCCTTTAAAAAATTTATTCTTTTGAATATTAGAAGATGAAAGGAAATTCTTTTGCATTTCCTTTAGGATTAATAGCTTTCTTCTTGAAAGGCTTTTGGTCACTTTAGCTATTAGAAATGAACATTCTCTTTTAAGAATTGTTGTGGTTTGTTATCATGGAGATACTTCTTGCTTTCCTTTTTTCATATCATCACCTTCCTTGGCAAGAATAACAGTCATCTCCTCGATATTGCATTACTCTTTTTGAGCATTATAGGTTAATCTGATCGAATCAAATTTGGAAGGAAGAGTCCCTATCATAAACCATACCATGTAATAATTACCAAGATCCATATCCATAGCCTTAAGCTTATGGTAACAACCCATAAGCTTGTCGATGTAAGACCTATTATCACTTGCACCATCTTAAATGGTGTGATGAAGCATGTTCAAGTGCTCATTCTTTGAGAACTTCTTGTACTTCTTCTTAATGGCAACAAGAAAATCCTTTGCACTATCAGCCTCGAGAATACTATCACGAACAGATTCATCCGTGTGATATCTCATAATCATAAAGCAGCCTCGGTTAAAGTATTCCTACTCCTCATAGGATTTCTTATCCTTCTCTGTGGCATCATAAGCAAGTTTAGGTGGTGCATCAATTCTTAAGGCCGAGTCCATTCACATGATAGTCAAATTCATCATAAGAGATTCAACCTACTGCTTGTGGTTCATTCCATTTAGCGTTAAGATGGCAAAGACTCTCAGATTCCTTAAAACTGAATGAAAACCAAGAGCAATAACCATGACATGCATGTTAAAATAGAATCATGAAATTTGTGCTCTTTTTTATCAAAATTAATTATATCATTCATACTAGAGTTCCTTAAACAAATATAGAACTCATTCACAGGTAAGAACAATATATTAAATATTATAACAAAATCATCAATGTATTATTGAAAGGATAGAAAAGTTATGTAGTTTATAATATTTCAATAAAATTTCTTCACCATGTTAAGCATCCTACTAAGTTGTAATTATCGATAGGACAATTAATTACCCGTATAGATCTTAATGATATTTTAGATAAAAAAACAAAATTTAAATACTTATTAATATGTAGAAGTTCCTCATAACAAATAGTTTCACATGCTCAATTTTACAACAGGTAAAAATAAAAATTTACTATTGTCAAAAAATAATCATGTTTATTCCAAAATAAGATTAAAAACAATTAGAATTATAAAATAAAAAATCACTGATTAATCTTGTGCATAAACATATGAAAAGATAGAACTAAAAAATAGAGCAAAATGATGAAAAAAATGGCCGGAAAAAACTTTTCAGACACCACTGTACAAAAATTTTATTTGTTATTATTAATTAATTTTTTATTATTATTATTATATTCGAGCACATAGGTCAACCCTTAGATGTGCGAGTACGACTTGCTTGAAACTCAGCCTCTGACCATCCATTTCCACCATCCATTTCCGACGAGGCTTGAGAAGTTTTCTTCCATTTTTCATGCTCTATAGATTTCCAGTACTTGTTTCAACCAAAAATACTCCAAAATCGGAAAGCTGCAAACCCATTTCAGCCATTAGCAACCCCCAAAAACTTCAAAAAATCTCACCTAAAAAAGGTGATTCATTCACCCAAAACAAAGTTAAAAGCTAAAAACAATAACCAAAAACAATTTCTACACCTTCAATACATCATTTCGAAATTATTAGTGCCAAAAATAGATTTGGGAAAAAACGAGTTTATACCTAAATATAAGCCTTAAAATCAAATAATCATGGATCTCTGATACCAATTGTTATTCATAAATGCAGTAAGCAACAACCACAATATCAAGATCCACATTCTATTTAGAGCAATAACTAGACAATAAATGAACATACTTCTGATGTTGGGGATAGCATCTTGATTCATTTTCTCCATTCAAGAGACCACAAACCTATCAATACTCAATAAACATATGCAAGAGAGAGCTTATGGTAGAAAACCCTTTTCAACTATCACCACATACATCCACCGAAAAACACATTCTTACCCATATGTTATATTTATAACATATTCTGCCCTAAGGGGTAGAATGAGGCTAACTGTGTCATTTCAAAATTGTGATAAACTATGGTTTAATGGGCTAACTTATAGTTGTTAAGGTATTACCATATGCCTCAAATATAACTAATAAATTATTAATCATCTTATTATAGCTATGAAACATACATTAGGCAATTCAATTAATGGTTGTGAATATAGAATTGATGTTGTGATTATATTAATCCATATATTTCTAACATCTTTTTGTCGTCTCTTCTCCAATTTTCCATGTTTATTACATTCACATTTTGTCACTTAAGTGATCCTTGTGGGAAAGAATTTTATATTTTTTAAAAGAAATAAGATAATCTTAATTTATAAAATATGATTAATTTATAAATATAATAAAATTTGGTTTTCATTTATGAGACTTCTTTGTGAAATAAATTATTAAAATGAATTATGACAAATCATTGTAATATTTGATATTTAGAATTTTTTACTTGAATAAGTTAAGGAAAATATACAAGTATATATCGAAAAGTATGTCAGGAGTATTATCTCTTATAGAGCTTATTATTAATTATAATATGATTGAAATTTTTTGGTAATTTAATTAAAATTAAATTTTATCAAAAATTTAATACCAATCAAGTTTTAGGAAGATTCAATATCTAATATTAAATAATTAATCCTTATTTATCAAGTATTTTACATTTAATTCTAATTTTTTTCAAACTTTACAATGACATTTAACTTGTTTAAATTATTTTTCTCTATTTAACTTTTTTAATGTGATTCGTTAGGTTCATAAATATGTTGAGAACAAATATAAATTATAATCCTAATTATATGAAAATTTTCTAATTTATATTCAAATTTCTAATTAAATAGTTTATATAAATATATTAAGATTGAAGTGTAACAACTCATCATAACCACTCAAATATTAGAAATATCAAAGTGATTTTAAATTAACCTTTTCAATCCATATTTTGACTAAACATAAAGTATGAAATTAATATATATTTTATTTGATTCCAGTCAAATTTTTCTCTAACATTAATATTTTATTCTTTTAATAAAATTTAAAATTTAATTTTAAAGTGTCATTTTATCTTAACAAAGGAATTTTTAAGTTAATATTAATTGAGAATAATGAGTCATTATCTCTAATTACTTTAAACTGGTAAATTATATATTAGTCACTCTACTACTTTTATATAGTAATATAAGAAAATAACAATTCTTACACGTGATCATTTAGAGATTATGTAAGACCAAAAAAATTAAGAAAAGGATTCATAGGATGAAATATGCATAAATAAAACTTATCACTTTCTTAGATGAGTTTCTAATTTCTACAAATTAAAGGATCTTTTGTCATCCTTTTGTTTTCTTCCAGAGAACACAAGAATTTTATTTGAATGTTGTATTACTTTATCTTCACACACTAATTGTAATCTTATCTTTGGAAAGTTTAAATGATAATTTTATATTATGTTTAAATCTTTAACTGCTCTTTAGCAATTAATATTAAATGTTGATTCCTAAATCATCACTTGTGTCTAATAGTTATCATCTTTCGCTTATACACATGATGGGTTTAGATTGCCAATATTATGTAATTTCCTATACTTATCCTATAACCCATACGGCTAGCATACCACAAGAGCTCATAGTTTTATATTTGTTGGGAATATATGATGTCTTGATTAATAAATCAATTCTTGAATAGATTTGTATTGTATACCCTAGGTCATATCTTTTATTTTAATCTCCTTTGATCTCATGTATTTTATTGTATTATAAATGTATTCAATTCTCCTACTAAAAGTCAGTGATCACCTTTGAATACAAAATTTTTTATGTGATTTACTAATTAGAATGACCTTTCTCTATTCTAAATTCTCTTGAATTTAATTTAATTTACTTCCTGTAATTGTTTTATAAGATTTTGTTTCAAACATGATTTTTTTGAACATTTTAAGCTAGCAAGCATTAAATTTAATTCTTAAGAATTACATTAATCCCCTTTATGGTCATTTCTATACACATAGTAAGAGTCACATGCTACGATATTAACTCCTATTAATTTGGAGCATATGTATTTTATAAATATAATATGATATAAATGTTGAATCATACATACTTAATATATAACCTAAGTTCACTTATCTACAATTAACTTTATATTCCTGAACTTTCATTTGATAACTTAAGACAAATACATTATCATATGATGTAGCACCCCACTCCCGCGATGACCCGAACCCGACATCAATAGTGATATCCGAGTCCGTGCCCCGCGAGAGTGGTGTACTAAAGCACTCAATCTTTCAAAAGCCCATAAAATATTTTTTTTGAAAAATCGATAACAAAAAATGCGGAAATCGAAACTCAAATTGGGCCCACATTCATTCATAATCATGTTCAAATAACACAATTTTCGATAGCCATTTTGGCCCTTTCACAATTATAAAACACTTGTGTTATTTCAACATAAAATTTTATACAAAAAGATGTGAAATATACAATTCAATACAAAATGTGAAAAACAAAAATGCAGACGCAAACTGATCCCGACCTCTATTTTTCACTTGAATGCTGTAAGTATACTCCCGTTGGCCTAATGGGGTATTCTTCTTATCCTGAAAAATAGTTGCAAAATTTGGGTGAGTTTTGCGAACTCAATGAGTGACCATCATCGATGGCTCACCTAATCACATAAATCATAATTCACATATCATACAGAATTCAAATTTCACATTCAGATCATTTAGACATTCATATTATGCATATGCCATTTGTATGAGACTC
>JANZLD010000237.1:75033015-75055821 GCA_026413575.1 Erythroxylum carthagenense
CTATCCCCATGCAGTCTACATGCTAAATGCGGTGCAATAAAAGAATGGGTGGATCCAGGATCCAACAATGCATATGCAATAAACCTGTTCCTCTATAATTAGAGGCCAGTAGCATGGTCAGTCAATGAATGCAGTGCAATCCTATCAGTCTGTCCCAAATTTACCATAATACCCTTGCTAACAGTAACGGGATGTTACAATACATGCTACTGTTTATTAGTTGTGCTATATTTGACATATATCTACTAAGAAACATCTATGAATTAAGACAGTTAGCACATAATTAAGATCATTGAAAAAGAGTGGGAAACTTTTGAAAATGCCAGTGGGTATATTGCTGGACTTCATATTTTTCTACACTAGTATGCATAATGCTCATCTTTATGCTTGTATTGTTGTTTGTTTGTTCTTTATGATCAATTTATTTTTTTCTCTTTGCAGACAATTTTTATTTACAAATATGGATAACAAGAATCATGCTGCTATATTTAACGCTCTGGCGTTGTTTGAGCTTTGGAATGGGGAATTGGATTTAATGAGAATGTTCCTTTTGTTATGCTTGTATCTATACACCAAAAAATGGCGTAGGAGGGCAAATGCTATAGGTAGTAAGGCATTGATAGTACCAACTAGGCAAGTCAAAATAGATAGGATTTTGCATGAGGGTGATATAAATAGCCAGTAGGATTTAAGGATGGACTGTAATGCATTTACATTGTTATGTGAAATGCTTAAGGTCCATGGTGGGTTGACGAATAATGGTCATGTGCCTATTGAAGAAAAAGTGTTAATCTTCCTAAGAATATTAGCACAAAATGAGTCTAATAGAGTATTACAAGTTCAGTTTCTAAGGTCAAGAGAAACAATAAATAGGGTCTTCCATAGTATATTGAAGGCTGCACTCAAGCTTCAACATATGTTGTATGTCAAGCTCATACTAATTCTTGAGGATTGCACAGACAATAGATGGAAATGGTTTAAGGTAAGTAAAATTAATAAGCGACAATATATTGTCTAATTTCACTTTTTTAATTTAGTAAAGTTGAACTTTTTTTTGCTGGAATTTGGATCAAAGGGTTGCCTTAGTGCTTTAGATGGGACCTATTTAGAAATAATAGTTCCCCATGTAGACAAACCCAAATGCAGAGGTAGGAGAGGGAAAATATGCACTAATGTGTTAGGAGTGTGTGATAAGAACTTAAAATTTGTTTATGTTCTTGCTGGATGGGAGGGTTCAACAGCGGATTCAAGGGTTCTGCATAATGTTATTACTAGGCCTAATGGACTTCAAGTTCCAAGGGGTTTGTAAGATACGAGTTGTTAGAAATTTGCTATTTTTTTAGGGATGATTATAAATACAATACTAATACTATCATTTGTTTATAGGAAATTACTACTTAGTAGATGCTAGCTATACCAATGGTCCTGGCTTTCTTGCTCCTTTTAGAGGCACAGGATAACATATTCAAGAGTGGGTAAGAGATGGAAGGGCACCTAGGAACCCAAAAGAGCTCTTTAATAAGAGACACTTATCGGTTAGAAATGTGATTGAACGTACATTTGGTTTACTGAAAAAAAGATAGAAAATCCTAAGAAATCCATCTTTTTATCCAGCATCCACTTATGTGCACATCATTCTTGCATGCTGGCTTTTGCACAACTTTATTAGGTTGCATATGAGTTTTGATCCAGTAGAGCTAACTCCTCTTGAGGTTGAGGATATGCCAATTGGGGAAGATGCACAATTCCCTGAATTTGTTGATTGTGTTGAGACAAGTAATGAATGGAGTCAAAGGAGAGAGGATTTAGCTAAGAATATGTTTGATGATTGGAGAAGAAACCATTAAATTTGGTTCTTTAATGTAGTTAATTACACTTTTTATTGAATTGAGGGTTTAAATTTGGTTGCCTTTCATTGTAACTGAATTGAGGCTGAGCTTTAAATTCTCTTTATATTGTTGACTCCCATTGTAACTCAATTTGAGAACACATCATTAAATTGTTGTTTATTTGTTTCCTTTGTACTTAATTACAAGTTTCTTTTAATTCAATATAGTCTTCTTTCTTTCTAAAAATGTTTCAAATAATGGTGGTTAATCAATTTATGGAAATGATTTACAATGGTTTGGGGTATGACATTGTATGATTTAGGTGCAATGTCAAAAGCTTGGACATCATATGAAACAGATGTATTTGTGACCTTCTTGGAGGAAGCAGTTGTTGCTGGTCACCAAGCTGATAATGGGCAATTTAAGCCTGGTACTTTTCAACTTCTTGCTATAATGATGCTAGAAAAGTTTCCTGATTGTGGCATTAAAAAGAGGCATGTACAAAATAAGCACAAGAGGTTGAAGGAAAAATATCAGACAGCCTTTGACATGTTGAACTGCAGTGGCTTTGGTTAGAATGAAAGCAAGCAATGCGTTGAGGTTGACAGCAAGACGAATGAATGAGGGTAGGTTGTTTGTAGGTTGTTTATACAAGCATCCTAATAATAGTTAATGTATATCATGCTAAGAACATGTTAGCTTTTTTCCAGAAACACTCTAATAAGTACTACACTCCTAGAAAGCCTTTCCCACTTTACCCTAGACTTGAGTTTGTGCTTGGGAAAGAAAGAGCCATTGGTGCAGGAGCTCATGATGCTGCAGATGCTGTTGCTCAACTTGAGGGTGAGGAAATGGAAGGTGATGCACCAGCAGCTTCACCACCTCTTGCTGCCCCATCATCTCCAATAAGCCCATTGGCCACTCCCACTCCAAATGTTTCAGTCCTTCTCACTGGTTCTGTCGCCTCTTCTAACATAGACGGGATCCAACAAAATAAAGGGAAAAGGAAGATGAGGCACAATAAAGTGTTAGAAAGCCTTGCTGCCACATTTACCCATGCAATTCACTGCAATAAAGAGAATGCAAAGATCCTTGCTGATGCTATTGTAGACCCCCCAATTCCCAGGGTAGGAGAAGAGCTTGGGACTTTGAGTTTCTCAAATGAAGAAGTTATTACGACTACAAGGATCTTTTCAAGGAATCCTTGTTCTGAGAAACTTTTCTGGGGTTTAACTACAGATCAAAAACGGGCTTATGTGCAGAGCCTTTTAGATGATGAAATCTGACTTTATGTTTGATTTCTTATTTTGTATGTAATGCTATACTATTATATGGTAATGTAGGATGGTAACAATGCTTCTAACTTAACTATTTTTGCTCCTACCATGTGATGTTGAATGATGATATGATGAACTTTTGACTTTGTACACTTGTGTAGCAATGATGAATGGTTGGTTTTTTAACTATTTAATGTTTTCAATGTATGTACGTGTATGAATGATGAAGAAATGATTCATTTACAGGTACTTAGCTATGATTAGATGCAACTTCTATGTTGTATTTGTTGGACGTCAAGTAGGAATTTTCATAAATTGGGATGATGTTAAATTGGTAACTGAGAGCTTTCCTAATGCTAGATTCAAGGGGTTTCGGACTTTGGTTGAAGCAAAAAGTGCCTTATGTCATGGATCTTCATAGATGCACTCATCCAAATGAAGAAATTGTTCATACCGCCAATAAACCCTCATCAATACCGAATCAATTTTTACTTCCAACAAATGAAGAACTAAATGAAGTTGCAACTTTGAAGACAAAAATAGCATAGAGTCAAGGATTTTTACTCATTGCCATTGGAGTCATTTTTGGTATTATTGTTAAGGAAATTCTTAATAAAATATAAGGCTTGAATGTATCTTTAAACTATTATGTAATTAAATCCATGGATACTTAGACGTTTTATTTAATTATTATGTATTAGAATTTCTTGGTTGTAGGATTTTTTCACCTATTATGTAATTAATTCCATGAATCCTTAGATATTTTATTAAATTATTATGTCCTAAAATTTCTAACTTGTCGTTTTTTTTACCGATTATGTAATTAAATCCATGAATCCTGACATAATTTATTAAATTATTATGTGGTAGAATTTGTAACTTGTAGGATTTATTTTAACCTATTATGTAATTAATTATATGAATCCTTAGATGATTTATTAAATTATTATGTACTAGAATTTCTAACTAGTAGGATTTATTTTAACCTATTATGTAATTAATTCCATGAATCCTTAGATGATTTATTAAATGATTATGTACTAGAATTTGTAACTTGTAGGATTTCTTTTAACCTATTATGTAATTAATTCCATGAATCCTTCGATTATTTATTAAATTATTATGCACTAGAATTCCTAACTAGTAGAATTTATTTTAACCTATTATGTAATTAATTCCATGAATCCTTCGATGATTTCTTAAATTAATATGTACTACAATTTCTAACTTGTAGAATTTATTTAAACATATTATGTAATTAATTCCACAAATGTTTAAATGTTTTATTAAATTATTATGTAGTAGAATATCTAACTTGTAGGATTTTTTTAATTCATTAACTCATTTTATTTAATTTTTAGGTTTCACATTTCAATAAATGTTTAGGTTGCTCATTTTATTTCATCGTAATTAAAAAATTACAAATACACTTCAAATAAATATTGATACAATTATAAAATAATTAATAAACATTACAAATACATTGTAGGGGTATTTTTGTCATTAACACTATTTTTTGGTGCTGTCCGCTGTAACCAAATACAATTCTGTCTTAGGACGGAGACAGTTTTTTTGTTCTATCCATCGCAACCAAACACCTCACTGTCTCTAATTTTTGTTCTGTTCCGTCTCCAAATTTTCGTTATGTTCCGTCTCTACCTATTGAAGACAGTAACCAAACACAGCATAAAAGCACTTTTGATTGACAAAACTCGGTCAGCTCAACATGTTCTAACCAGGTTCATCTTGTGTTCTACGTAAATGATATTTTGTACAAAATCGCTGCTTCTCCCTTGTGCTCTGCTGAACTGCCATCCGTATTTCTTATCAAGGAATTGCTATTCTTCGGATACAATTTATTAATTGGTTAATTATAAAAAAAAAAGTTAAAACTTCTGAAAAAATTTTAATTGTAATTCGAACTTTAAAAAATATTAATAAAATATCAAAATTTTCAATTTTTTCAATTCTAACATGATCTTCAAAAAGTAGCAATAAAATCTTTAATTTTTTTATTTTTCAATTTTAGCTCTGCATTAGTATTTCGGTTAATTTTGTTGACACAACTTCTCATGTATTTAAGAAATCTTAACTATTAATACACGTAAGTCAAAATTAATACAAAAAACAAAGATTAACGAAACGACATCGTTTAATTACATAATTAAAATGACGTTTAAAAATGACTTAAATAAAATTAAGTAGCTCTAACAATCTTATACTTTGATTTCAGTTTTTGCCTTCATTTTCAGTTTGTTCTCTTGACATCCTCATCATTCAACTTTTAAATTATGCAATTTCGACGCCCTCATACTAAGAACATCATAAGAATAAACTAAAAACGAAGAAATTATTGGTACAATGCACTATAATACAAGAATAGTTTGAGACATTAGAAGAACAAATATAAAACAAATAGCTGAGGGCATAAAGAGAATATTAGATAACGTCCGGCTATAATTGAAGAAAATTGAAAGTTTGAGTATTTTATTACCATTTTTTAAAGTTTAGATTAGAATTTAAATTTTTTAAAAATTTAAACATTTTATTTTTACTTTTTAAAACTCAACCATTAATTAAAAGTTTGACAAAATTTTAAACTTTTTTTTTTATCAACTCATTCAATAATTACGAATTCACTCATTTAAGCCAAAGTGGCCGGTAAAGTCTCTTATCCAATCAACCTATGCCTCTAATACATACTTGAGGAGTCCTTGTGAAAAAACTCAAATTCAAGACCAATACTTGCAGCCCCTGCCCATTGACTCTACCTACGAACCACATTATTTCTAACGTCGGACAAACCGTACACGGCGGGGAGCATTTACCAGACAAAACTAAGATTATACCCCTTAATTTCCATTTTAGCTCACGAATATACAAACGAACATTTAAGAATGGGGGGTAAGATGAAATTGAGTAAATGTAACATATAATTGGAAAATGCAATTTACCATTTTTATATTTTCATAAATATGATGAACGTTGAACAAAACAAATGCACCAATTATTACATAGCCCATAACCTGTCACATATCAAACCACCTTGCCCAACTAAAGAACCACTTATTTCTCCCAAGAACAGATGAACAATGGGAAGAGAAAGGAGCAGAGCTCTAATAGAGAGGATGCTCCCAGCAACTGTCCCACGAGATAAATACCAATCACGTTCTCATCTTAGTCCTAAAGGAAAAGGATTAACAAAAATCATACATAATGCAAGCCAGATTCAATAAGCTCTCACAGCAGCTAAATTTGACTTGATGCATCATTCGTCTTCATCATCGATTAATGCAAATGAAAATGGAATGAATTTGTAACCATCTCCTTCGTAGAACTTGTTCTGGAATTCCACCCAGTGAAGTCGCAACGCGTGTAGGAAAGCACTGAGAGTTTCCATTACAAGCAATACACCAACGGTTGCAAAAACAAAGATAATAAAGCCAACGATAAGGATGATCACATTGTTGAACCTGTTGCACATGGAAATCGCAAAATTATCATCTCTAAACATGCAAAAGATTTCCAAATTTGTAACTTCTGTCTAAAATCCACGAAAGAAATAGATACGTTCTTTTCTATTCCTCCGATATCTTTACATAAGCTTAACCAATCAGAAAGAGAACCTTGTGTTATCGATATCATAAAAGACATTACATTCCAATAAGAATTTAACGTACCCCCAAGCTAAAAGAAGAACCTTCTCATAGAATACACTGGACAACTCAGAGTGCGCAAGACTGCATAAAGAAACAGATAATATTTACATACTCATTGGTTGAAACATATGAAAATATAACACAAGAAAGAAATTAATGAATCATATACTTGCGACTAATCAGACACTAAGCATGCTCCCTTCCAAGAGCATTGCAATTTGCACAGTTAATAGGAATTTAAAAACAAAGACATCTGTAAAGACAAGCGGGTAGCATATTTATGCCAGGGACAAAACTGTGCAAGGTTCAATATAATATTGAACTGACATTTATTAGGTTCAAAAACAAATCAATTTTTAGTATCGACCAATGAATGCCATCAGTTTTCTGCTGAGTTACCTTAGGGCCCATAATCGAAGGTAAGAAGCCGTGTTTGAGACTGCTCCAAGTACAAACTCAATAGTGTGTATCATCTGGTGAACAAAAACTTCACTGAATTCGAATTCCTCATGATCATGGGAGTCATGATTCACTTCCAGTTGAAGAGACTCCTCAGTGCTCTCAATAGGTCTATACGACTGACCTTGGTGCCTCTGAATAAACAAGTCTGTCAGATCATGATAAAATCAAAACAAAATGCATAGTTCTTGAACATGTAACGAAAAGGTCTGGGAACTGGGGATTGCAGCTTACATTTTCATGTTGTTTCTTTAGAAGAAAAGGCTTTGGAAGCAACATCCAGGGTACAGAAACAAGGGCAAGCAATAGTAACACAAGCTGAGAACATGGTACATTAGATTAAATCAGTGAAATGTCAACATCTCAACTAGCAGCAAGATTACGTGCACAAGGCGATGGAAAAGTGGTGCCAACCTGAACAGTCTTTTGCCCAGGAAAAAGTTGGTTTTCCCCCAACTCATCAGTTGGACTCAGGAACATATATATCATTACATGGTATAAGTCAGCTTTTGAACCAGTGCACCACTTCACAATGATGAGGAGTGATAAATAGCCAAATAAGGCATTTAGAAATATCATTTGTGGAATAAATTGGAACCTTCCAAAAATGCAAAAGACAGTAATTTAGGGCGTGGACTAGAATACCAGCTTGACAACATATAAGAAAAGTTGAAGCAGCTACCATCTACAAAATGCAACTTACCAGATATTCAAGCTGTTCCCAAAGTATGCTGCATTGAAATAACTTAATATAATTCCAAGATTCATTTGGGCAACTCCAAGAAGAATTGACATCTTCATTTTCAGAGAGTTGAGGAAAGGCAGCTCACTTCGAGTACCATGCCATGCAGGATCCACACCAAATGGGTAAGTAGGGCGCACCTTAATCAAGCCATCTGTGGTAGCATCCCTGAGAGGAAGAAAGCAAAAGCGTACCAGCCATTTGGAACTGACAAGTGAAGTTTCTAAAGAAAAATTTCTCAAACTATTTACGTGAAATACCTGCATGAAAGATCGCGACACGCATATGCTGACAGACCAAATAGTTCAAAGGGTACAGAGAAAAATTCATTATAGATCAAGCCAGTGTAAATGGAGAAGAGTGCCATCATCATGATGACATAACGACCGCCAAAGGTCATTTCAGTTATATCTCCCAGTTTCTGTAGTTCAGAATAAGTGCTGTATTAGGATGCTAGTGATAGACTAAGTAGCAAAAAAGACGAGGATTATGGTGATTATTTCCATACAATTCCGCACGTATAAAAAAACTTATAGGTGAATATATTCATAACATCTTTTATCTATTTAGAGAGGAAAAAGGAAAATTGTCACAATCAAGCTAGATATCCAATTGCGGTCAGCCTCAACAAAATAATACATACATTACCTGGCCAGAAAGTTTCTTTTCCCTTATTATAAAGAATAAAGTTGCAAGCAGTAAGCACAATCCATGTCCCCAATCACCAAACATGACAGCAAAAAGAAAAGGAAATGTAATAATTGTGTAAACTCCAGGATTTGCCTCTTGGTACCTGGCCACACTGCACCAATAAGAAATCACAGCAAATTGAATCAACTTTCTATTAAATCCAACAGGAATAATTAACATATGAACACATTTAAGCACACGCAAAAATGTAAATGCACAACAAAAAACTGAGCTATTTTTAGCAATGAAAGTACATCGTCCTCCACCTTATGAGATATGTTAAACAGATATCTCATGATTCAAATAATGCACAATTACAGAAGGACATATCATGATAATTTTTATTACGAGATGCAGAAGCATACAACACATAAACTCAGCAACATGCATCACAAGAATGTATAGAATTATTCAATCCAATGCACAAAAGATAGAAGAGTTAAAAATGAGGTTTAAATAAGTTCATTTAATGATAAATGATGAAAAAATTGAAATAACTAATCATTCATTAAGAAAGCAAGAACAGTAAGACCAATCTTAAGAGATACTCACCCATAAGCATCAACAATTTCCTGGAAGGCAGAGGTGAATTTGTTTGTACAGAAATATGTAGGTGGAGACTCTCTTGCATGCAAAACCTGGAAAATGGTTCCGACTTGCGAGTTGGAATCAAATGAAGCTCGCTGCAACGCATCCTGAATCTGCAAAGATCCAGTACTAAGATGCTTGTTTAAATCAAAAAGAATATTCAATACCAATGTTCTAGAACCATGGAGGTTTGAAATTTTACTATTAGCACAAGCCATTTTTAAAATCAGGCAAATTTACCTGCTTTGTGGCAAAGACTGGACTCCATCCCTCAGCAACAAGACATTTCTTTGTCACATCAAGACTAAGCATGTTCAAAATATGGTAGATGGATTTCTCCTTCCGCACCTTGACATGCCCAAAAAGCATAATTAGACATACTTAAAATAAAGCAATGAATTATATATGAGAAATCAAATTGATCCTGAACTTCATTAGTCATAAGAAGCATAGTGTTTATCTTCACTATATGATCAGACACATAAAATTGGAGAAAAATTCATGAAATAGATATATTCTCAACGAACCAAAGAGTTCCACTGCTCAAATTGATCACTTATTGTTTGTAGCAAATTGTTTCTCTGAAACAATCCTGCATCGATGGTAGTCTTCATCTCTGATAATCTTCCAGAGACCTGAGATTCAAAGTGAAAGACCACAAGGGTTATACTTTTAAAAGCCACTATAAAGACCCCAAGGGTTATTGCATGCCAATGTATAAATAGAAATGTTTAGACATAAAAGTCCTTGATCTCAAGATTTGGCTAAAAATTTTGGAGATTTCAATAAACCAAGTAATAATAAAGCACAACATATTGTACATAAAAGCAGCAAAAAGGAACATGCAGATGGCATTGTGGGAGGACTTGAAAATAAAGACTATTCTGAGATCGTAAAGCAAATAACCGAATTTGAAAGAATGTATTGCACATACTTCAGTCATCATTTGAGCTTGTTTGCCAAGCTCTTCACTGAAAGGATACCGATTTGCCCCAAATGCTTCACATATTTTGAGTATTTTAGTCTTTGCCCTTTCTCCAGAATAGAAAACAACAAAAACATTCTTCTCGGTCTGCATATCAACAAAACTCAGAAACAAGCATTCCCTTGGTAGACGAAAACAAGTTCAGAAAAAAAATTCTAAACTGTAAGTACTTTGTATATCAAAGACCAAGTAAACAAGAATCAAACATCCACAATATATCTGCTTGCATGCGGACTCGCTTAACGAATCACACCACTAGAAAATCAACTTCATTCATTCAGTGTGGAAGAAATACCAAGCAAGAATTAGGCCAAAATACCGATCTGTCTACACATTCAAGTTTTGCAGCGACAATCCACATTTGTGTTCTCACAAACATTTCTAGAAGATACAGAATACAGTAATAGAGAAGGCATACAAAATGGGAAGTATTCACTTAAACGGAGATCAAAATTCACAAGTCTCAAAAGTATGTGAATGTGAAGGTTTTTCCTGATATATATAACAGGAAAGCTACAAATCAGAACAACTTCTCTTAAAATTACATATGATACAGTACTATTGCGTGCAATATACTGGGAGAGACTGCACAAGTGCTTGCCTGTGTGGCATAAAGTCAGCTGTTTTCCACATAATGATTTCATTTATTTATTTTGCATGAAACTCTGGAAACAAAAGAATATTATTCTTTCGCTTTTGTACAAATGTTTGAAATGAAAGGAAAAGAAACAAAACCTTTTCTCCAGAAACAGGATCAATAACAGGTTCATCCACGGCAGCCTGCCTGATAAACACATTACCCCTGGTGGCACGGAATATGATCCTTTCAAATGCCAAAGACTTCTCTTTTGGAACAAGGCCCGTAAGAAATCCCAATTTAACTTGTTTTGATGAATCAGCTTCCTAAACAGCATATCAAATGAAAATTACTACGAGTTAAATGGAAGAGTTAACAATACCACAAATACATGACATGGCATTCATACTTGGTCCTTCAATAACGGAGTGTTTAGTGATTCTTCACCACTGTGCTGGGATTCCATTTCCCTCTGCTGAGCAGTTGCACTGCTTAGAGCTGAACAAAAGAACCCACTAGCCTGCAAGGAAGAGTATTTGCATCTGGGTAAATATTATTTCATTTCACAAAAGTATGTATTCATCAATACCCAACATGTATTATATGCAGGAAGAAAGCCCCAATAAACCATTAGACAATCATCACATTACCTTCTCAAGAACAATCTTATATTCTACCAGCTCATTAAATGTCCGCTGCAACTTTTCATTATTTACATTCATTTCAACTAGCTCTGCCTCAAGCTCTCCAAGTTTCACCTGGCACATCCAGTAAAATAATAAAAACAAACAATCAATGGGTGAGGGAATCAGAGGATTTCTTTGTTACAACAGTTCAGCCATTACTATCATCTTCTTTACATACCTCTAGGTCATCCTTATCTATGTCAGTTCGTGTGACAGACTTCTTTGGAGGTGACACTCCCGCCTTATCCATTTGCTCCCTAAAAAAGCGTAATTTGCGTGCCATCTCTCCAGATTTTTTAATCTTTAAATATGGGCACACGTCAACAGTTGCATCACTAATTATTCTTTCAAAATAATATTAGATTCACAACCAGTGCTACATGACTCAATGAGACTTACACTACATCAAAAATTTAAAAGTAAGGGACAATGTTTATAACATATTCATAGCGTCTACTACATCCTCCTATTTAGTGAACTTCGAAAACCCATGTCATCAAAAATTTTCAAACGGAGAACTATTTTGTGTTTCAAATTTTCCCCTCTGCCTCAAAATTTAAAACTCTTTTCAATGTCAAAGAACCGATCACGTCAACGGTGACAAATGGCAAATGGCAACCCATAAAATCATTTTCTTCATCAGTTCCGCTCGAGTTCAAAAACACTGAAGTATTGGCTCAGATGCGATCTAAACTTCGGGACAAAAAAAGACGACAATTTTCGATAAACAAAAAACATCATCTTATTTCATAATATTATCAAACGAAGCCCAAAATTCTAGAAAAAAACATAATCGACACCCAAACAACACGTGATAGCCTCACCTGAGCGGCATAAGTTCTCTGAAATGGACTCTTCTCCGCATTGAGCTGCAAAGTAACAACACACACACAAAAGTCGGATCAAATCACAAACACCGTACAGAAGCAGTAGGCTACTCGAAGAAAAGAAGAATCTGATAAACTAAACAGCGGACACGTGTGGGTAATTTGGGGAGTGTACGGACGTCTTTGAATTGAATGAGGCCTAGGTCGCCGATATAAGAGACGGTGAGATGAGAGGCCTCAACGGGGATGATGAGCTGGACCAATTGCATAGACTCCGAGCGGAATAGATCCATCGGCGGGCAGCATCCTCCACGCGCCTCCCCCATTTCTTCACGTTACACGCGCCGCTCCTACACGGATACTAGACTCCAAGACGAATCGATAGAGAAGAACTATTTGATCTCTAAAGCAAATGATTTGTAATTTTGTTTGATTTTATAATTATTAACACATGAGATGATAAGAGAGAGAGAGAGAGAGAGAGAGCTGCGACTCTGAGCCTGAGGACAAAGAGTGAAGGACTTGTCTTTTAATTGAGGCTTTCCGATTTTTGCAGTTAATATTTATTATTGGCACGGCATCTGCTCTTCGTAAACGACGTCGTATATATTTCACCAAATACATGAGATTTAAAATTTAAATTTTTAATAAATATTAAATTATTATAAAATTGGTTAAAAATAAAAAAATTAAAAATTAATTAAGTTATTTTAATTTATAAAAATCTATTAATTTAAAATATTAATTGATTAGTTAATTAGTTTTTAATTGTAAATATTATGTAAAAAAATTAAACTAGGAAAAAATGGCAAGTTTAAAACTTGCACATTTAAAATGATTTGATTTTTTAATTATTAGTTATATTGATTAGGAAATCCTAATCGTGCGTATATTTAAAACACGGTGATATTAAATAATACTCCCTCTGTTTCATAATAAAAGTCGTTTTAGAAACATTTTAATTATTTAAAATAAGTGTCATTGTTGACTTTGTATGCATATTTATAATTTTTCTTCCAAAATTAACCTTTCATTTCTCTCTCATCTTAATTATACAATCACAATTTCAAGGCAATTTCTCTCACATGCTAATTATTGCAAATTACCGAGGTGCATATTTAATAAGGGTATATCTACAATTTTATTAATTTTCTTAATAAGCGTGTATTTTTCTAAAACGACTTTTATTATAAAACGGAGGGAGTATAAATTAAGTACACGTGTCAAAAACAAAGACCGGAGAACGTAACCTAAAACATGAATCAGCGAACAGAGTACTCGACTAAAACTGTAGAACCATCAAGAACGAAGGGATGCATGACAATTGCGGGCAGATGCGATGAGGCCGTGTTTGGAATTTTGGTCGGCCCTAGAAGCTATTAGCATTGTGGATGGACCTTCACTCTATCTCCTGGTCCGCCTACTGGCCCATGCATTGCAGGTTCATAACTTGCGGCATTCGCCTTTCAAAAGTGCACGTAATGCACAGAATTTATATTCCTAAATTTAACTAATATGTAATGGTTAATTTCTTTCATTATAGAACGATAGATAATGAACAGAAAACAACTCAATCCAGCTATGTCACTTCTTGCATGGCTATAAGCCAACATCAGACCATTAACGAATGGCTTTGTGCAAGAGAAACACATCCACCACCACCGCAACGCACTAGCAAAACCTGGTGTACTCCATTAATCAACTTGTGCAGTGTTGATCTTAATACCTTGTAATTATCAAAAGAAAACAAAAATGAAGGAACAAATTCTAAATGGCTGGCCAAGAACCTTCATGATATGTAAACTAAATCAAGAAAGCTTATTCAAAGTTCACTACAATTCACGTTCATCTCATTACCTCATATCTATCTCAGATCATCTACAGCTCAAACGTTGGGGAATGAATTAATGGAAAATTTACCATGGAATACATATGGTAATACCAGTTGCATGGCTGTTTTGAATAGTTAAGAATTTGTTAAGACGCAACTGAGTTTCTCACCTAACCCAGATGAAAATACGAGTAAAGCCATACATCACAACTTAAATGAATTGATACAGTATATAGGAAACATCAGGTTTCTTGGTCATTTAGTAACGTTGTTCTTGGAAAATTATCTCAGGGAGTGGGGGTTAGATTACTTCACAGTTCGGTTAATGAATAATATGAGCTTTTTAATTAACTATTACTCAACTTTGTAAGCAAAGCATCAACCTTTTTGTTGTATATTAATGATGGAAACTACTTTCTCGATGATTCAATCCAATAAAGAATACAAAGAATAACATCAATAAAGTAAAACTTTTTATGTCTGTTCTCCACAAGTTCGAACGAACAAACAAAGGTTAATATAAGCATGAACTCCACGAAACGCTTGTGACATTTCTGCTTCCTGAAGCTACTCATTCAGTTTAGAGCTTTTGATAGTGGAAGCCAAATAACAGCGGCTAAATGGGTAACACATTGAGAGCTCTTACCAAAACTAATAAATTGTTTTGTGGCTTTCCACATCCATGTATCAAAATTAAGAATCTGAGCTATTCTAAACTAGAAAGATGCAACTTAGTTTTATCTTGTAATTAAAAAAAGTGATGATTGGATACATATATAAATATATATACGTTGCATGAGTGCATTCAAGTATGCCTGCACGTTCTTCATATCTAAAGGCCACCATAGATTGGCCACGGAAAAGCAGAAGGACGACCTTCTAATCCTACTAAAGTTACAAAAGGGCGTTGGAAAAGATTTTCATAGTGTACATCATGATAAATGGAGCATTAATTTAATCAACAAAGAAGAAAAAAGAAGAAAAGAATAACATTCTCCTTAGTCCTTAGGGGTGATTCCAAGGTTTCTTAATTATGATAGGTGATGCTGTGCCAATGTTGTGGTCACTGGTCACCATA
The DNA here is from genome assembly GCA_026413575.1 of Erythroxylum carthagenense. Classification (NCBI taxonomy): domain Eukaryota; kingdom Viridiplantae; phylum Streptophyta; class Magnoliopsida; order Malpighiales; family Erythroxylaceae; genus Erythroxylum; species Erythroxylum carthagenense. Next base: position 75,048,244 of record JANZLD010000237.1, read on the forward strand.
TATTAGTTTTCTATAATCAATGTCCTTCCACTACACTTGGGGGCTAATGTAAGCTGACTGGTTGAACCATCTCATATTTTCGTGGTTGTTTCCAGGCTGATGCCAAGACTTCTTCAAAGAGAAGCCATTTCTTTAAATGTAAAGGACATTTTTATTTGACTAAAATGGGAAAGCCATCTAGCTAGAAGCTACTCCTGGAAGAGAGAATCCACAGTATTATTGATTTAAGTTCTTGGGGAACTAGAAGGATTCTAGTCTCTAGACGTATATAATGGCTGAATGGAAAGAAATGCAACATACGACTCGCTGTACTGCATGCTTCACTTTCCAAGTACGAAGGATATATTCGAGTGATTGTGTAATTGAGGGTATCAATCTTTTCCTATAGTGAGTGTGATTATGTCTTTAGAGTGATAAATTATTTAAGTATTCCAAGTATAAGTCACTATATTTTAAAATCGTAAAAGATGCCCTCTTAATCTTTTTTTGTCTCTACCATAAAGTATCCAACCTAAGGTTTTAGCTTCTGCTTTCTAGTTATATAGGTTGATTCCCCAAGGCTTTATATATATGGACCTTGATTATATTAACCATGAAGTCGGTATTTAACAAGTATAGTACTATGGAATGTTTCAGAGTAGAAATTGTTAATTACCAGCCGGACATGCACCTAGGTTTATAAAGAAAACAAGTACAAGTGCCAAGAACATGCAAGTAATAGTCAGGAGAAAACAAGGATATATATATATATATATATGAGGAAACTATTGTATGTATTTTGAAATATGAACAAAAGGGTAATTTGATTTCAATGCAAATTGTATTTGCAATTGAAAAAGACAAAACAAATAGACAATACACATTATATTATTTCATCTTCATACCTTATCTCGCTTGCATGTTTGGGAAATGTATTTTCTACTATTCCTAGATATGTTGGGTCTGAGACACCATGCATTGGTGCAGTGAACATGCAAAAAGGTGTCTTTAAATCTTGTTGGCTTGTAAGAAAATACAATAACCAGATATACAGTCCAGATTCAAGCCGGCAGGGGAACGGATAAACGGGAAAAGATGAGCTTCGAAGTTCATAAACAACGAAGGAAAACATAAACACTAATGGACTCGAGGAAGAATAGCATTAAATAAATGAACAAGAAGACAAGCTCATCAAGCACCTATTGACATTATATCAGATTGAGTAAACTATTGTAAAAGACACGATCATATAATCGAGCCATGTCGATTTATTTATTTATCCATCAAAGAACTTGATACGTTCTTCTTGTTAATTCACTTGTAGTTGATTTCCAGAACAACTATGGAGCAGAATTGGTTGAATTTATAATTAAAAAGGGGCAGGTGTAGAACAGGTTTCTTTTCAAACTGCTCCTCCATTTCCAAATTAACTAAATGGGATCGTCAGGACTAAGATTTTGGATGCAGGAAAAGTTGCGTACCAGACATAAAAGCACTGAGAGGAAATGGGTATTGAGGAGCATGAGATTGATGACCCGAGGTTGATGCTAACGCGGTATTAACAGTAGTTAGGGCATTAACATTTGTGAGATTGTTAGGCTCTGGATGCTGAGTAAAGGAGGTCTCGCCAATGCCATAACTAGCTGTTTCCGGGCCTTGATCATAAAGAATACCCTTGAAAATCCTGCCACCAATATTTACGCTTGTCTGGTATGCAAATTGATCGACTGCATCATCAACAGAACTCACCCGAAAACAACGAAAGTTCGCTATTGAGTTCACTTCAGCTGGAAAATGTCCGGCCTGTAAACCTAAAAGGTCCCCAGCCCCATTATAAAGCCTTCATCTCTGGAAATTGTTAACACAAATTTATGCTATAACAAGAAGATGTATAAAGTCTATGCCTTGACCCTCGTATCTACGTTACTGTCAGAATTACACCCTTATTCACAGTAATAGCCACGAAAAAGAAGCTGCTAGGGTTACTATGTAGGTCATGTTCATTTCAAAGCAAAGATATGGTGCTGTTGAGCATTTATTTCACACTCCAGTATTACATAATATATAGATCTACAGGCATGACGAGAAGAAATGTACCTGTTGATGGATTTTCTCTGAGCCTTTTAGGGTTGTGTCCTTGAGTTTGCTGTTGATGAATAGCAGCAAGATTGTTGAGCCTCTGTCGCCTTCTGTAAGCAGGAACCCAGGTGCTCTTGACGTGTGTTGGGCACGGAAACCCTTTACTCTTACAACAAGTTCTGCATCTCATGTAAACACAGTCCTTCTTAGCTTGGTTTCCACAGTCCTGACATCTTGCTCCACCAAAACCTTGATGTCTCAACATCGTTGCTATTAGTATTCATCATCATTGAAGACATTCGCAGCTCATTTTCGTTTATTAGCTGTCCACTTTTGCTAGAACAATTTCTCTGTGTTTCTTCTTCTATTTCTTCCTTCTTGTTGTGTGTAAAAATCACCAGACTTTGACAAGGATTTTCTTCAGGAGACTGGCTTTTTTTGGTTGTAGTGGATAATATGATGGCGGTGGTAGTATGTTATACGGGTGGTTGGTTTCTAATTCTGAGCTTTGGAATCAACTTTTTGCTTCATATATTTTGTTAAAACCATCGTTCAATATTCATGTGACTTATTGGGGGCTCCAGCTTTTGCAGACACTGCATACACTAGTGGGAATTTTCTTGTTTTAGCAAGACTAATTAATAAAGGAGTGAAAGCATTCTGGGAAAAACAGATGTTGCCGCCATTAAAACATCATCATTTCAAGTTCTCAATATGAATCCGACATGGACTGTTTTGAAGCCTTAAACTAGCATAATAAAGAGAAGCATAATTAAAGATTTAATAAATATCTAATAGCTAGCTTCAAACAGACAAGACAAAACAAAAACTTTCCCCTTTACTTCAACCATTCCCTCTCACCTGTAATTGATTACATTGGCGACGATTTAGGTGCTAAAGATTGCGGTGCGCAACTGCTGTTTACTGATCAAAACCCATATCTCACCGTGACTTCAGCGGGGAAATTTCTCTTTGGAATGCCTGATGCCATGTGACAGATCTAACATGGCACTTTACCTGTCGATTTACTATTCAAAGATCTCATAATCTAACACAGTAACGGTTGGATGACTTCAATGGAGTATTTCTACGGTGATGTATTGCTTACAAAAAGAAACTGTGAGTCAGACTGACAGCTTCCACAGATCTCTCCTTCCCTAGGCCTCTCGTATAGCTCCCAATTCCCAAAACCCCGAGTTATAGTGGTCCCTTTCTTATGTAGATAGGTCTCGGGGTTTCAATTGTCTCTTTTCAACGTACTTTTTGGTACTATGTATATGAATGCTTCGAGTGACGGGATTGCATAGGTTTAGGAACTACTCATCAAGTCCTTCCTTTGGCTAATTTCACATCATTGATGTAGAAACATATCAAGAACAGTAATTTGCCATTCTAATACTATTGCATGCTAGTTTATATTTCATCATCTTTCTAGCTTTTAAGAGTGTCAAATCTTGATTATTGCATTTACGGATCTTCTGATAATCAAATAGGTTTTTGTATAAATTAAACTCTTTCTTTCATGAAATATTCAGGAAATCCTACATGTCTTGAGTAGGTTTAGTATATCATATTATTAATTATATTATCATCCACTTTAGAAGCTTAGTCAAGAAAGCTAAGCATGCTTGTAAAACTTGAAATGTTGTAAGATTGTATATATATATAGCTTAACAATTTTCCGTTTTAGTTAATTATCCATGTCCTGAAAATAGAAACTTTAAGAATATAGAAATGATGCGATTTTCTTTTCTTGTTTTTTTGAGTTAAAGAGACCCACTTCTTAGACCTAAAAAAAAACGCAAAAGAGATTATTAAATAAATGATACATTGCCAAAAAGGGGGCTGTAAGAATATTTAATTTGTATATTTAAAAGGTTGTTTTCTTTAATCTTTTCTTTTCACAAATTATTCTCTTCAATAATCATGATTACCTTGCACCGCCTTCAATATTTTTCCTACTCGAATTCTAGAACAAGGTAGGGTACTAGATAAGGTTATGAGTATTGTAGCGTATTGTACCGATCAATAAATGATAAAGTATCAAGTAATTTGTATAGTTATTTGGTATCAGTCAGTACCAAAATATTGATCACTTATCGGATTGAATTGCAATTTTTAAAAAATTTGGACTAAATTATAATTTTTTTTAAAAATTAACCTGAAACCTACACAACCAACTCTTAGTCCTTTTCCTACTTGAATTCCAGAACAATGTAGGATACTAGACAGGGTTACGAGTATCTTACCATTCCGTAACAGTCAAGAAATGACAGAGTGTAACATCTTGTTATCCCATTATTAGGATTAAAACCCAAGGATGCCTTATATAAGAATTTATTGAGAATTTAGAAATGCATTTCATGCATTATATAGCATACACATGCACGTGAATAATGTTGTCATTCATGAAATAATTCTATATGCATTTATTGATATTTTTCAGATATAAGTGATTTTTAATATGAATAAACTATGAATTATGGATTAATTGTCTTGAAAATTGAATTGGTGTGTATTAGAATTAATTTCTCATTTTTGGAGACATTTTGCATATTTTGGAGATTTATCGAAAATTTGAGGTATTTTAGACTAGAAAAATATAGAAATATGAGACAAATGGAAATGTGACAACTTTATTAGAAATTAATTGACAAATGGACTAATTATGGATTGACAATTGGACAAATTACTATGTGATAAAGGGAGCTATTAGTAAGTGACATATGGGCTACTTAAATAGGTAACAAATGTAAGACATGCCAAAGGACATGTGTCAATGAGGGATGGAGCCAGCTAGTCATGTTTTTTTGGTTAAGAAAATTTCTACAGTTCCTTTGTTTTGTCTCCACCGAAAACACCATCTTCCTTCTTGCTCATCCATCATTTAACTTCTACATTTTTGGTGTTATTGGCTTACCCACGTTACACCTTGCAAGTCTTTTTCCATTTGAGGGTCGTGATTCTTACAAAATCTTTTTATAATCCAACACCAAAATCTATTAGTTGCTCTCCCCATTTCTGGAATTTTTTGCTGAAGCGAGAGAAATTTAAGATAAGTAAGTTTTATGCATGTTTTAGTGTTTTAAATAGATGCATGCGTGAATGATGTATATTTTCATGCTTGTGAATTGCTACATGCGTAAATGGTGTTGATGCATGTGTGGGTGGTGAAAGAAGAAGCAATTTGGTGATATGATTAACAAGATGTAGGATTATAATCATCAGAATATGATATATGTAGTATTTTACTAAACATACATCTGTATTTAGGACATAAATTGAACTGTGAATATCCAAATTAGATGGAATTTGATTTAGAGTAAACTAGAGATATGGAGCTACATTTTTCATGAAAGAATAGAATTCGAAATATGTCCTTAAGAATATGAAATTTTGGCTTGAAGTTGAAATTAGTATTCTATCGAGGCATGAAAATAGTCTGTGGATTTTTTATTCTAACTTGCAGGATACTGAACTAAAATGCATGATATTGGTGTCATTAGACTTTCAAAAGATTGAAGAACATTTGATTGGTAGAAGATGTTGCCTAAATACCCCATTGTCGAGGTTAAAATGGTCATGCAAATTAGACCCGAAATCTGCTGAAGAAAAATCTGAAAAATTGATAAGTTTATGATTGATTTTATGAAGATGAAGAGGTTTAAGAAAATTGATTAGAGTTTGATGATTTTATGAAAAACAAATTGGTTTGTGAATGAGTACAGAATGGTGATGTTTTTGTGCTAAAGTGATCTAGAAAAATTAAAATGAATTTGGTGTAAAAATGGAAAGGAGTTTTGGATGAAAGAAGAAAGTTGCGATCACGACGAAGCACGATCGAGACCCGAGAGGCTATTAAAAGGTGATTGTTTTTATTAAACATGTTTTGGTATTATGATGATATCTTGATCTGTAAATGTCTCAATGAGGTTATTCGTGGTTCGGATTAGAGTAGAGACATATGTCTACAACTTTCTTGAGGAAGTCAAATTTTAATTATGTCTCTAAGACTTTCAAAATTTGGTTTAAAATTGAGTCTTAATTGAGACTATAGTACTAACTGAGATAGAAATTATGTCCTATTGTTATTGAATAACTGTATCGATGTAGGCCGAATTAGACTAAGGTGTCTTTACCAAAGTTGTAGCTTATTCTCTTAGCTTTAAATTGGTATGAAGTGTGAATTTTTTGGATATTAGAATTGATATATATAGGTTATACAACTTGAATGCATGATTATGCTCTAGCCAAACTTTCAAATGTACACAATCTATGGTATTTTGAGCATAACTCATAGAATAATAAACTAAATTGAATGATCTTGGTATCAATAGAGACTTAAAACATAGAGAAATAATTGTCTAGAAGAAAGTGTTACATAAATACATCATTTTCTTAATCTTATTGATTATGCAAAGTTGACCAGAATGAGGTGCTTCCAGCAAAAGCTGTAATAGTAATTGAATGTATGAATTTTGGAACTTTTGAAGTACAATTGATGTCTACATTAGTTTAGTAAGAAAATATATCTAAGAATTTGTCACGAACATGCATCACACATATTCAGTATACATAAATAAATTCTTAATCATGCACAATAGTGATTTGTATATGTGTTAAATGTTATAGAGGAATGCATAGAGTGACCACTTCGAGATATTGCTAGTACTTCGAGGCAATAAACAATAAGGGAGCTTTTGTGAGTAATCTTAGATGGTCACACCTTACTTTGTTTTGCTTATTGAATTTGAATTACGCTTATTGTGATCTGAATTCTGGACAATGATTATCCAAGGTGTTTGATTCAAGTTTGTATCATTAAAAATGCTACTTGCATGTGAATATGATCAACTACTTGCTTTGCACATGAAATGTTTGAAATGACTTCATTTTATTTTTAAAATGTTAAATCCTAATTGTGGGCAAATAGACATGCCTAGGAGGGTCTGCAGCTACTCTTGTGACACTTCAGTATCACCTGTGACACTTCAGTATCGAGACTTTGGTCTCTCCTGTGACACTTCGGTATCGAGACTTTAGTCTCTCCTGTATAAGTCTCGTTATCCACTTCTGTAAATGGCTTAGCAATCATTTGTTTTTGTATTCTGATATATGTATGATTCTGTGTAGCACCCCACTCCCGTAAGACTCGAACCCGATATCGATGATGATATCCGAGACCGTACCCCGCGAGGGTGGTATGCTACGCACTCGATCATTCAAAATTCGGTATACATTTTTTTGACACATATGGAAGTCAATAATCAAATGGGGCATAAGCCCTTTCCCATCATACAATGCCATTTACACAAATTCCCATATGGGCAGTTGACCCTTTTTCAAAAACTTTTCACTTAACACAATTTTCAATAGTCATCCGGGCCCTTTCACAACTACAAACAATTGAGTCATTTCAAAATACAATTCATACAGAAATTTACGGAAGAAACAATTTAATACAAAAATATAGACATGCAATGCAGACGCGAACTGATCCCGACCTCTATCCTTCACTTG
>JANZLD010000237.1:75061206-75094655 GCA_026413575.1 Erythroxylum carthagenense
TATGCAGTAAACCTGTTCCTCTAGGATTAGAGGCCAGTAGCAAGCTCAGTCAATGAATGCGATGCAATCCTATCAGTTTGTCCTAATTTACCAAAATGCCCTTACTAACAGTAACGGGATGTTACACTTATGGTATTTTAGGATGCCAATTGTTGTTCTTCAAAGAGAGAAACTTAATCTAGATATTTTTTTCACTTTTGTTATTTTTTGAAAATTAATCCTCACTTTATTTTATTTGTAATTCTACTTTTGTTATTTTACAGTTACATGGTGGGGCCAATTTTGAAGTGATGTTTTAGAATTGCAAAGATTTGCAATTCAAATTTTGAGTCAATGTGAATGTAACATGATTTGAAAAGAATCGAAGCATATTTGAATTCACTAATTCTAAAAAAAGAATATATTAGAGTACAAAAGATTGAACGACTTGATATTTGATCGATATGATTTAAAGTTTTGAAAAAGAAATGTTATTATCATTATTAAGTTGGATATAATTTCTTAATAATTTAATTTTATTTGTTTCCTATGACTCTTAATAGAATAAGTAGTTATGTAGATCAAATTCGCCTTGACCATATCAATTTGTTGGCAGATTGAGTGTTTGAAGAATTATGTTTGATATATGAGAGTAACTTGAAAGATAATATTGAATAAAAAAAATGGACATATCGCTAGATATAATGAATTTAAATAGTGGTGATAATAAGATTTCTCTCAATGATGAAAATTTTATATTAAATAAGAACTTGAGTCAATGCGATTTGAATGGGTATTTGATTGAATTAAGTTCTAGGTTTTTAATTTTTCTTTTAATTTCAGTTATATTTTATTTGTTAAATTCTATATATGTAATATAAATACGACTCAGGTTCACTTCTAATTGATTGTTTCTTGGGTACAAACTCTTGTTGTAAATTATAATAGTTAGAGAGTCATAAATATTTATTATTCTTTTTATTTGATGTTTTGAATTATGTAATTATTTATTATATGATAAAATTGTAAAATTTTAAATACTTTATAATGTCCTTAACTTTATATTTGTATGACAATTAAATGATCTTTTTTCATATTAATTGTGACTATTATTTATATATGAAGAATGTGAAAATAATACTAATAAAAATATAAATTGTTATTTCAAATTTGATTTTTAGCGAAAAGGTTAATATAAAATTATAAATTATATAATACAATATATTAAGAGACCATGTTATAATTTTTAAAAAATTGAATAACTATTTTATAATTTTTTTAAATGCTCATTACTAATCAGTACCAATATAGTTCTAGAATCAAATTTAATGCCAGTGAGTATGATATTCATAACATAGATACCAAAGCCTCAATCGATTAAAAGATAATCACAAGACAATTGAAATAAATTAGTAATTGGTGCCCAAGTCAACAAGGCTTGATTTTTCTCCATTTTCATGATTTTGTTTGACATTAAACGAGTCACTTTTGCAAGGTTGAGGCTCGATTAGAATACCATATTTAATTAACGTCTAATCCTAGTATTTCTCACGAAGTTCCAGGACGAACTGATTATCCTACTCCTACCAAAGCTTTAGCCACATTTCGTAAGTGGCCAAAGGGCAAGTCGATAGTGACGATGGCAAGCCTTGATTTACCCTTTCTTTCCATTTTTTGACTTCATTTCTCAAAATTCATTCTGTATATTCTCATAGACCTTAGTTTGATGAGTGCGAGGAGCACTTCTTAAAGAGCCATCAACCTTTTACTTCAGTTTGCGTTCGAGTTATGGAGAGCTTCATCGCTAAATAAATGTACCGGATCTTGATGAGCTCCACGGAAAGAAAAACAATGTGAGAGAGACAGAGAGAGATAAGGGTAGAGAAAGGAATAGTATACCTTTCGAATGCTAAAGCGGACAAGAAAAGTTACCTGCCAAATTGCCAACGGAGCGAAACAAGCGAGAACTTAGTACTACAGAGCATTGTCGCTCCTGGTTGAGTCACGTTTGTTGTTGGACTAAGGCCTAAAGAGGACAAGAAACTGCACAGCTCTGCTGGCTTCGGCCACAATGCACAACTGCCATATTCACAATACATCGAACAGCTATAAATGTGTCCGAAATTGTTCGTGTCCAATAACGAGTTTCCATAGCTACATTCTTTGTTGAAAAAAGGTAACAAAGAGCCCGATAAGAGAAATAAGCGCTCAGATAATAATGGGCTCGGTGTAAGCTCATCCTCTAAAAGACTGAATCATGATTGTACTCGTCAAATGAGCTATTTGAATAAAAGAAGCACAACGGCCAGACTCATGAGCTTAGAAAATGAACTAAACTTCGCATCTTGATAATTAGAGAAGACAACTGGCAAAGCCACGAGAGGTTGATTGACACAGATAATTCCAACCGAAAAATGAATATGATGTACGTACATACAAGAAGCGGTGGAATCCATAATTTCGGGGATAGTGCCGAACAATTCTTACTTTTGCTTGCCAACTAAAAGAATGAATTCACCACAGAAAGAAGCATGACAAATAAAATCTTCATACATTGAGAAACTGTCCTGCCTATACCGATCACCTACATATGAAAGGGCCCTTCATATGAACAGCTAACAAGAGTAGCCCAAGTCAAAATTCTCAAGTTGTTTATAACATCAAAAATCATATTCAACTAAATAAAAACCACAAAAAAGAGAGTAAGACAGCACAAACATACATGTGGAACTCAACTCTTGTATAATATCCCTTACCTTACACACTTGGAGGAACTAAGGCAATATGTTTTGCTGCAGCAAAGATGGGATGTAAGTAGGTGAAAAGTGCTTCCAGATGAACATTTTAATCATCGCATCTGAGTAGGAGAACAAAGCAGCCCTGATGCATCTGCACCTACCACTGCAAGATCACAGATGGTACACATTTGGCCTTCCTGGCTTGGCACAAACCGAGAAGTACAATATGGGCAAGAGACATCTTTCTGTCCACGATAAATTGGGACATATGTTGCACCACATATTACAAATGGGTTTCTGAAATCATAGTTCAACTCGGAGGCATCTGTCATATTCTTCTCTGCAGCCTGTAACACTTGCCTAGCTGTTTTTGATTGGTTCTCAACCGTGGGGTTAGTCTCCAAAAACCGCCTGGCAAAGTTAGCCGCAGTTGCAAGGTTCTTGTGCTTGTAGCAAACCCTCATTGCATTTAGCAGGGCAAGCCTCAAGTGTGGCTTCTGAAGATTGCAATGGGTGAAGTAGGCAGCAAGCTCCATTTGGCGAACTGGGTCTTGTATTTCCTTTCTATTAAGCTCCATTTGTAAACCCAAAACATACTCCTTAACTATAACTATTAACTCTTTGACCTCATCTACCTCCTTTCTTGAATCTACAACAATCAAAGGAACTGTATGAAGAATGCTGAGAAAGATTCGAAGTGCCTCACTAAATTTCCCAGCGGTAGTGGCTTTGTAACCAGCATTGACCTTCTCGTCCAACTGAGTGAAACTGAACACTAATGCTGGAGGGCCTCTCACATTAGGACTCGCAGACTCATTCCATCCTCTTTCAACAGCTAATGATATCACAGGAAGAGACGCAAAGCTACGTAAATAGGTATGGCTACCTGAATGTAAATCAAGAAACATGGATTTCAATGGTGCAAAATTTCTAATTCCAAGTTGCCTGTTGAGCAACCGCATTGCTGTATCAAAATTGCCAGCTGCAGCGTGTTCAGCAGCAAGTGAAGATCTCTGGGTCCAAATCTGGCTCACAGGCATACCAGGACTTGGCGCCACAAATACAGAAGATCGGGTACTGACAGAAGCTCGTGGTGTGTCTGCCTCAGGAGGGAGCTCCAAGTCTTCAAGGTCCCATCCACCCTCTTCATTTTCTTCAGCCACTTCCTCATTGTCCAAAATTGTTATTACTTCCCCATTTTGCAAGCCCGCTGCATCAACCAAATCAAGTTCCTCACCCCAGTCAGCTTCCTCATCCTCCTCTGCAGCACCTCTGCCCACATTATCAAGCCCACCTTCCAATATGCCTTTCATGACTCTCAGAAGTGGCCAATCCCCAGCACACAAAATGGGAGCAGGTGGCATAAGAAGAGAAGGCTTTTTACCCTCTGGTACAGATGGGACATTATCTCCCAACTCTTTTGCTAGACGGTCAGCGATATCCTGTAGTCCATGGACTTTAGCCATGATATATGCAAGTGGTAAATGACCAGCACTTTCCATAATTTTAACACGTTCTTGCACATCACCCAAATATAGGGCATTGTGAAACTGGCCCATGACATCATTCTTAACTTCTGCAATCCTAAGCATCTTGGAAAGCTTTTCCAAATTGCCAGTTATGAGATAAAGGAATGATAACCTCTCAAAATTCTTTGTCCTCTGATAGGCATATTCAACAATGCCTGCATTGCCTTGGCGAAGAGCTTCCACCCCAAGTCTGTACCAATGATCTTTCTCATCAATTTCCTTGGCTGAAGCAACAGCAATTTGAATGTTTCCACTCTCTAAAGCTAAATTAAAACGAGTTCTCTCATCCCTCACAAAATGTAGAGCAACCTCAGGGAACCCTTTCTGCTGCAAATAAGCAATCATTGCCTGCCCACAGAGCTGAGAGTTCCTAATCATGCTCATGACATGGTCATATCTTTTTCTTAAAAGGGACAGTTTGAAGATATACTCAGTTGCATCAATGACAAAAGCCCTACTCTTTCCATCTCGATCCAAGCAAAAGATCGTATCGCTAGATACCTTGGTAATGTATATTGGGACATCAAGGGTTCTAATTATGCCACTATCACCATTTGGGAGGCAGTATTTGATGTGATTAAGTGTGGTATAAATGAAAACACCATTATCATCCCAGGCCCCACTCTTTACACGAATTGTCTCATGAAGAGTACACTGATGCACAAGTTTCTTGCTAGCAATGATGATGGCGTGTTTGCTGAGCAATGCAACAGTTTCCATGTCATTAGACCAAACAACATATTTGACAAAAGGTGTTTGGAGATCTCCAAGAACAATCCTTTGCTGAAGATCAAATATAACCACTCTATCCTCAGCCCTGCAAAGTAAGTTACCTGTTCCAGCATAAAATATTGCATCAGTGGCCATGGGGAGACCACTCTTTTTAACAACCTCATTCTTTAGGTTCCTGACCAAGACCTGATTGCTGCTTTTCTCAAGAACAGCAAACCTATTCCGGGCGACAAAGACAGCGGAGGCTCCAGCACCTCTCTTTGCCTCCTGAAAAGTATCACCCCTACTAATGCTGTCTTTAGGTATTACATACAACTCATATGAGCCTCCATCAACATCTGAGCAAACAAGAACAGCATTTTCTGTAGGGCTATATGAGAGAGTTCTAGGGCTTTGATTCAAGCTGGTCATACCAGGACGTCGAATGGGAATCATTTGTGTGTCTTTTTTAGTTGAAAACTCAAAAAATCGCAAGAAGCGATCTTTTGTATAAAAAAGAGAATCACCACTGACCGTAAAGGCAGGCCTTTCTCTCTCTAACTTAAAAACAATCATGCCACTATCATGGCCTGCAGCCAGAAGATTCATCTCAGGGTGAGATGCAAGTATCCAAAACCGGTCATGCTCCCTACGGAAAGTTTGAAGTCCAGTCCGCTTAGTTACATCCCACACACGAATGCTTTTATCCTCTGAATTAGATACAATTATATCCTGTTTGGCATGGAACATAACACACGACACATTATTCATGTGCCCTCTCAATGTGTCCACTTCCCAAGCCTTTGTATCTGAAAGCAAAGCAAGAATAACTTATTCTAAATTTATGCCAATCACAATTAACCAGTGCATAGAAAAATGAGTGTCTCACGAGCTATTAAGTGCTGGATAGTAGGAAAAAAAAGGAACTTCAACTCAAAAAACAATATAATAACAAACTACAATATCGGAATTTTGTGCTGGATAGTAGGAAAAAAAGGAACTTCAACTCAAAAAACAATTTAATAACAAACTACAATATCGGAATTAAAAGTCACTCAAATCACTAACCATTCATGCGCCACAATTTTACTTGGCGATCATCAGCTCCTGAAACAATCAAAGGAAGGGTAGGATGGAAAGCAGCCCAGTTGACTCCTCGATCATGGCCTTCCAAGACATACTTAACAACTGCATCCACACCACCAAAAAGATCTGTGTTCATCTGACTCAATCGTAGAATGTCATCAGCAGGGGATACGGTCTTCCTTTTCAGTGAACCAATATCCCATACACGAACAGTTTGATCTAGAGATGCTGACACAACAAGATCTTCTTTAGGGTGGAATGAGGCACACATAACATAATGATTGTGACCGGTCAACACAGAAATGCAAGTCCGAGACTGCCAGTTCCAAATGCGAATGGTCTGGTCATCACTGGCACTAACAATCCATGGGTTTTCATGATGAAATTGGACACTACGAATGTAATCAAGATGCCCAAGAAGAGTGAACAGACATCTATGCAACTTGTAATTCCAAACCTTAATTTTGTAATCATCTCCTGCAAACCACCAAGCCATATGATAAATGAGTATTATACAAGAGAAAATAACTAGCATGCATATACATTCAGAACTACTTGGTGCAAAAAAGTAAAGCCAATAGGAAACTATCAGCAAACTTATATTTTGGTAACCATCATTTCACACAAGACGAGTAATACTGGACATAAAGGGCAGAAGAGAGGAATTATTAAATTCAGTCATATGCTGAAATTTCTTCGAAGATGCCACAGCTATTTCAAAAGGTTGGTCATCTAAAATACAAAATTAATTTTATTAGTCTAAAATATCACTAGTTAAGTAATAATCAGTCATTCCCGATAATAATGAATTGGGAAACACCCTACCTTGATTCAGATGACATGTCAATCTGAAAGCAACTTCTATCCATTCAAATCCATACCTTCAACAACTGTGTAATGTATGCAAACCCATGTACTCAATTTACTCTTATGCATGCATCCATATCTAGACCCATAAACCTGTACTTAGACAAGTTTATACCTCCACCACTAAGAATGTTATTGCTAAAGTATAAGACCATCATGATATTTTTATTTTCAGTGAATCCCAATGCAAAGTGCAAGGGAGTAAATCTGAAAGTAAGAGACAATCATCTATTTTACGTGAATCTGAATTCCACCTTTCCATCAAAAAGCTAAAAGTTCTCAATCTGTCATATCTGCCTCAATAAATCATCTTGGAGTAACTCCACAATATAGAAGAATATAAGCAAATACCAATATTTTAAAAACTGAAACGAAAATTAAACCAATAAGACAAAAAGTTTAAGGTTTAAAAGGTTTCAACTGATATTAGAGCATCATAAAATGGCCAAAGATTAAATAAAATTTTAAATTTTAGAATATAATTGAAAAGGATTATCTTGTTTATGAAAAAAATTTGAAGTTTAATTGAAAAAGAAATTTTTAAATAAAAATTAATTGATTTATTTTGATCTATAAAAATTTATTAATTTATGAAAATTAACTGATTAATTAATAAATTGATCAGTTTTTAACAATAAGAACTATTAAAGTAAATCAAATTAAAAAGTTAGATGGCTCAAGATTTTTACGGTTGAACTGGCCGAATCGATTAAGTTTTTAATCATTGGCAAATATACAGAGAAACTGAACTAGGTACACATTCCCTAGATACAACCAGTATACAATTTCGGAAACAACCAAAATTCAATTCTCTCTATTCTCCATACCCGTAAGAGTCAGGCAATAAACCTACCAAGCATTTTAAAATGCACAAAAGAGTGATTTAATTGGAAGCAGTACATATAAGATAACCAACTTCCAGCATACCATAAAATTTACGGTCATCTAAACAAGAACGAACACAAACAAGCACAATTGAAACGACAGTTCAGAACAGAAACGCAAGCAAAACTCGCAATTACCTCCAGATACAAAAAGAGGTTGAGATTTGTGAAAATGAACGCCGCGAACAGGACCATCGTGTTCGTCGAACCTATCAATCAAAGTCCCCATGCGATAGTCCCATAGCTGGATCACACCACTGTGAAGACTCGCGAGGATCCACGGTCTTTTGCTATGAAAACTCAGTCCTTTCACTCTATTACTCTTGGTCTCGAACTTCGTCAACATCTTCTATTATCCAAACACTAAACACACACAAACAAACAAGCAAAACAACGAATACAATAAAAAAGAATACAAAATCACATGTCAAAACCTGAACATTCGCTTAAACGAAACGCTTAATCGAAAAGAAAACAGATCTAAGAGAAACGGCTAATACATAAATGAGAAATAAAAGGAGAAAAGACATGGAATTTACCTTAGATCTGATCCGTAAAGCGCAAATCAGTATATAAGAGATCCTGTATATGAATAGGATTGCATAGACAGAGAGACAGAAACTGAATGCAAGGATGTTTAAGAGAGAGAAAGTGACGTACTAGAGAGAGAGAGAGCGAGAGAGTAGTTTCAATTTCTCGTTTTAGATCCAAGGCTGTACGACAAGTTAAGAAGAGGACATAAAGGAGATTTTACAATTTTTACAAGGATAAAAGAGTGATTTAAATATAGGTATATTTTCTGTACAAATGAAGTTCACTTTGTACTTCGCGGGTGGCGGTTACGAGGATTAAAAATTTATAATAATTTTTTATCCAGTAATGGGTGATAAATAACAAATATGTTAATTTTGCTGATGTTTGAAATTATAAATATTTATCTTCAATTTACAACACAAATTTATGATTTTTTTTCATTTTATTATTATTCTCTACTATCAATTATTGTTTTTATGTTATTTGCAAAAGAAACATGCAAATACGATTTCAAACACCTATTTTCATGTCATTTGCGGTATTAAGTGACTATTTCTTGCTGTGATTCGAGTAAAGTGCATTGTCAAATTTGTACACATTTACATTTAGGGTGAAAGTTGGCTTAACAAAGATAGAAAAAGGGTTTGAAAAGAAGAACAAGGAAGAAAATCTAGTGTCCTTATTCCAACATTGCATTATATATTAGAGCTTGTCCATTTGGTGTGTAATTTGTTTTGATATGTGTGCTTATATCTATTTAATATATATTGGTATCTATTGTATTGTCTAGTAGAATATTTTATATAATACAATGATATTTGTTTAATAATATTGTGGCATTTGTAGTATAATATAGCAAAGAGTAATCAATATAAGTAATAAAATGGAGAAGGAGAATAATTTATAGATGCCTCGACCTTTCGTAGTGAGGCAGGGAACATTGAGATAGAAATGGTACTTTAAGTGAGAATGAAGTTTGAAAGTTCGAAAGCAACTTTTAATTTGTATCAAAAGTGTACAATATGCCACAAATTTTTTGTTGTTGTTATAAGGAAAGGAAAGAAACATGAGAATAAAAACTTCAATAACAAAATATTAATATAGTATAAAGGTCAATCGCTTAAACAATGAGGGTTGAATACAATTAAATCTAGAAGTAGTAGATGAATTGGGTGCAATGCTTTAGTATTTAGAACATAATCAAGTTTGAAGATATGCACAAACATAAACTAATCCCAAGTGATGTAAGGTTTATGAGGCAACATCATATTATAGATAGTCAAGTTAGATATAGATTAAACATGAATGATGATTGTAGAATTAGGTCGTACACAAATATATGATTTATTCTTACAACTTCAGTGGGTATAAGAACATAACATATTAACGTAAGCACTATCTTAATCGTATAGGCAAACTGAGAAGAGTGAGGTTAGAAAAAGGGGATGTGGAAGTGGTTTATAAGGTGCCTAATAGAATAAAGAAAAAGGATAGTAAATTCTTCTACATAATTGATTATTATGAAGAAGGAAGGTTAAGGAATAATTTATAGGTCGATGTAGGGAGTTAAGTACCATATGTTAAATTTAGTGATGTGGTAACTTTTGATACTATTTATCTCATTAACAAAATCAAATTTAGATTATACAATATGACAATATAAACTTTCACAGGTAATCTATATTGCTTATTTGTACACTTTTAGGAAGTGAGACTGCCTATAGTTTTTATTGACTTTAACACCATTAAGGTGATATTCCTTATTATAAGGCAAAGACCATGTTTGTGGCACATACTAAAGAAGTTACTTAAGAATTTTAAAGCTCATAAAAGATATATTTATCATTCAGATATGTTACTATCACTTAACTAAAATGACTTAGGAGCAAGTGCTACAAATAAATGTGTTTAAGCTAAAAACAAGACAAGAATGAAAGGAAAATGTTCAAAAGACCTATGACAATGAGAAGAACCTCTTTATAAAAGATCCTTTACTCCTATCTTATTTCACCAAAGTTTCTCATTGAGAGCGAAGTCTTCAATAAGCTTTAGCAGAGTTATATCATTCCTGATCACCTCCCTCATTTCTTCTTAGGACTTTCTCTTTTGCTCTTACAGTTCCTAAGTACAATCTTCTCATTAGGACATCATGATTTATCCTCTTAACATATTCGAATCACTAAAGCATTATCTCTCTTAATTTACCATCAATGTTAGTCATCCTCAATTTGTTTTTTATCACTATATTCCTAACTTTATCTCTTCTTTTAAGATTACACATATAACGGAGTATTCTCATCTTTCTCACTATTAACTTGTGACTATGCATCTATTTGATAGGTCAATACTCTGCCACCTAAAGCATGGTTGACCTAATTATTAAACGGTAGAATTTAACTTTTAACTTGAGAGATATCTTCTTGTCATCTAAAATTCTTTATGTACCTTTTCGTTTAAGCCACCCTAATTTGATATGATAAACTATGTCGTCATCTATCTCACTATTACTTTGGATGATGGATCCAACATACTTAAAGCAATCTTTCTGCGGTATAACATGTAAACCAATCTTTATGTCCACCTTTGATGCCACCTTATGACCTAAAAGGTTACACTCTAAGTACTCTGTCTTAGTCCTTCCCAATTTAAAGTCCTTTTACTCTAGTATATCTCACCAAAGTTCCAATTTGACATTGACACCCTCCTTTATCTCATCCGTTAAAATAATTTCATCAATAAACAACATACACCAAGGTACATCTCTTTGAATATTTTTGGTGAGCTCATCCATCATTACTGTAAATAGAAAGGAGCGTAACGAGGATACTTGGTATATCCTGATATTGATAAAGAAATACTCTAAATCTCTTACGTGGTCCTGACTCTAGTTCTAATACATTTATACATATTCTTAATAACTTGTATATAGGTCAAAAAATCCTTTAACTTCTAAACACTTCCAGATGACTTCCCTAGGTACTCGGTCATAAGCCTTCTCTAAGTTAATGAAAATCATGTGTAGGTCCCACTGTCTTTTCAGATGATATCCTATTAATCTTTTAAGGAGATGTATAACTTCTATCATAGACCTTCCTGACATGAAACCAAATTAGTTCTTGGAGATAGGTACATCCTTTCTTACACTCTTCTCATTTACACTCTCCTATAACTTCATAGTATGACTGAGTAATTTTATGCCTTTATAGTGTTACAGTTTTAGATGTCTTTTTTTTTTGTTTTTGTATAAAGGAATTATGAGTACTAAGTCTCTACTCATCATCATTTTGGGAGACTTGAGAATCACATTAAAAACTTAGCTAACCAAGTAACACTCTTTTCTTCTAGGCTCTTCCACACCTCTATGAGTAACTCATCAAGTCCTACTGTCCTTCCACTCTTCATCTCCCTTAAAACTCCTTTGAATTTTTCATCTTATGATATATCGATAACAAGTAAAGTTACAATATTTATCAGACATGCTTAGATCATCCAAGGAGATATTGTCATCTCCACCTTTATTAGAAAAGGCTATAGAAGTATCTTTACAAGATTGTAAATTGTTTGTTAAGCCCACTCCTAAAGGTAAGTGCTTGAGTAATAGACAATGTCTATAGATGCCATAAGAAGAGGAAGAGATGCATTAAGTTATGTACAAATAAACACACTGGAAAGTGGTAGAAACAATATTTAGGTACACTAAGGACCTTAACTATCATCGCAAAACCACATACATAGATACGAAATATAATTTTGTCAAAGTCATAGTAGTTTAAGGATAAGCAAATATGGATTCTTACGAGATAATTGATTGCAAATCGTATGAATAAATCTATTCCTAGAGATGTGTTCTTGGTGCTTATTAATTCATTCGGATTATATAAGAATTGAAGTTTAGTTTTATTTTTTTTATGTAAGTATTCACAACACTTATTATCAATGGTGATGTTTTGTTTTTCATTAAGTATTTGATGTATCATATATTTAATTGAGTATTAAATGTTAAAAATTATAATAAATTTTAAACAAAAATTCAATTCCTAATAATATGGTATTATTTGATTTTGAGTTGAGTCTTTGATGAATGTTTGAGTGGATACTAAATGTTCAATTTTAAATAAAAGAAGTATGTCAAATAGATAAAAGATATCTTCTTATGTAGGTAATTACCTCCATTACTTTGAAGAAATAAAGACGAGGTAAGTTTTATGTGGTTTATTTAGGCGATAAATGTGAGCTTAAGCCTTAATACACTAATATCAATATAAAGTATATTAAAAGGTAAAAGTGTTAGTAGTAATAGTATACCTAAGAAAATGATATATCCACCCAATCTGAATTAACATGCCAAATATGAGTTTTGAAAAGTGAATTTACTGGGCAAGCAAGTGGACTCAAATTAGGAATTATTTAGATCATTTAGCAAATTTTCAATCACCGACAACTAATAATAACCTGCAATGCTACCGCTAATGTGTAATGGCAATCATTATAACAAATGTTCTATTATTTTCGATAATGCATGACAATTATATAAATAAGTGTGTTTTAATGGGATTTTATAACAATTTTGTATTTTTGTTAATTAATTTAATTATTAAAATCTATTAAAACACTATATAAATATATGTAATTGGGCTTAACTTATTTTAATTAAGCTATTTATATTAGTGGATTGAACTAAAATTTTAAACTTTAATTTGTGTAGTAGTTTAATTAATATGATTTAACAAATGATTATCTGGGCTACTTTAAATTGTGCAAGTGAGCTATTACTCAAATATCATTTTGCAATGAAAACATCTGAAAAATCAATTTGCACCTTCTTCCAAATTGATTATTTAAAAAAATTACAAAAGTCACTTTTCATTGTCTGTGAAATTATATGTTTTATGGTTGAAATTTTTCATTATTAGAAAAAAAAAAGGCTTAAGCAAATTATATCATTCACAAACATGACATGTTAATTCACTCCTATGAAAATGTGTCATGTGTGTGACTCAACATGTTACACCCGTGACATATAACCTTCTTAAATTCTTTGTCCTTAACAATGTGTTTGGTAACTCAAACTAGTCAGTTTTCTCTTACCCTTTTGAATAAAAATATAGGTTAAGTCCTTATTACAATAAATTTGTTAGGAAAAGATTAAAAAACACTTTTTAAATTTGCTTGACATCTTAATTCATTTTTGCGAGTGTGACTTAACATGTCACACTCGTGACGTAGATTTTTCGTAGAAATAGGTTAATTCACACCCGTGACATATTTAGATTTTTCATAGAAATAGGTTAATTCTACTTGTTTCAAAAAAATTTGTCGCCAAATGACAAAAAATCTTTCAATAGATATGCGTTAATATTTTCAATTGATACGCCAACTATTTAAAGATGCACACGTCAGCTATTTCACGCAGACAATATTTTTGATTCATAGGCCGACTATTTAAATACACACTATTATAAATGAAGTTTATTCGGTCGTTAGAAATGAAATCTGCAAATAATTAATGTTACTTTAATAAACATTTAATATGTTTTAAATTTTTCTGAAGAAGTCTTCCTTTTATTTAAAATTTAGTTCACTACAATTCCATTCCAGTTAGGTTACCTTACTCTTGTTTTACTTGTTCAAAATGCATTATAGAGAAACTGTGTATCAGGTTAAATATCATGATCAGATTCAGAAAATTAAAGCCGCTTTTCGGTATGTAACGAAGGAAACTTCTCTATCACAAAACTAGGTCAAATACTTCTCTTTCTCTACTATTTCATATTTTTAAGTAGGAAGGAGCAACGTTATATAAATATTACACAAAATATCTGCTTTATTTAACATTATTTTTTACCTGATAACAGAAGAAATTTTGTACTAAGAATTGTATTGAATGGTTCCTAAGAGCTAACGGCAACAGCGTTAAGTTAGCTGCAAAAAATTGAAGGTTTGCCTTTTATAGAGAGAAATCATACTTATTGGCATTTTCATAACAATTTTTATACACCTTTTTATCATTATTTTGTTTTTAAATTTTTTTTGAAATGTAGAGAAATTAACAGCAGATGAAGTTTCTGCTGAACTCACAGAAGGGCTTGCTTATTTAGCAAGTCACGATGAAAGTTTTAAACCTGTTTTGATACTTTTTAAACTCTATCAATTATGTCTAATTGTTTTTATTTTTCAAACTCGATGGAATTTATTAACAACATTATTTACATATATGCCCTTTCTAAATTTCATTTTGACATTTATTATTTCTAAACTTGTTAAGAAGCTTTATTCTTTCTTTACTGTTCTTGGCTGAAGATGTTTCACCTTAAACAAGATTATCGGAAGTTTCATTCACGGGAACTGTAAGTGAGCATGTATAATTTTTTATTGTTTATCATTTTTATATTTTTATCCTTCTTATTTGATAATTTCTTTAGATTGTCTTTTGCTTTGATTTTTGTAGGTTCACATGCTTTATTGGGTTTACTTTGGAAGTTGTCGTATCAACCATGTGCAAAAACTACGAACAATTTGTGATTCTTTTTTATGCAAGTATGTTGCTTTTTTAAACTCCTGTGATAACTTATAAAAGTATAATAACTATTTGATAAAAGAAAGATAATTTTCTTATGAAGCTAACTCATAATTTGTTTTAACCTTTACAGGTTTTTTCAGGTCTGCTTTAACTTTCATAAATGTATTTTTATCAACATTGAAAATTGTTATTGACTATTATCTGCCCAGACTTTACAAAGTGTTTGTAATCGACCTGCCATCTTTATTTTCTTATCTATGGAAGGTAATATTGATATGTATTTCTCTTGTTTATATATGTAATTTTTGTTTATTTTATCTAACTTTTAACATCTTTATGAAAAACACTAAATTTTTAGATTTTAGATTTTTTAACATAAATCATCATATTAATAGCACACTTACATTATACTTTTTACATTATTCTTGTTGTTTTTCTAATGTGTTGTCTTCTATTGATGTATGATTTAAATTTTTATTGTTATTACAGGGTATCCAACCATTTGTTGAATTTTCGACCATCGCCATGATTGTATCTTCAATGTATTTTAAAGAATCATTAGAATTTCCCAAAGATCATTCCATAACATCAACAGTTAAAGATGGCTTGCATTCGTCAAGGTTTTCATTCATAATGTCACAATATTCTAACTCAAACAAACCTTGGTAACTTACTTTAACCGCACCAGGTTCTGGGTCCACTACCAATTCTTCTTTGACCTCATCATACATTAATTCGTTAAATGCGAGATTTATCTCCTTTGGATCACCTGTTGGTAGAACGCGCCATCAAAATATTAATGCTTATGCAACTGCTACTAACAAAACTTTATTCCCATTTTCTTCTATTCCACAACGTCTTACTGAGCCAATTAAAATTGCTAAATCATAAACCCCACAACACTCTTTTTTTTGATCACCTGCTATGTATTTACTTTCCAAAAAAATTTATAGATCTCACAACTCTAATGAATCTTTTTTACCTTTCTCAAGATTTTATAGGAGCCCCTATAATGAGATCATTTATAGGTCAATTATGGGAGCCCCAATTGATGGTTTGGTATCTATTATACCATCTCATCTGAAGTGACCTCACTTTTCTTTATCACATCAATTTTAAAATAAGAATTAAATTATACAGAGTGCACAACTTATTTTTATTATATATGACGAAATCTTTTTCTTGATACAATGAAATGCATATCTGATGAAATCTTTTTGCGTACTATAATAATAGGTATTTATATTTGACTGTTTTTAGATTAACAAAACAACAATTATTAAGTTTGGCATAACAGAAAATTTTGTATTTTATAAAATATCAATAACAACAATTACTTGTGATGTTCAGTTAAAAGAAAAACTTACAATGGTCAAAAAATTAAAATATTTATTTTATATTAACATGCTAGGAATGCTTCCTTCTCTTCCATGCTATACCACAAAATAACTAAAAAAATTGAACAAAATATAACAATTTTTTTTGTCTGCATATTCATACAATCAATTTTGTCATAATTTGTCATTTAATAAAAGTCATCTTAATTAGTAGGATTTAGAAATTATTCACTAATTATGATTCATAATTAAGCAAATTCATAAACCAACTTACAAATTGAAAAGCAATAACTTATAATAAATCAAATGTAAGTTTTCCTTGTTTTTTATTTTTTAGTAAAATTGTGATAATCAGGGGTTGTTTTGGTTGTTTAGTAAAATTTTGTTAAGGATTTAATTTCTAATGGTTTGGATCCACTTTTGAATTTATAACGTATTAATTAGTTAAATCTTTATTTCCATGCAAAAGTTAGTTCCATCATATATAATTGTGAATGCCTGAATACCTCTATAGAAATAAAATGCTTCACTAATTATACATCAACTTTCAAATTATATTCCTCTCAACGTTATTTCTGTTAAAAAAATAACCATCTTTAAAATTATTATCAAATTGATAAACGTTTCTTTTGGTATATTTGTTTTGGTATTCAAATTTTGTGGTTATTGAAATGATTACATAATTATTTTATAGTTATAACGATAAATCATGTTAACAAATTATTTGGTCCTTTTATATAGTAAAATTTTGTTTCATTTAATATATATTAAATTTTCAATTATTTTTTAAGATATGATTATTAAAAATTCATAGCCTGTTTCAAGTGTAGCACCCCACTTTCATAGTGCATATCCCAAAACATACTAACAATATTCGAGAACATACTCTACGAGGGTGACATGCTAAAACAGTCAGTCAATCATAACCATTAAAAACTTTTCATGCATTACACGCATATTTCAGATAACTACTGATCAAATTGGGCCCATATTTTATTTCATAAACATTGTAATCACAATTATTTTTACACTCATTGATCAATCTCAATTACAAACATTTTCAATTTGGAAAGTTATTGCAAAACATAATTATTCAAATGCACTTGATACAATAATTGCACAATACATTCTTTAATACAAAATAATGAAAAATCTATGCAGATGCGAATAGATCTTGACCCTTATCTCTTACTCGAATGAAGTGGATACACTCCCCTTTGTCTAACGGGGTAACTCCTCTAAGCCTCAAAAATAATGTTGCAATTTTAATGAGTTTTGCAAACTTAGTGAGTTAACCATCCTCGATGGTTCACTCATCACATAACACGTTAATTCATGTAATCACATAATTCACATCAGTTCATCAATTTAACATGTTGAGTCATATACATTTCATATTCACTTTCGCATTCTCATTCAGATTTGTCATCGAACCTTGGTGCGACATTTAACATATACAGTAAGAATCATTTATTTATGTCAGATTCATATACAAAGAGCACTTCTAATATCTCACTCATGCATCAAATGCCTCAGACATTCAATATCCGGAATCAGCGCAATTAAATTCACAATTTAATTTAATAT
Source organism: Erythroxylum carthagenense (assembly GCA_026413575.1). NCBI lineage: Eukaryota > Viridiplantae > Streptophyta > Magnoliopsida > Malpighiales > Erythroxylaceae > Erythroxylum > Erythroxylum carthagenense. Next base: position 75,078,979 of record JANZLD010000237.1, read on the forward strand.
GATATTTAAAACAAACCATTTATTAAGTGAGACCATCTAGGTTACTCACAATATGCTCCAGATTAGCAATTGCTTCCATGATCTAGAAACGTCTGGATGCGAATGTTCTATCCTATATATCTACATTATGCAATACACATATTGCACACACATTATTAATTATACTATTGCATAAACATTCAATCAAACACATATGTATAGGTGTCATGTATAATGCATGTTCAATTTGACTATTCTGGTATGTTTCCTTAATCACATCTCTTGACCAATCAAACCGTATCATTTATATGTGTCTAACTTATTCTTAGGTTTACACCTCAAGAACACCTGGTTATTCTAATATCATAATTTAATTACTTGTCATTTCTTTTCTAGCCGTATATGATCTCAAAATATCAAATTCGCATTCACCTTTACTTAATACATATTGCTTATCTCTTTAAATCACAATTACTATCTTATGAACAACTTTATTCCCATTATACTCATGCCTTTGATACCTTGATATCAATAATTCATTTGCTAAGTTATAACATCATCAATCAATAATTCCTTAGATTTTCGAGTCAATTTTGCATGATCATTAAAACAAGGAAAATGAAGTATTTAGGCAATACTTTCTTCTAAAAAATGTTCCTGTATGTATTAAGTTTCTAATGAACTAAAGTTCATACAATTCGGTTTAGTATTATACAATTTCTATACAAAATACTTTAGACTATTCTCTCACTGCAACAACACTCAGTACTCAACTTCGAGCCAAAATTTTAAACTCTTAGAGATATAATTAAAATTCGATTCCTTCATGAAAGTTATATCCATATGTGTCTATTTTAATATAAATAGAAAATAATTTCATTTGGATGTCTACAGATCAAGATATGGCCAGAATATAGATGCCTATTCAATGAAAACACTCCATTTAACAATTTCAGTACACTTCATCATTTTCATCCTAAACTCATCAATCAATCATTATCAATCCTTTCCTAATGAATTCAGACGACCAGGAAAGATAACGTGTGAGGAGTTCATGATCCAAATTTCAAGTCAATCGGAGGTCCGGAGAAGAAGTTATGGTCAACATGGTGAAGGATATTCAATACTGTCATATATCTCTGCACTATCACTTTCACAATCGTGCTTATGCATGATTGTGCAATTCCAATTGATTGGTCACTGTCACGATCGTGCCTTTCTGGAAACAACCACGATCGTGCATTGCCTAATTTCTCCATTCTATCACGATTGTGCAACTCCTTTGAGGTTCCTTATTGTCATTGCCTCATTTTTCCTCTCTGTTTTGCACGATCGTGTAGCTCCTCTGAGGCTCCCTCTCTGTCATGATCGTGACAAACGATGTTCTGTAGATTTTACAAAATTGCAAATTTCAGCACTTCTTCCTCTCTTTTGCTTAATCTACCATTTCTAAATTATGTCTTCACTATTTCCTCTTCATTCTTACTTCCATTTTAGTTCAACTCATTCAAATACAAATCAAAATCTATGACTGACCATAAACATAAAAAACAGAACATATCGTTTACGCATATTCACCATATTTTCTGCACTTCTTCATCTGCATCAACACCTTCATTTCATCTCTAACTTATCATTTTAATTTTCTCATATCACAACATCACATTACTCCTTTTTCCTTATCCTTAAACTCATTTTAGCTCATTTCTAAAACACCCAGGGAGATTCACGTAGAAGAATAGTGAAAATAGAGCATGAAACACCATTTATCTAACAAATTGTTTTGAACTCTTTTTTACGTCATCATAATGATCTTTCTATTTCAAAATCATTTCAACAGCATCTTATGAAAGATTAATCATCTTATATATAGAAATAAGACATTTGTATGCACTGTTCATCACTCATGATGTGCATGAAAAATGATCATTAATCTCAATATTTTGTAATCACCATATTTATTTCATATTCAAACAACTCATAAAAATTTAACATGTTACTTACTTGCTAAAACTCCAAGTTCTTCAAATCACATGAACCCTAGCTTTCCATGATACACGATCATCAACAGTCAAAGGTTGTAGGTTTAGATCTTTTAGTGAGGGTGAAGAAGATAACAAGGTGAAAGTAGCAAATGAAAGGTGAGAGCAAAGCTTGCGTTGTGAGGAAAAGAAAATTCGTGGAAGTGAAGAAACTTGTAGAAGGTAAAGAAAGTCACGAAGAAGAAGAAGAAAGTAAGATCAAAACAATTAATTTGGTCCTTCTAATATAATCGTGGAATCAATATTGGGCTTGGCAAGTGACACTTGTCACTTGTCCAATTTGTTGGGCCCCAATTTTTTTTTTTATTTAAGCATGATTTGAATAAATTTGTGATCTTGCTAGATAAATTATTTTATTTGGAGTTTAATTAGCATGTCAATGTTAGTAGGATTTTATTGCTTGAGTTGGTTAAATTAAAGTGTTAAGGGTATATAACAAAAAGGGCAAAATTGGCAAGTCACTTGAGCTTAAAAGGCTCTAAGGCATAAATGGAAGGGCAAAATAGACATCTTATAACCATTAAGAGCATAAATTAGAAGAAGGAAATTGTTGACTTGTTAAGAAGAGGAGAAGTAACGTGGGTGTGAGAAGAAAAGAAGAAGAAGAGAAAATCAAGCTAGGGTTTTGGCGATCTTGAAGACTTTGAGGCTAAAACAAGTAAGTATAAGCGTCAACTTTTCTTGATTATTGGATGAAGTATATTTAACGAAAGTTAGAAGTGAAAATGAAGTTAAATGTGTGTAGGAAGTTGTTGATGAATGGTATATGAAAATGTTTTAATCTTTTAAGGTTAATGATCAAAGATAGATTATGATGTATTTGTGAATGATTTTGGGTTGAAATGGAGTTGAAAATGAAGTAGAAGGGATGGTTTAGGTTTAAGATGGGTTATATATGAAAGGTGGGAAGTAAAATATGGAGAATGAAACATGTTCTGCGTATTCTTGTGTCAAAGTTCATCGCGTCCAACTTTCCTTGGTTCGCCGCAGCCAACTTGAAGAATGAAGTTCGTCGCGGCCAACTCAGAGGTTCACCGCGGTGAACTTTCTAGCACAGAATATGCTTCGGTATTTTGAGCATAACTTTTCTTGTAGTTATCCAAATGGAGTAATTATTTATTTGGAGTAAACTAGAGACATAGAGATACAAATTGTACGCAGGAATAAAGTTTAAATTCTGTCTATAAGATATCATTTTTTGGAAGGAAGTTGAGCAAGAATGTTGTTTTAGTATAAGAGTAGTTCGAAAATTTATGGAGAATAACTTTCAGATTTCTGAACAAAATTGAATGATTTTAGTATCATTATAAACTTTAGATAATGGGGGACATTTTTTTAGAAGAAAGTATTATCAATTTTCTTCATTTACCTGATCATAAAGATCATGGAAAAATTGACCCGAAAGTATGAATTTTGAAAGGGTTATAGTTCAACTTTAGCGTTTTGATTATTGAAGCCTTATGAATTTCCTTTGAATGTTGTTTGAATGAGAACTTGGATTGTTATAGGAAACCAAGCAAGCCCTATCCAAGAGCAAAGGAAAGGCAATCTTGAACTTGAATTTTTAAGCGAAATTAGGTGGGTAATGTATTTGTAGTTATTATGTGATTGGAAAAATTCTTGCTTATGTGTGTGTAGGTCTAAATTGCTTGATTTTGAATTGTTATGAAGATTTGATAATGCATGACGATTTGTGATTATGTTATACCTTAAAAGAGGTTAGAACATTTTGAATTAAATAAGAAAAAGTATGAAAGTATGAGCATATGATAGAAATGAATATGTGCTTTGTTTGGGCAAGAGTGGAACCATTTCGTTCATCTGGTGTACGTTGACAAGAGCCTTCTCCTGGCTACCCACTTGTGACTTATGAGCTTCAAAAAATGGACTCATTTTGTTCATAGTGTAAACTTTGTTTTCTTCATTTCGTACCCATGGGACCCCTTGAGCCATTTGTTGTGCATTGCATCTTTGGAATTGTCAATTATGATGCATTTGAGTGTATATTCAATGGTTAAATTCTATGTGATGTGTTATACGTTAACTTGCTTAATTATGATTTTCTAAGCTAAATTGGAAATGTTTGAATTGTTGGATATATATATACATATGCTTGAATTTGTGGAAAATTTCCAATGACTATAAATATATTAGTCACTGAGCTGTGTAGCTCAACCTATCATTTTTTCCTCATCAGGTGCAGAACAAGCCAACAGTTGATCCTTGCAAGGCATCGGGAACTCCAGAATAGTTAGAGACTTTTGTACTAAATTAGTGAACACTTTGGAATAGCTCATTAGACATATCAGCATTGAGCATCCTTATGTATTTTGTTTTAAGCTTTGATGTGTATGATGATATATATTTGCTCAAGCTCTTTGAATTAGTAAGGAAATGAAGAATTGAAGTTTCTTTTGTGTATGATTATGTTTGTTTGGTGGGTGAGTTGGGTGGTTAGAATTTTTATGGATGAATGTATGTGTGTTTAGTATTGGTTGTTGAATGCTGGGAATACGAGTTTCGAAATTTGGGAGTTCACCGCGGTGTATTAGTCTCGAAGGGTAAGGAGCATTTGCCGTGAGAGTCCATCGTGGCGAAGCCAAAGGTTGGCCGTGGAGAACTTCTCTCGCTAGGCAACTGCCGCGGCGAACATTTTGTCGCCACGATGAACCCGCCACTTTATCATACTGCCAATCCTTCGAATTTAAATCCTTTCAACCCTCCCCTCGTGTGATCCTTATCCGACATCCTCAAGTGATCACCTCGGGATAGGGAACGGGACCCGAGCCTAACATAATTTCTATGAGTTTAAACTAGGTTCTCTTATTTAACTAGTCCAATCATCTCCAATTTTTACTCCAATTGTCTCTCAATTTTCAATGACACTTATCATTAAATCCCAATGTCATTTATAAAAATTTTCACTATTATTTGACTCTTATTTATACTACCATTCATCAATTGACTTTCCATTGGCATTTTTCTTACTCCAAAAATCCCCTTATTTCTAAAAATTCTCATCTTTCACCAAAATTTATAATTACCTACTTATACACACCAACTCAATTTTTAAGACACATAATTCACAATTCACATTATAATCATATTTAAACAATCATTTATACCTGAAAAGTGTAAATGAGTGTATGAACAAATCATTGTAATGTGTGCAATATTCCAGTTCAAGTGTGTGCATGCTAATATTATACATGAGCATGAAATGCACTATTTTAATCTCTCATTGGTATTTCTCAATTACAGAAATCTAGGGTTTTAACCTTTAGTATGGAAATTAGATGTTAAATCAAGTCACAACCATGATTAGCCCATTTAAGTCACGGTTGTGACTCCTTTAGTCACAATCGTGATAATTGTCAGAAGTTATTATTTTCATGAATTTTAAATTAATCTTAAATTAAATTATTATTACCTTATATCATCTTTACCCTAAAATACAATACCAGTTAATTGTCAAATGTTATTTTAATTAATTTTAACTCAAATTATTATTACCTTCTATAAATACAATTTTAACGTGATTACATTAAAAGGGAAATTTAACAACATTTTATTCATGCTAAATTTGGAATCTCAATATTAAACAATAATAATATATTGAGTAGTTGAAAATTATTTTTTTAATGCGATCCTACTCAATTAGTCACTAACACCGCTTTTAATTAACGTGACATGATAATTATTTCTTTACTTAATCAATCAAACAACATATAATCAGGGATTTCATTTCTAATGCTCTCAAATTCTAAATTTGAAATGATAACATCTATTACAATTTAGGTCGACTTTTGAATTTATAACTATTAATTAGTTAAATCTTGATTTTCCTTGCAATGCAAAAGTTAGTTCCATCATAAGTAATTGTGAATGTCTCTACAAAAATAAAACCACTTCACTAATTATACATCAACTTTCAAATTATTTCCTCTTAACGTTATTTTTGTTAAAAAAATCAACCATCTTTAAAATTATTATCAAACTGATTAACGTTTCTTTTGGCATTAATAAATGATTTGGGGTCATTTAATATATATTAAAATTTCATTTCATTTAATATATATTAATTTCATTTATCTTTTTTAAAGATATAATTATTAAGAAGTCAGAGCCTGTTTCATAGTTGTGACTAAAGGAGTCACAACCATGATTAGCATTTAAGAATGCCAATTTAAGTCACGAGTCACAACCATGAAAGACTTCACGGTTGTGACTAAAGGAGTCACAACTGGGACTAGCATTTAAGAATGGCCATTTAAGTTACGGTTGTGACTTCCTTTAGTCATAACCGTGATAACTGCCACAAGTTATTATTTTCATGAATTTTAAATTAAATTGTTATTACCTTATATCATCTTTACCCTAAAATACAATTTCGATTAATTGTAAAACGTTACTTTATTTAATTTGATTCTATTAAAACACAATTTTAACATCATAAATTTTAAAAACTTTTTATTCATGCTAAATTTGGAATCTCAATATTAACTATTTTATATCGTGAATCTCAATATTAACTATTTTATATCGTTATTTATGTTATGTGAAGACAAAAAACAAACAATAATAAAAAAATTTATTGAGTAGATACAATTTTTTTTAATGCGATGTTAATCTATCAGTCACTCGCCACTCTATTAGTCACTCACCACTCTATCAGTCACTCACCGCCATATTCAGTTATAATTAGCCGCTTTCTAATTAAAAGACGTGACATTATAATTATTTACAACGTCTTTATATTTTCTTGTGTAACATAACTTCTCTAACCTAACTTCTCATATCACGTTTCTTCATCTTCAAAATATAAAAATTATATATTCAAGACAACTTAGATTTTCGACTTCAACAAACTCAGATTTCTTATTTCAGCAAATAAGAGATTACTACCATCTGTAAGTTATTCCTTACCCTTCTTCATAATTTTTTTGGTTTATTAAAATTTTGTCAATTTCATTTGTGATTTTGAATGTTCGGTTTGTTAAATTTAAAAATTCTATTTACAAATGTGATAATCTCACGAGTGTGAGTGAACATGTCACGCCTGTTATATTCATATTTATATTGATAACATTTATTACATTTTTTGATTATATTGTGTTAATGCATTACAGTTTTGGGATAACATTATGTTAATCTTTCAGTGATTACTATCATCTTTTGTAAAATATAAAATGTAGCTGTTTTATACTTTTTCTCATCAACTGTTATAAGAAAATTTCAATCTTGAAGTTTCTAACAGAGTTGATTTAATTGTTTAATTCTAATTTTAAATCTTCAGTTTATTAAATTTTTATCAATTTCATTTGTAATTATGTAATTTGTTGTTCACAGATGATATATTAAATTCGAGGATCTCACAGGTGTGATTGAAAATGTCACACCCGTGATGTTCATGTTTATATGCTTCAATAACAACTATTACATTTATAGGATTATATTGTGTAGTATTACATTTTTAGGATAATACTGTGCTAATGTTTCTTTGATTATTATCATCTTTTGTAAAATATAAAATGCATCTGTTTTATACTTTTTTTCATCAACTGAAAATTTCAAATGTTAGCTATATATTTTATCCTATTTAAACTGTTAAAATTTTACTCCTATTATTTCTCTTCTAACTATACAAATGTTTAATTGATTGATTATAATTACAACTTTTCTTAATAGCATAATTAATTAAATTATATTTCAATTTAAAAAATAAGACCTTTCATAAAAAAACTTTATTTACTGATTATATAAATAATTGATTAATTTTTAGCACATTTATTTTCTTTTTTATTGTTTAAATTAAATATTTTAAAAGTTTTTATATTATTAATAAACACTATTATTGTTAATTCTATATGTTATTAATTATTAATTATAATTATTAAAGTTATTAATTATTAATTGTTGATGATGATTATATATAAATTATTCACTTTATATTATGCATGCATGATCATAGCTGTGTTTAATATTATTAATTATTAATTCTAATTAATAAAGTTATTAGTTATTAATTGTTAATCACTATTATATATTAATTATTAATTTTATATTATGTATTCACGGTTGTGAACGATAAGTCACAACCGTGCTTTTTCATAATATTCTTAATTATAAATTATTTATTTCTTTAAGCTTTTTTTCCTGAAAAATTTCTTTTCAGAATTAATTTATCTAAATTCTTATGCAAATGATCCATAGGACACACCAAATTTTTGTGGCTTCATTTATTAAACACATTTTCGACGAAGTTTGAATTTTAGTTATAAATGTATATTTTTATCTCCAAATCTTTAAATAAGTCGTAATTCACTATTAAACAATATAACGAATTTTAATTTGTTTAAATTTTAGGTAATTCACTGCTAAATAATATAACAAATTTTACTTTTTTAAGTTTTAAATTATATATTTTTACTTGCTTACAACTTTAAATTATTTCATGTTTTAATTATAAAAAAGCTTTTGTAATAACTCAGATAAAAAAAGAAAAAGATTAAATTTCAAAATAAAAGATAAATTTATAGACCAAATCGTATTATCATGTGCTCAGATGGTAAAGAGGATAATTAGAATGACAAAATACAATAAATATACATATTTATAATTTCATGCACTTCTTAATCCATTTATATCTCAAATATCTCAAAAGTAGAAAGTAAGCTAAGTATGATAATATTAATGTTATACAATCTTCTTTATTTAATAATGGAATTTTCCTATCTAACATTAAATAAAATTCTTGGATCTTATTTTTTTAGTTATTAGGTCTGTACAAAATACATGATAAATAATTTGAAGTAGTTTTCATTTGCATAACTGCCACGTCATTTCCGCAATTAATCTTTCAAATATTTCATTTTCTGAAATTGTTTTTCCTAACCGTATTTAACCTTAATTTTTTTAAGGTTTTCTTCTTGTTCGTTCTTACGTGGTTCATTCTTGCACTATTCAGGTATGTCTAATTTTGTAAAAAATTTATTATATAAAATTCCATTGTATTTTTTTTGACAAATTTCTTTTCATTAATATAATAATTACTTTTTTCATTATTTATCCATATTTGATAAGTTAAATATACAATTTTACTTTTTAAATATATTTACTTACATCATATTGGCATAAATTAACCTTTTTATATATCTTCTAATCCTTTATTTATTTTAAGTTATATTCAACCAATATTATTAGGCAAACTTTTTAAAAATTTGACCTTCTTTGTTAAATGTATGGTTAACCTTATTTGTTAAATGTATGGCTTATTAGATCTTTATTAAATGTATGGTTAACCTTATTTGTTAAATGTATGGTTTTTTATATGTATTTTGTTTTGTTAACGGGTACACTAGATATTATTCTTTATGATAAACTCCATTATTCTTGAAAATATACTTGATTTGATATTCATTTAATAATGCCATTATCGATAGTCAACTACTATTATGATATGAAACTCATCATTCCCTTGAAGTAAACTCCTTTACTTACATGGAGATAAATCGCAACACTATAGTCTAAATCATAATCAAACGACTAACTTGATTATTCAACTGTTAATCCATTATTTTAGATTCTTATAATATACGTGTTTCTCATACATCTTTGTGTATATATATATTACTTACAAAAGAATCTCGGTACCTTATGACTAAATATATAATGCTCATAAAAACTAAACTCTTTTATTTTATTAATAATAAATATTTTCATTACAAAACTGTAACTAAAGAAGATTAAGTTACCTATAAATACACTTGCTTTCTGGGGCATCATATTTACGTAACTAAAATAATCTCCCACTTGCCCTAAAGCAAATTCAACATATCTCTCATTCCCATCCCTGCTAGGTGACTCTCAAAACTCTTTTGAGACATCGTCTTCATAAATGGATCAACAAGGTTTTGCTCTGTGGGAATCTTTACCACATTCACTTCACCACGTTGTATTATCTCCCTTATGAAATGATACTTTCTCTCAATGTGTTTGATAGCTTTATGATTTCGAGGTTCTTTAGAATTAGCCACTGCCCCACTATTATCACAATAAAGTGTAAGGGCTTTTTTTTACCTCTAAGATTACCTCCAAATCATTTAAGAACTTGCGGAGCCAGATTGCTTCTTTTGTTGCTTCATAAGCAAAAACATACTCAGCCTCCATAGTCAAATCAGCAATTCAAGATTGCTTGACACTCCTCCAGACTATAGCTCCACCTCCTAAAACAAATATAAAACCAGAAGTTGATTTCCTTGAATCAACATCTGATTGGAAATCAGAATCTATATATCTTATCAGAATAAGGTTACTTCCTGAGTAAACAAGTATTAAGTTTTTCATCCTACGAAGATACTTAAATATACACTTAACTACAGTCCAATGCTCCATTCCTGGATTGGACTGAAATCTACTTACTATTCCCACTGCGTAATATATATCCAGTCTGGTGCAAAGCATTGCATATATTAAACTTCCAACTTTCGAAGCATATGGAATGTTGCGTATGCATTCAACCTCCTCTTGGGTTTTAGGTGTTTATTCCTTTGAACGCTTGATTCCATGTATAGTAGGTGTGAAACCCCTATTGGAATCTTGCATGGAGAACTTATTAAGAATATTCTCAATGTAGGATAATTGAGATAAGGCTATTTGTTTGTTCTTATGATCCCTTATAAGTATGATCCCTAGAACATAGTTAACGTCTCTTAAATCCTTCATTAAATACTGTTCATTTAGCCATCCCTTAACCGTAGATAACATTCCCATATCATTCCCAATGAGCAAAATGTCATCAATATATAGGATTAGGAAAGTAATCTTACCTTCTTGTATTCTTTTATAAACACAAGGTTCATATAGGTTTTGTATGAATCCATTGGTTTTGATAGACTTATCAAACCTAATATTCCAAGACCCAGATGCTTACTTAAGTCTGTAAATGGACCTTTGTAACTTGCACACCTTATGCTAATTACTTGGCTCAACAAAACCTTCTGGTTGGGCCATATAAATAGTCTCCTCAAGATCTCTATTAAGAAATGTGATCTTGGCATCTATTTTTCATATTTTATAATCGAAATAGGCTGTTATGGCCAAAAGATCCTGATGGACTTAAGCATGACAATCGGAGAAAAAGTCTCCTTATAGTCTATACCCTCCTTTTGAATATAACCCTTAGCTACTAATCTCGCTTTAAAGGTCCATTTGATCCTCTTTTCCTTTCGTAGATACATTTACACCCTATAAACTTTATACCTGGTGGTAGATCTATAAAGATCTATACTTTATTAGTGTACATAGAATCTATTTCCAATTTCAACGCCCTGAGTCATTTTTTTGCATCAACATTATTAATAGCCTGTGTATACATAATGAGATCCGCTTCTTCTTGATTTGAGATGGTAGTTAAGCCTTTTACTAGACCTAAATACCTATCTAGCTGTCTTACAACCCTCCCTCTACGTCTAGGCACTATTTAATGTTAAGGTTGCTCTTCTGATTTAACTCTTAAATCCATTTCAACATCTTGTTCTGTCATATCCAAATCAATTCTTGGATTGGATGAAATAGCTAACTTTTTTAGTACTACTTCACTTCTTCCTTTGTGATTTATTACAAACTCTTCCTCTAGGAAGGTTGCATTTGTCGACACAAATACCTTCCTGTCCTGAGGACTGTAAAAATAGTACCCTCGAGTTTCTGTAGGATATCCTACAAATAAACATACTTCTGACCTTGGTTCTATCTTTGTAGATTCAGGCTTTAGAACATAGGTTGAGCAATCCCAAGTCCTTAAGTGCTACAATGAAGGCACTGGGCTATTCCACAACTCCTTAGGTGTTTTAGGCACCGATTTGGATGGAACAAAGTTAAAAAGATATGTTTTCGTTTGTATGACATATCTCTAAAACGATTCTGAAAGGCTAGCATAGGACATCATCGATCTTACTAATTCCAATAGAGTCCTACTCCTCCTCTCAGCGACACCACTCTGTTGAAGTGTTCAAGAATTTGACAAGTTGGAAATAATTCCATTATCAATTAAATATTGCTGGAACTCTCTAGATAAGTACTTGTTACCTCGATCCGATCGAAGTTGTTTTAATAGCTTGTCAAGCTGCTTCTCAACTTCAGCTTTGAATTCTTTAAACTTTTAAAAGGATTCACTCTTTTTATGCATCAAATAAAAATAACCATGTCTAGAGTAATCATCTATAAAGGTTATGAAATATTCATAACCTCCTCTAACTTGTATGGTACATTTATAGGCCCACACACATTAGTATGTACTAGGTCCAACGTGGATTCAAATCTGTTTCCTTTGGAAGGAAATGAGGCCTTGGTCATTTTTCCTTCAATACAAGATTCACATATGAGTAATGGATCATTATCCAAGCCCATAAGGATCCCATCCTTTACTAACTTGTCAAGTATTTTCTGATTGATATGACCCATTCTTAAGTGTCATAAATATTTTGAATTAATGCTAGAGACGTTGGAATGTCTTGGTTTTATCACATCTGTGGTGTTTAGTGAGCCTGTCATAGGTTCTATAAAGAACAATCTCTGTTTAATTATCGCATCACAAATAAAATTCTTATTCTCATATATTGAAATAACATTTTCAAAATATAAGGAATAACCATATTTTATTAGATAAAAAACAGAAATCATGTTCTTTACAATCATTAACATGTAATAAACATCCTTCAAATATAACCTATGACCACTAGGAAAGTCCAAGATAACTACTCCCACTGATTCTGTTGAAACATAGGATCTATCTGCTATCTTGACTTGAAACTAGCCTTTAGGTAGTCTTTTCCTTTGTTGGAACCCCTACAAAGAATTACAAACATGTTTAGTGGCTTCCGAATCTAATATCTAAGAATCAGATAAATCTGTCACATTTCTAGTTCCTAACAAACCTTATTTGCTTTTGAGCACAAGGTAGACTGGATAGTTTCTTTTCCAATGGCCCATCTCATCACAGTGGAAACACTTTCCCTTGGTGTTCTCTTTGGCCTTCTTTTTCATGGGTTGGGCCTTGACCTCTATTTGGGCCTTCTTTTTCATTGAACCCTTCTTCTTTTGGTTGCCCTTACCCTTGGGCTTAGAAGAAGTTGCTACATTAGCTTATGGCCCACGAGCCTTGATATTCAATATCTTCTCTATACTCTGGAGGGTATTCATCAACTCACTCAAGGTGCAATCCTTGCTATTGAGCTTATAGTCAAACTTAAACTGCTGAAAAGAAGAGTTTAAGCTATTGATGATCATAATCATCTGTGTGTCCGCATCAATATCTGCCCTAAGCATCTCAGCCTGAGTAATTGCAGAGATTACCTTAAACATGTAATCTCGCACCAGTTCATCAGGTTTTTGTCTGAGATTATGAAAGGTTTGGATAGCTTTCACTCTTGCAGACCTAGTCTTCACACCAAACATCTCATATAGGTGATAGACCATTGCATTAACAATTTTCATATAAGTAATTTGCTTTTGCGATATGCCGCTGACAGAAGCTAGAATATAACACTTTGTAGTCTTGTCAGCATTTTGCCAATGCTCATGATATTGGACTAACTTAGGAGTTGAATCTCCACTCGGAGGTGCAGGGTGCAGGGTGCAGGCTCATTTTCAGTTAATACTCATGAAATACGTTCATATTGAAGAACAATATCAAGGTTACATCTCCATTCATTAAAATTCTCTCCGTTTTTCAATTTGTTATTTATCAAGAGCAAAGTGAGTGGATTCATTTTCTGGTTGATTATGTCTGAAAATATAAAATATTAAAACATGAGCATACTAGTCAATAATATTGGAATTTTGTATAAAATCATGATGCATGTATGAATGATGATATATTTAACCAAACTTAAAAAATTTAAAACTTTATACGATGGTTATTTTTCTTATCTATAACAGACTAAGTGATGGTGGGTCATCTTATCCATTAAAAGAAAAACTAGGACCCTCCCACTCAAAAAGCTACCAAGCATCTTCATGCCCAACTTTTTGAGAAGCGTCATAATTTGGTCCATACTTTTACCAATAGAGTTATGGTGGGTAGGTTATTGATAAAAAATGTTGAGTGTTTAACAATTTGATTCATTCACTAAAGGTATTTGCAAACCATGCCTCGATAGGAGGTCACATTTGCTACCAATGAGTAGACTTATCCTTAAAGAGACTCAAACCATGCAAGACCTACGATTCATGTCCTCCGATGGGGAGTAACACTTCATCACATACAAATGGGCCATTAATTGGAGACCGTGGACTCTCATATAAGCATCCTCTCCCACTCAATCTTTTTGGGCTTTAAGTTTTAATAAATATCATCTTGTCTAGATGCAATTTATTATCCATCCTATATTGTTTCATTATGTATCTCATACATAATGAATGCATGGCAAGGCCTAGGGTTAGCAATTTTCTAAATGACATGCAATCACATAATATCACATATTATTTGTACTCATTTATCCATTCATCACATAACTAATAAAGCTACTTTTAATTGTCCATCCTAGAACACAAAAATAATTACAAGCCTTTTAGGCCCAAAATATTCTTCTTGGACTTGGATCTTCCACTTTGAACTCTTCACTCACATGACCCGGCCTATTCGGTAAAAAAAAGTAATGGCATTTTATAAAACCGAATTTTGTTGCCTTGAAAACAAAAAATCCAGCACTAGATTTTCATAAAACTGAATCTTTGTCCTAACAAAAAATTCCAAACTCTTGCTATCATTAAAACCGAAACTTGTTCCATTACAACAGAAAAACCAGCACTATGTTTTTTTTCAAAACCGAAATTTGATTCATTGAAACGAAAATCCAACACTTGTTTTGACATAAAAACCAAAACTTAATTCATAGAAACAAAAATATAGCATTTTTCGATTTCACAAAACCGAAACTATGCTAATACACAAAAGGATACACCGAAATTATTACCTCTTCATTTCTTCAATCCATGGCGGCTTCAACTTCATCATTATATCAATTTGTACATTACAAAATCAAAGAAAATAGAAAAATAAAGCCAAGGAGGAAACATTGCGATGATAGACCACCCTTTTTTTTATAAACTAAATAAAGAAATCTTACATAGTAAATATAAATTCTATGGACAACCAAAAGAGCAAAGCATACACCATATATATTTCTATCACATAAAAATATGCAGCACACAAAAAATAATTGTCAACCCAAGCATCACGGATATAGGAACTGAAATCATGCATAATAAAAATGGCTCTGATACCAATTGTTGAATCGGAAAAGAAAACATGCAAGATTTGGTTAAGCGGTAGATTTCAAAATTTTTTTAGAAATCATAACACAGCGGAAGCAAGATAACCAAATCAATATGCTACCATACATAATATGGTATATGGAAAACAATTATCATTGGAACAAGATGGAGATTATATTATCGACCCCTTCGCTACAACTTTAACTCTTCGTTGTGCTATCCTGTCCTTGGGAATATATCCTCTCCAAGGTGATGTATCCTCTTCTTCTTGTTATTGTTTCCTCTTCTTAATATTGTATCCTTAACCAATCCGATCTACCACTTGTTCTTCTTGGATAACTTGGTTAACAAGATCCTTTGGTGGGAAAGGAGAAGAAAACT
>JANZLD010000237.1:75094755-75109322 GCA_026413575.1 Erythroxylum carthagenense
ATTATTAGTTATTAACAATTAATTATTACTTATGTTATTATTAATGCTTGTGACAATTTTTTTCATTTATTAATTAAATATACTTAAAATATAACTTATTAGTTAATTAAAATATAATTGCTTATAATTAAATATGATTCATTAATTAAAAAATATTAATTAATTGATTTATTAAAATATGATTAATTGATTAAATAATTATTAATTATTAACAATTAATTATCACTTATGTTATTATTAATTATTTACTATTCTTAAGTATATACTCAGCGTATATCTTATTATTAATTATTAACATTATTAATAATTAAATAATTATTAATAATGTAATTCTTAATTTTAAATAATTTATTAATAATGTAATTCTTAATTTTAAATCTTTGAATGATTTGGTAGAAGTTGTAACCTTTGTATTGTTTTCAATATGTGATTCATCTCTTTTGCTCCTATCAATTAATAATTCTTCCATCAAATGCTCTCAATTATGTCAGAGGTTCATTTAATTAAGATACATCTCTAAAAATTTCTACCTTTAACGCACTCACTAAACCGTTTCTTTCCCTCCCTCTCTTAAAGTTCCAGCATTCCAATAAACATCCCAGAAAGATGGCAACGATGTAAGGAGTAAGCATCACAGTGCCGTTAGAATCTTCGACATTAATCTTAGAATATTGATCGATGTTAGCGTTACCGCATTCATTATCCTCTTCTTGATTCAACACATAGTTAAACCTTTGGAAGAATAAAAAAGAATTGGGGTTATAACTCCATTTCTTGCTCCTAAACTCAAAAAGCTTCCTCATGTGACAATTCTAAATTTAAGGATCTTATTTGTTTTCTTTTAATTGTTATTATTATTCGATTCTTGTTTTTTTTATTAACTGATGACAATTAGTCAATCTACATTGGGCTACTTTGTCATTCATTACATATGCAAATGAATGACCTTAACATGCACGGTTGTGACTTGTTAGTCACAACCATGCATTATTATTAGAATCCTAACTGTTAACTTTGTTTTTCCATGACAAGCACATAAGAAATAAACTAGTCAGAGTTGTTTGTGTTTTCCTATAGAGTCTGATTCCAAATAGAATCATCGATGGTAAGTAAACTCCCTTTCTTATTGCTTCATTACCCTTTGATTTTTTGCCGATCCAGGGTTTATTGACTCTTTTATCATTTAGCAGATCTATATAATGCATATGTACATATGTTCTCTGGGGCTTGACATAATTAGAAAATAAAACAAAGTGTTACAAAGTGAATTAGGGGATTAGTAGGAACATGAAAACATATTTTTTCACTTTGGATTGATATTGGGAGATAAACATGATAATTGATGATGTAAACATGATAATTGATGATGGATGCAATATATCAAATATCTATATAGAAAATTTACAAATTAAACATGATAAGGAAAGCCTAGTTATCAGAACTTTGTAAGTCCTTGCTTTCCCATAAGTAAGAAATATGTTGCATGTCTCTGAACTCACCTGGTTGTTTGTCTAAATCACTTACCTTTTCTCTTTCTTCTATATTCAACTGTAGCATTCATATTTTGCTTCATTTTGACCAATTGCTCGTGGTTTTGTAGTGAAGGATTTGTTCATTGAAGTGTAAGCTTTTTGCATCGAATTTCCACAAATTATGGAAGCAGTTGGTCTATTCAAGCTCTTAAAAGATTTGGAATAAATGACCCTAATAGATTCATGCTCATTTGTGTTTCGCCTTTATTCTGTTATGGATTTCAACGCCTTTAGTTTCTGTCTAATAGACTCGTGTTTATTTGTGTTTCATCCTTTTTTTGCTATAGAATTTAGTGCCTTTAGTTTCTGCCTTAATGGCTGTAGGACCTTATATTTGGAACTCTTTCCAATTTGTAGCTTTCTTTTTTGCTTCATAAGGATATAGCAACTACACTATTTTGACATAAAGTATACTCATTTTTGGAATGAGAATTGGAGCCGATAATGTTATCCGAGGTCATTGGTTACTGAAATGCTCCTATCAGGGTACTTTTCTAAACTAGTTTCTCATACTTCAATCTAATTTTCCTAAATTTATATGCTTGAATCTAATCTACCTTATTCTTTGATGATACAAACAACAAGTCTTAGAGGAGCACAAATCTAGAAATAGGGGTGTCAACTCATAAGGAAGATGAGGTTAGTATATTATGGACTTAAATATAGCATAATGACATGTAATTACTTATGGTGGAATATGCCATGCAATGTGTTATGATAGATTGCTTTACAAATAAAGCATAACAAGTTAAATTGGGGAACACTAAATAACTACCTGCTTTCTCTTTTACCTTATTAAAGAACATTTTAAACTTCTTAATGTGTTAAGTTTTCACCTTTTCATATATTAGCTAATAATTTCTCTTCAAATAATTGGATATAGAGGTAAAGGAAAGATATCGTTTCTGCTGCTAGCTCGAATATTTTACCTTAAAAGGTTCTCAACTTTTGCGACAAGATCAATAAAATAATTTCATTTAAGTAAAACTAAGATATGTGAAGTCATGGGAACAAAAAAGAATCATTATTACAAATGAACTACAATTCAAGACAGGGACCATATCAATGTTCTTTTGCTATTAGTCCCATTTTTTTCTTTGTTTTAATGTGTTTTATTTTGTTCATAGTAATTAACTTCAAAGGTAAGTTTCAACCAGTATTTCTTCTTTTTATCTTATCTTGGATCATTTTGATACTACTATTTTATATTATTGGATTACTGTTATTATGATGGTTTGATTGATCGAAACTATGTGAAGTGCCCACACTTGAAGGATAATATGGGACCGGCACAATGCTTCTTTTTGATTGGTTGTTTATTTAGCAGCTGATACCTATAATGAGAAAGGCAGATATACTAGCTGAGAAAAGCAGATATACTAACTGAATGAAGTTACTGATGAAAGCAATTAATGTAAAGGCTTGATAAACTTTTTTCACAAAATTAGCAAAGGTATCCTGGTTTAATTTAAGTCATGGGATTAAATAACTTTCAGTTAAATGTAGGTTTTTTTTTGCCTAATCTTAATGTCTACCATTTATTTCCATAATCTTGTATCTGCTATGAGATTTTCGATCCTTTTGCTTGCCTACTTCATATCACTGCTGTAAATAGTCTACAGTTTCAAAATATACGAATAGAGATGTAGATTTCGTTGATTAGATTTGAAATTAATATATTACATTTTGGATTAATTAGGTTTAAACTTATACTTCGTTTCAATTGAATTTTGATGTAAATATTTTTTCAAACTGAATTAATCACAAATATTTTAGGTTATACTTTAATAGACTAAATCAATTCAAACTAGGTTTAAATTTGGAAATAATTTTTCTCCCATATATCTACATTTGTTCTAGTGTTACACTTTTAGTCTTAATAACGTTGGATTTGTTTGGGAGAAGGCATCCATATATATGCTGTAAGTAGTTGGCATAAAATTTTGTCATTGTTAACTATACAGGTTTATTCTCCTTTTCTCTTGTTAGATCAGGGATGCTTACATTTTGGAATTTAATCAAAGATTGGTCTTTTCTTCATATTCTTTTTTAATTAAAAATATGTATTGGTTATTTGGATTAGGTCTTTTTGAGGATATGTATGTTTGATGCTTTCTATTTATCAGTATCATGACTTTAGCTCATTTATGCTGGCAGCTGGATAGTGGTTTAAGGCTCATGTTTCTTTATGTGGTCTATTTCATATTCCTTATCCCAGTGCTCCAGAGATGTTAAAAGTAGAATTGCAAACTATATACAGCTAACTGTGTCAAGATGATATGTCTATGGTTAGAAGATTAGCTGCAACAAATTGGGGAAAATTTGCTGTCACTATTGACATTACTTATTTTTATTTGAAGATCGACATTATGCCAATATTTGAGGATCTTATCCAAGATAGTACTTCAACTACTAATGTCTTTATGGACATTAACCTTTGATTTTTAGTTGTAGAAATTAATGATTCTTTCTAATTGTTTGTGGTGGAATCTCGATTGACAACATAATCCTTAAAGTTTACTATGTTTTAGATGATTGTAATCCTAATGCACTTTTAAACTCCTTTTGTTATTGTTGTTTACTTCTTCTTTTTTTGCTATCTGCTAATCCTTAATGCTTAGACGATTGAAATCCTAACCATAAAGAAATTAATTGTGCTGTTGTTTTGCTATCGTTTTTGTTATTTATTGATAACTATTGCTGAAATGTGTTTCTTTTAGTTTCTTGTTGACTCACATACTTATGTATTGTACAATTTTCCCTCCATTTGACAATTAATTAATTGGTTAATTATAATATAATATAGTACGCACATATGCACTATTTAATTAACAGTCGTGATTAGTAATAATAATAATAATAATAATAATAATAATAATAATAATAATAATGTATTAATTATTCCATTAATTTAACTTAACTTGATAGAATAATTAATTATATTATATTTTAATTTAAAATAATTACACAATTAATTAAAGAAGTTTATTTAATTAATTAAAGAATTTTATTTACTAATTATATAAAAATTGATTAATTCTTTGCACATCTATTTTCTTTTTTATTGTTAAAATTAAATATGGATTAAAAGTTTCTTATATTAGACAAAATTCGTATTTGGGCCCAACCTAAATGGGATCAATTAACCTAATATAAGTTGCTTGGTCCTAATTGATATGAGTTAAACGAGCCTAGGATTAATAGGACATATGTTTAACCTATATGAAAGGAATCTACAAGCTTATTTGGGCCAATAAAAAATTATTCTTGTTTAAGGTCTACCCATGTTCATCTTAAAATGGTGAAGTATTTAGGGGATTTAAACTTATGACCTCTTAATGTGAAAGTCTGAACTCTTTTTAGACCTAGATTTTCTTTAAAAGAATTCATCCCAGTTCTTTTAAGCACTAATAATTAATTTGTAGTCCTCGTAACTTTCATATTTCTATATTTGAATAATATATTTATTTATATACTTTGTTATTAAATAATTTAGTTTATTTGACTATATTATTTGATGACACTCTTGTTCAAAAATATATTTATTGTACTAATTTTTGATAACAAATAATTAATTTGTTTGATGGCTATAGTTACTACTACATACATACATACATACATACATGCATACATACATTCGTGTAATATTTGTAAACAAATATGTCTAAATAAAAAGGTTAATTATTAATCAATTATTTTAAAGGATGGCAATGGGTAGAGCCCTAACTGTACCTTGTTTTTAATGCCCAAGCTTAGCTCAAACAAGCTTAGGCCAAAATCAAAATGACATTGTTATGGTTAAAAAGTTGAAGAACATATAGACTCGACTTATGTAGCCCCTCGAAGCTTTAGCTTATTTCAAAGCCTAATCAACTTGATCCTGACTTGATGACTTTAGGTCAGGCTAAACCTATTTTACCAACCTTATTTTTATAGGTAATTGAAAATTTAATTAACATTTCTATTTACAAAGTTACCTAAAATTGATTATATAGTAAGATAATATTGTAATATATGTGTCATTATGGAAAATATATATTTTAAGAAAAAACTATTGCTATTAAGAATATTTTCATAGATCTTAATAAATAATTGAATGGTAGTAATTATGATATTTGGAATATGAAAATCCATTATACATTGAAAGATTAAGAGACTTTTAAACACTTAATGAAGTCATAAAAGTTCCTTAGGAGAACATTATAGTCCAACAAAGAAAAAATTGTGAGGTATATGACTTGTAGAAAAAGAAGAACTACTAGGCTCGTATTATATTACTGAGTAGCATGGATGATTATGTTATATGAGAATTTAGGAGGTATGACAATGTTGTGGATATTTGGGCTGCATTGGTAGCTCTTTATAGACCAAATTGAGGTTATTCACCGTTAAGTTTGACATTTGCAAACTAAAAGAAAAGAAAAAAGAGGTCAACTTATTCAAGAAAGAGGCATTTAAGGTTAATGTCAAACATTTTTAATGAATTGAGGGATATCTATCGTATCTTGACATATGAGCAACAACTGTAAGATATCATACAATTTTTAGCTTAAAGTTAGGAGCCTATTAAAATGCACCTTACCCATATTGAGAACATCAAAGCGATTAAAAATGTTATAAGGCATCTATTATTGGAGGAAGAATGTCTTGGTGCTTCTAAGCCACTTTTTTTTTTTTATATATATGGATAAGTCAAGTTCATAAGAAGTTGAAAGGAAAAAGAGGAAGCACTATGGTGAGTCTAAATGGGCAAAAGGAAATAAATGATTCCACATTTGGTATGATACTAAAAGGGTAAAGCTAATCAAAATAAGAAAGAAAAAGTTCACCTGAAGAAGAAAAATATGAAGAAAGTGAAACGCTACAATTATGGCATAAGAAATCACTTCACTTATAATCTTTGCGAGCTTAAGAAGAATTGAGAATCATGAACCATATAACAAAGGAAAGAGAAGTCATTATAGAATTTTGGCAAATTTTAGATGGCGTAATGTGGATAAATGTAAAAGATAACTATAGAGTTAAGTCTTAAGGGATATTAGTTAGTTAATCATATGTAATGGCTGGACCATCTCTTACATAATATACTTTTTCTCCTAAGATTTGAAAGAATGTTATTTTTGTCATGATTTAAGTTAGCCGTAGACCCTATGTTAATATTCATAGTGGTGGAATGAAAATTTCCTTTGGAATCGATTACTGCGATCATAGTTTTATATCAGATGATTTTATAGCATTAGATGTTGTTTATCATATAAGAAAATTTAGTTTTTCTTTAATTATATCATCTAGTATTTATGATATTGATTCTAATTTATAAGATGTTGGACTTGGTGATATTGAACAAGATCAAATAAACTGATTAAATAAAGAGTATTTTTTTGTAAAACCTAAATAAAGTAGAATTGTCTATTTGTGAACATTATCTAGCTAATAAAATGACACAAAAATTTTTATAAGTGACAAAGAGAAGTTAAACCATTGTAATTAATCCACTCAGACATTTGTGACCTAGATGAATGTGAGATTAAGGCATAAGGTCACTTATTTCATCATATTTTGTTAATGAATATATTTGGTATTGTCATATTTATATGCTTTCTTATAAATTCAATGCATTATGCTGATTCCAAAAATATATTAATTTAGTTGAAAATTACTTAGATAAGTAGATAAAGGCTCTAAAAAATGATCGGAGATAAGAGTACTTGTTCAATTCAAAAGATCGTGTTATGAAAAGAAATAGATAGAAAATTATCTATTCTTTGCACCCCATTAACAAAATAAGGAAAAAGGAGAAATAATAACAATAACTCCTCTTAAAATGGTTAGCTTTATGATGCCATACGTACATTTTTACCTATCACTTATTAAGTGATGTGTTACTTGCAGCCACATATACACTTAATTAGGTGTCTACCAAATTAGGTACTAAAAATACCATATAAGTTATAAACAAGAGACCTAATTTATCACATCTAAAACGTTAAGGACATGCTACCTATGCTCATGATCCCTTATATAAGTATGAGAAATAAGGTTCTAGAGGGAAGAAAAGTAATTTTATAATATATTATGGACGTTTCAAAAAGTATATGTTTATAGGTAAACAAGGTAATGAAAAAGTAACTAAAGTTGACTCATGAGATGATATATTCTCAGAGAATGGTTTTCTAAAGGAAATAGATATAAAATAGACTTATCTACATATGAGATAAAGGTTCAAGCCAATCCAATAAATTGAGATCAATTAAATGAAATGCATCCAAGTTAAAGCAATTTAAGAGATGATGAATTAATCTTTGAATAAGGAAATCACAACCTAGGGGGAGTTCTTTACCATTATCTAACCCGATTGAGAGCCATATAGAGGTAGAGAGATATACTTATTAAGATCCTCAATAGTGATGTAGTGCTCATGGATTAATTGCAAGACTATGTATTGACATTAAAATGGAAGATTTTATGTTAGTTCCATAAGAAGATGACGAGTCTAGAAATGTGAAAATGTTATGTCTAATCTTGTTAAGGATGAATAGATTAAAAATGGAAAAATAATTATTTTAGTAAGCTCGAATTGAGTCTAGAATTGGTTAATCTTCTTAGAGGATGTAAGGCTATCAAGAAAAAAAATATTCTTAAAAAATTTAGCAAAAGGTTAATGACAGTATTGAAAGATGCAAAGTACATCTATTGGTAAAATGATACACATAATAGGAAGGGATTTATATGGCTATCATGATGAATTTAGTCCTAAAGAATTTTGGAATGAAATTACAAACTCAACAAATATTTTATCTCCATGGAGGTCTAAATTGTTTGCTATAATGCACCCTAGCTTTCATTATTTTCATAGGTTTTTAACCTTTACAATATTTGGTAAAGGAGATAGCCAACGTGTAGTTTCTAAAGCTGAATTGTTTGTGTTGTGGCGTATGGTGCATGCTAAACACTTTAATGTTAGTATGTGGTTAAGTGTGCATATGATGGATGGGGCCAAAGTTAGAGCTAGAAAAATAGTTGTTAGGGCATTTGTCACCCAAATTATAAAGTATTTTGTTTTACTAACTGAGAGAACAAGTATGCAGTTAGTTTTAGGGAATTCTAGTTTAGACTTGCAGTCCTCGGTGTCCATGAAGATTGCCAGGCGACAAGGTAATCGTTATGTTATTGTTAGTGATGAGACAGTAGGAGCTTTATGTAGTCAACGAAGTCAGGGAGAAGCAAGTGAAGATACACAAAGGGATGACACTTTACCACATGAAGGTACGCAGTTTAACATTGCACCTAATTCTATCGAATATCAATCATTGACCAATCAATTTATTGTATTTGAACGATGAACGAATGAGAGATTGGATAAGATTCAGGCAAATATTGCAGAGATCAGGGATTTGCTATCTAATTTTAATCCTCGCTCGAGAAAGCGTCCACCTTCATCTTAATATTATATTTCTATCTTTTTCTTTTATTATTTTGATTGTTTGCCATTAAATTATTTTTAGATTGTTTATCTTAGTTAATGTTGTTTGCATCTTAGATTTTTTATTTAATTTCCTATGATGTTGACTATAATTGTTGTACATTTTGTGTTTGTTTTTTTGTTTAATAATTAAAGATGTTTGGTTATTGACTGAATTTAATCAGGATTATAAATGTATAATATAAGTAAGTAAATATATTTGCATGCATAAGTTGATTGACTTGGATTTTAATTGAAAGGATATTACCTTCTTGTGATAGATGAATGTTTCTTTGGTAAGAGTTTGAGACCAATTAAAAGTATTCGTTGTTGAGAGTATTCTTTCGTGGTTAAGCAAATCTAGAACTTGTTTGCGAATACTAGTCGATATTACATAATCTTATGCAAACGTTAAAGTGATGAAGGTGTTTAGGATTTAACTTGAGAGCTTAAAAAGCCACCATCATATTATCCTTAGTGAGCCCCTTTGAGCTTGTATGGAACCTTTTTTTGGTTAAAACCTGAAACATGATCTTTGGCCTTTATTGTTTATCTGTTTTGATTATACCTATTGTAAGGTCAAGTAGAGCATTTAAAAGGTATATATGTTGTTGTATATTGGAAAAAAAAAAGCAAATCATATCAATTGAAGTAGAAAGAGAAAAAGGGAAAAAAGAAAAAAAAAGAGAAGGAGAAGATGGCATGCAAAAAAAAAGAAAAAAGGAAGAGAAAAAGGAAAATGAAGGGAAAGGGGAGATCGAAAAAGTAAAGGAGATTGGTAGAGTTATGTTTCAAATTGCAAAGAAAAAATTCAATGTTTTATATTTTATTGGTTTATATCATTTTAAATTCTCAATTAGTCCTTTGGTTTAAAGCCTAATTTTATCTTTTTCCTACCTTTACCCTGGCCTTATTATAAACAAAATAAAGACCTTCAGATTAATGTTTGTGTTAGATATTTAGTAGTGAAGATTGGATTAGCTAGCAAGCTTATGGTTAATGTTTAACATGAAAAGAAAATTGAATGAATATTTTTGACCTTTGAGTGCTTGAAAGAAGGGAAAATAGAGTGAGTGTCTATCACGATTGTTAATGATCTTTCAGTTGATGTACTTGTTAATTATAGTTATGCATCTGAAGAATCCTTTGTTCATAAATTATTATAAGTTTTAAAATCTTAGGTTGTGTTCGTTGAATTGATCTTTTAACATCTTTAATTATTAAATGAGAAATAATTTGTTGTTATTATTAATTTTTTTGTGTTTATGTTTTTATGGTTTAGTGTTTTTAGTTTTGGTTGAGTATAATTTTAGTTTAATTATTAAGGTATTATTGTGGCATTTCATATGTTTTTTTTTCTTTTCTTAAGTTCACGTTATTGTTTATTGTTTATTGTTGACTATAGAATGTTATTTAGTCTCTTTAACAATGTTCTTGCAAAGAAAAAAGAAGAAGAAAGAGAAGACAAAATTTGAGGGCCTAGAGACCGTTAAGAAGTCAGATGCTATAAATGGAACTATTGATAAAAAGGATGCTACGAAGAAGAAGAAGAAAAGCCAAGAGAAGGATAGGCATGGTGTGCTAATGTTAAGAAGAAAAAAATACTTAATATAAGTGTTTTTGTGTATGGCGAGTTTAAATTAATTTTTTTGTTATGTGGAAATGTTTAATTTGTAAGTAGAAACTTTTGTTTCTTGAATAGTTTTACTTTATTATACGATTGGAGGTTTTGATGTTTATGTAGTATTTCATGTTTTTGTTGTTAAGGTTTTAGATGAATGTTTATGTTTAATTGATAGCCTTTCATTAGTGTGTTATATATATAAGGATTGTTTGTGTGTCACAAATAAATAAATGTTTTGTTAATAGTTTCCAAATATTTACCTTTTTAATCAGTTATGTGATCCACGTATTTATTTAAGCTAAATATGCTTTTTGTTCTTTTTCTCTTCTGTTGTCTCTATTTCCTTCAGTACAGTTCACTGATGTTAAGCTTCACTGATGTGTATCTCTGAATGATATGAAGTATCATCTGCAGCAGAGGATGTACTTCAAGAGAGATTGTAGTTTAGTTACAATGATGTTAGTGACTTATTTAAGAGCACATAACGTGGATTTAAATGTATTTGCGGATACAGGATTAATTGTTGTCACGCTTTCTGATGGTCTTAAGTTTAGTTCGCTGCTTTAATAAAAGCATTATGTTAATCTTGTATTTGGAAAGTCTAGTTCAATGATTTCCTTGCTAATCATTTAGGAATGTTGGATTTCATAATAGTATAGAACATAATTGATGGTTGTGATTTAATAACAAAAAACCATCATACGAATATCCAAAATTTTGAAGTTTAAGAAAACAAGAAATTAAAGCAGAAAAGGTACACAAGTTACATGATTATTTGCTCTAAGAGAAAGAGCCTATGACAATTTAGGTTTTTTGTTATTATCATTAACATTTGCATTTGGCTGTGGGTCACTGAATCTTTTATAAAGGCTTTGACTGACTGTTGAAGAAGATTCAACAATATCTTCTAAAAATATAAAAAAACCAAAGTATATTAGCTATAGAATATATCATTATTTTTTTTGATAAAAATGTTAGATAGATAAATAACAGATGATAATATAATTAACATAAAAAAAGAAGTTTACATAGTTTGTAAAGATAAAAACGTCAAAATTGAATGAATAAATAATGACAAATACCAAATTGAATTAATAAATAATGACAAATAATTGAAATAGCTGCAGGTGTAATGTCAGCAGTGTTATTTTGATCATCAGTTGAAATTTGACAATCTTTTCCAAATGATGTTGAAGCATTTTTTGATTCATCATCATCAATTTCACGGTAATACATAACAGTGAACCGTTGTCTTCCATCTGGTGAGTGAACTTTTGCAGGTTTGATATAAAACTGTCTTGATTTTCAATTCTACATAGACCTTTTCTAGAGGAAGTTCCATACTCTTATTATGGGAAGACAAAAATGTTAATTGTCAGCCATATAATAAAGATATCATAATTTTTGTTATATTAAATCACATCTGTAGTGATTGAAAAA
This sequence comes from Erythroxylum carthagenense, assembly GCA_026413575.1. Classification (NCBI taxonomy): domain Eukaryota; kingdom Viridiplantae; phylum Streptophyta; class Magnoliopsida; order Malpighiales; family Erythroxylaceae; genus Erythroxylum; species Erythroxylum carthagenense. Next base: position 75,106,814 of record JANZLD010000237.1, read on the forward strand.
AATATAATCTAGTAGTAATATTACATAGCTTCAATTGTAGTAAACTTTAAAAATTTTTCACCGAGTTCGCCAAGAATAGAAGCTGTGATAGTCCTTGTTTCATCAGTCAAATCCACGTCATAGTGGCATTTATATTTGTAATAGAAAGTTAATTAGAATATATATGTTAATTAGATATACTGAAAGCTTGTTATACAAGAAAAAAAAGAAGATTAAAATCGTATGTCAAACAGGCTTGACTAGTTAAGTCACACCCGTGATAAGGTCAAGGGTGTGATTTAACATGTCACACCCATGAAGAAGGTCTCACGGGTGTGATTTAACATGTCACACCCATGACATCCAAGTACAAAAGGCAGTAAATTGAAAAGAGAAAAAGGAAAACTTGGGTTAGGCAGGAAGTTTTTCTCTACAAGAATTACAAGTGAATGGAACTCTATAAGTAGCAGCTGTAGAACGAAAGCATTTTTTACATGCAATATACCAGTACTTTTGCGAGATGTGTTGGAAGGAAATATTAGCTTTAATTGATATTGTCTACAAATATATAACATGATTTTTATTAAATAAAATTAATATCAAATAAGCAATGTTTATGAGAATATAAAATGTATTTACCTTACTGGTAGAATTCAAGAAGATGATTTTGGTAATTTTTTGATGTGATCTGAAAGATATATCAGGATTGTATCTCAGATAAGCTTATTGCTTAATAAGGTTTTTAAGCTCCTTATTATTTCGTCATGCCCTAGAACATAATAATTATAAATATAAAAGCATCAAAACATTATCAAATTTCTATATAATTTTATTGATTGTTGGTGTAAAGATAAGGCAGTACCATTTTTTAAGATCTGCAACTTCTCGTATTGATGGATTAATAAGATTGCCGATCAAACCAGGTAGATAATGCAACAACTAAAAATTTTCAATTGTAAGGTAAAAATAAAATAAAAGGATAACTAACAAAATGTAATAGCGTGATGAAGAAAAAACAAAAATACTGTTATAGAAGTTCACTTTTAGTTTGTGACACATAATTATCGAATAAGAATGTAAGGATTTGGTAATTTGTTGGCCTTAGTTAGTAATAAAAGAATTCCACATGGATAGTATAACTGTTTGTTGCCTAATAAAAAAAGAAATGTCAAAAAAAGAAAGAGAATTTATTTCAGTTTTTGCAAACTATACAGAATAACAAAAAATTTAAATTACTGTTTGTTGGCAAGAACAAATTTTTACACAGTTGAATGTTTGCCATCTTTATTATTGATTTCTTTCTGATCCAAGACTTCAAGAACCACAAACAAAATATCTATGACATGTTAAATATAAATATGATAAGATATAATAGAAAAAAATCAACACTGTATAAAGAAATAGATAAAAGGTTTAACTAACTGACTTTTCCTTGTCATTTGTACAGTTGATAAGATCGATGAAAGGTGTATAGTTAAATTTCACGGGGATGATACTATCATCAGCTGGTACAGGTTCAATGACAGTGCGACTTATAATTATCCATTATATTTTTAAGTCTTCAGTTTGATATTGGGGCAAAATTGGCTTCACAATGGCATTATAAATTTTTTTTCACGGTTGCAAAATATGGCTCATTTGTTGGATATCATTGTTGAATATAATACCTTCAACTTGTGATCCTTGTTAATAATAAAGAAATTGTTAATAATTTAGTCAAAAAATGAACATTTTGAATGAAGAAAGTGTAATTGTTATACCTCAGAATAAAAAAAGATAAACTTTTGTCTCTTCGATGGTGTGCCAGATGATGCGACAACATGTTGTTTTTTTTGGACAATAATTTCATATGAACACCATTGAGCACCAGGTAAAATATCTTTAATCACTAAATGTTTTTCCATCCTGAAAATTTTGTTTAATAAATTAATAAGGGGAAAAGAATTTTTTAAATATGAAATTAAATTATATCAGCTTGAATAAAATAATTAATATACTTTCTGACAAGTTCATACTTTATACTTAAACTAATTGAAATATTTCATGGAACACATTATTTCTTATCTTTTGATCAAACTTTGAAGATTCAAAAGTCTATGGAATAATTAGAACTTTAACCAATTCAGGAGTTTGAGCTCTTGACAGAGCCACGTATAGTTGTTCATGCGAGAATATAGGCTGACAGAGAAAAATTCCTACATAATCAAGTGTTTAACCTTGAGATTTGTTTATAGTCATTGAAAACACAAACAAATAGGGAATTGTGTTCTGATAAAAGGTATTCCATTTTTTCATTTTCTGAAGATTGCAAGCGAATTTTACATATAAAATGTTGGAGTTATGTAAATGTAGTGCCCTGGAAAGTAAATGTATTTACATGTAGTTTAATCTTCCTCAGTTATAGTTTTGTAATGAAAATATTTATTATTAATAAAACAAAAGAGTTTAGTTTTTATAAGCATTATATATCTAGTCATAAGGTACTGAGATTCTTTTGTAAGTAATATACATATACATAGAGATGTATGGG
>JANZLD010000237.1:75142171-75170148 GCA_026413575.1 Erythroxylum carthagenense
AACTAATAAGTTATATTTTAAGTAGATTTAATTAATAAATGAAAAAAATTGTCACAAGCATTAATAAGAACATAAGTAATAATTAATTGTTAATAACTAATAATTAATTAATCAATTAATTATGTTTTGATACATAAATTAAATAATTATATATTAACTATTATTAATTATAACTGAATAAACTTAACAGTTAATGATTAATAATTGATTTATAAATAATATATATTTTAATAAATTAATTTATTTATTATATTTTAATTAGTATTAATTATATGAAAATTAATTAATTAACTATATTTTAAGTATATTTAATTAAGAGCGACTATGAGATTTAACTTTATTAGGCCTATTGACATTAAGGTATTATTAAAAAAGAGCTCCTGTGACACCTATATATATAATATGAGAGTATAACAGGTGTGACTTATAATTAATTAATAAGAACATCGAAAATTTTACTTATATTTAATAAAAAATTTAATCAATTAATAATATTTAAATTAATTAGTTTGTAATTAATTAATTAATTTTTTATTGATTAAGTAATCACTTATCATTTAGTTAATTAATTAATTATATTTTATTTAATTAATTATATTTTTATATGTGTTAAATATAATATAATTAATTATGTTATAATTTATCAACTAATTAATAATATTTTAATTACTTATTTAATCATTTAATAAAATGTTACAAAATTATATAGGTGTTAATTACTTGGTAACAAGAAAAACAAGTCACAACCGTGCACGGGAGTCACGCTGAAGAGTTATATATATACTAAATATTAGTATATAATAATTAATAATTAATAATGCATGGTCGTGACTAACATATACACAAAATATTAATACGTATTATTTAATCAATTAATTATATTTTAATACATCAATTAATTATAACTTAACAAACTTAACAGTTAATGATTAATAATTAATTTATAAATAAATTATATTTTAATAAATCAATTAATTTATTATATTTTAATTATTATTAATTATATCAATTTTAATTAATAAACTATATTTTAAGTATATTTAATTAAGAAATGAAAAAATATATCTTTTTCGCATGCATGTCACTCTATACTTAATTAACTTAACAATAATAAATAATCAATCTATTAATTATATTTTAATTAGTTAATTAATTATATATAAATTATATTTAATTAAAAATCACAAAAATTATATGGGCTAATTAATTCCATGTATAATTGCTCTGTTTTTTCATAATCAACTTTCTTGTTTAATTAGTAAATTTATTATATTTAATTAAAAATGACAAAAAATATATGAAGTAATTAGTTCCATGTATAAGTGCTGTGTTCTTTCATAATCAACTTTCTTATTTTATGCAAATTTGCTTTCTTCAAAACTTCAATTGGATCCACAATCGATAATTAATTATAATGTTGAAATATATTTGTCATAGGCATGACAATTAAGTCACGCCTGTGTAAATAATAAGGATAAGTCACGAAGTCCCTAGATAATTAATAAGTACAAGTCACATAAAGAAATAACGATGAAAAAAACTAAACCGTCGAATCATTTAGACGATGGAATGGAATTTTATATTCGTTCATCCTGTTTATCCTTAGTATTATATATTTAATGAGTTATTTATATCCAAGCAAGCATAAGGGCGTTTACAAGAACCCTAGTTCAGGTTGTCATAAGGTACCTTATAATGGTTCGAATTAAACAAGTTTACGCTCCTTGCCTGACCCCTCATCGGATGACTCGTGGCCGACTCGTGGCCCAACAAGTCGAAGCTAGCCGATCTGACCCATCTTTATTTTTTAATAAAAAAGTTTACAAAATAACGTCATTTTTGTTACTCCGGTCAGGTTAAACTATTTTAATTCGTGACTCGATCAACTGAAGCTAAAATTAGACTAACCCAAATTTATCAAGCCTAAACATTTAATACTAATTACTAAAATTATTTATTAAAATTTAAATTGTTAAATTTTGTAACTTAACTTATAGGGGTAAACATTTGGGTTGAATTGGAAATATAAATCCTTATTGGAATGCGTATTAATTAAAGAGATTTAATTCACGTTCTATACAGCTTTGTATGGCAGAGTCAGCGAATGAGGCAGATACCACGTGGTATACTGCACAGATCTTAGAATCTTTGTGTGCGATAGACACGAGGCGGCAGTTTCATCAGACTTTTATGGTGAACTTGCCGCCCATTTTTCTAGGGTTAAGAATTTGAGACCAAGTTTTAGCTGGCTTTGTCTCCCAACTTCCAAGTCCATTCATATCATGTCGGCTTGTTAGAACGATATTTCTATAAAAATTTCAAATCAAGTAAACCGAATCAAACCAAACCACCAATGGCAAGAGATTATCGATCGTCTGCATTTATAAATATTTATTGGCCCTTTGTTATAATTCATAATTTGACACTTTTAAGATGAATGCAGCTATTTGTAATTTTAATGAATCCTTAATTTTTTTTTCACTGTTGTATTAATTCCAAGTCACAACTTACAGACACGTATAGTACAAAAGAATTAACAATAGCGTACCACGTGTAATTTAATACACTCCCACCCAACCAACCCCTGTTTTTTAATATCACGAAGGTCTCTCCACGTGAAAATGTACTGTGTTGGAAACTACAAAATAATTGAACAGAGAATTGTTCGTTTCCTTATCTCTTGGCTCCTCGCAACTTGCAGCAAGTATCTCTATAATGAGTATCTGTTATCTTTACTTTTTTTTACAGTGTTTTTAGATGGCCAAGAGATCATGCATATCCGGGCCCTGAAAAAGTATTTTTTGTCATTTAGTGTTTGTTCCCGCTTTCCCAATCCCATTGTAAGTATATCAGTCAAAGAAAGAAACACAGTAAGTATTTAACGCCCAAGTGCATTTTGGTATCACAAAAAGAAATCTGATTTTGCTTGAGCTTCTCAGCAATTTGGTAGATAGCATTTACTACTGTGTTTGCACTGAAAGTGTCCAATACCACGTGCAGTTACGACTCATCACACTAAGCAAGTCTAGCTTCAATAAGCATATGAAATGAACTAAAGGGTTTGGCTTCGAAAATCATAACTACTTGGATGGTATTTGATGTAAATGTAATTTGGCCAACAATAGTTTGAAAATATTTCTGACCCCAGGACAGTCATTTCTGGTAACTTTTCCTCAGTCCTGCCTCGTCCCTGAAGGTACGTCATTACGCTTGATCATTTTAACCAAAAGTATTGGAGCTAATAATTGCAGTCTTCAACATTACTAAGTTTATAAAAGTCGTTCCCTGACAAATCAAGAGGCAAGAATTCTTTTCCATTATTTTACAACAGTTTCAGTGTCTTACAGAGTTGCATTGCCATTTGCCTAAAGCAGCTTAGTACTTTTCTGGAGTATCACATAAGAACAAAACATTCCAAACTACCGTGATTCGATGAATAGGCATGCAAACCAGGACGTTGACACGATGGAACTTCAATCCTGCCAACAATTAGTAAAAAGGTTACCAAGATTGCTCCTAAGACTATGGATGAACCAAGCAAGTCTCTCCAACATATTGCCAACTCAAACGAATAACAAAAGAGAAAAGAACAAGTAAAAAATATATTGAAACATCCAAATTGCTGTTCTCCCACTTAAGTTTGACATTTGAAATTGTCATAAGACTAAAAGGGTAAGGGTAAAAGGTTAGACAAGAAACTTGTATGGATTATTAATTGCCCCTTGAAATGGCAGTGTTATGATCGATTCAAAAGTTGTTCCTTATTTTTATGAGGCAGAAGGGTTCTGAGATCAATCGATGGGCAGATTCTGTATCAAGTACTACATAACTTTGGCCTCCCAGAGGCTGACATGAGGTTCATCACCTCTTTCTCAAAATCCCATTCTTAAGCCTGTCTTTCTCATGATAAATGTTAATATACAGTAATCAAAAGTTAAAGAAGGAACTAAGAAGCTTGCCCCCTATAAATAGGTGGGTGAATGGGTGAAAATGGCTATCTTCTTCCAACTTTTGAGGCACCACTGAGAACAAGGGGGGAGATGAAAGCTGTAAACTTTTACCTTTAAGCTTTTCAATAAATTTTAATAATAGCCCGAAATCCAACTTGCTCTTCCCTTCTTTAATGGAGAGAGAGAGAGACTGAGATATGGTATCCATCCAGAGGTTTCTCTAGAGTCAGATACAATCAAGAACCCTGAGCTTAGTTGTTTATCCATAGCCCCCTGTTGCCCATACGCCCATAACAACTTTGTCACTATCCTTTTATTCACTCACATTCATTACATCAGAAGACATTTCAGTTTCAGAGAGACGAAAGAGAGTTAAAGAGAAAAGAAATGAAGATCGGGTGTGACCTGTGTGGCAACGCAGAAGCCTCAGTGTTTTGTTCTGCTGATGAAGCTGCTCTCTGTGAGGATTGTGATTATCGTGTTCATTATGCAAACAAGCTTGCAAGAAAACATTTGCGCTTTTCTTTACTCCATCCTTCTTTCAAAGAATCCCCTCCTTGTGATATATGTCAGGTGCTAAGATCCTTCATTGCCTTGTTTTATCTCCTTCATTATTTTCTGGATCTGTCTATAATAGCTTCAACAATCAATGGACTCAAGATGGTATCAAAAAAACCTAAGATCTGGGAATCACCCTTCATCTTAATGTGTCAGATTCATAGAGTGGTAGTATCTAATCTTGGTGGTGCGTTTTTTTTTTACTCAGGAAAAAAGGGCTATTCTTTTCTGTCAAGAAGATCGAGCAATTCTATGCAGAGAATGTGACATTCCCATTCACAAAGCAAGTGAACATACCCAGAAACACAATAGGTTTCTTCTGACAGGAGTCAAACTCTCAGCTTCTTCTTCTTCATACCCAACATCATCTTCCTGCAATGACTTGGATGCTAATGTTAAAAGCAACAGTAAAAGCTCGCAGCCATCTTCAAACAAGCAAGGGTCAGTTTCTAACGAGTTTTTCAGTTCTCCATCCATTGACAGATCATCATCACCTTCAGTAGGATACAAAGTTGACTATAACAGTACTTGTGACAATGCTTCAATCTCCACAAGTGGCATATCAGAGTATTTGGAGACACTACCTGGTTGGATCGTGGATGATTTTCTTGACCCTTCGTTGCCTACTGTTGGCTTCCCAAAGGTTGGGAGCAATCCCTATATCTAAAGACACAAAACTCTGTTTTTGAGAGTGTTCATTTTTTGGACATCCGTCAAGATTCGAACAACCATTTCCCTGACGATGTTTGTGCGGTTTTGATGCAGACTTTGGATAACTTCTTGCCATTGGCGGACCAAGATCTTGATAGCTACGTGAGTTGTTTTCCGGCAGAACCTACCACATTCTGTGCCCCTTTCCCCAGGCCTCTCCACAATGGCTTACTTGGCGATGAATGCAGAGAATCAAAAGTAGCATACAATAAGAACCGGTGTGATGACTGTTTTACAGTTCCAGAAATCACACCACGTAGCAAGAACACCAAACACTGCCCGTGAAGGAAATGTTTTGACGTTCTGATCAATCGGATTTTATATGGCATGGTCCATTCTTCTTCATATTCGGTGATCGATTTCTGCTTTGTTGTTTCACATTTCGGCTTGATATTTTCTAAACACTACACGGTCACGGTACACACCCGACTCAAATAGGAGCACAAGGCACGGTAAAACTCATGTTTTAAAATTCAAAATCTTTAAGCGATCCATCAGAATCACCATAATCTACTTTAAATACGTACTTTATAGACCAATAGAAGAATTCGTTACTGTTAAAAGATAAAGAATTTGAGAGCAGATGAAAGATTCCAATACAACCTCTACACTTTGAGCTCTAGCGCCAAGGCAGGAAAGATGAAATCCAGAACCGAATAATCGCTTGAATATATGGCAGTAACTTTGAAGAGGTTCTCAAGTCTAGCAGAGCCCAATAGTTTCATTATTAAGTAGTTATTTTAAGACCAATGGCTAATTTAATGCAGAGACACGAACGTAGTAAATGGCAGAGATTGAAGCCGTTACGAAAATAAAGGCTGCGACAAGTACAGAAACTCTCTAAGATAACATAACTCAACCTGGCCAATTAAAATTTTAACAAATTTGGATAAGGTAATAAGATAATATATCTTCAAAATATCCCCATATAAATATAGGGTTTCATTACTATCATAAATAAATAATTATATAAACTTACACAAATATAACTAAAACAATTTAGTGAAATATAATTCTAGTATTGTTTGTTTTTCTTAAAATTTAAGTCTAGTTGGAACTTATCTTTTAACTTTTCTTATTGCATCCAAAATTTATTGCGATAGTTGAGATCATTAATCATGAGATAAAAGTTTACGAATGTCATTTTCACAAGTGGGTTCATCTAAATTCCTTGAGACTTTATTCCCTGAATAAATTTTGTAGTGTTAAAAATAATTTGCTATTGTTTCTTGCTGAACAATAACTGTCCAAGCCAAGACTGCAAGATTGATAACATCCAAAACATTAATCTTACCTAGATCAGATTGTCCCAACTCATAGCCTTCTAAAATCCTACGGTAAAATCTCCTACAATAGCGAATCTTGAAAGCTCTTATTATTCTAACATTACAAGGTTAAATTTTTGATGTCATATTGGGTGGCAAGAAGAACAACTCAACATTACGTAACCCTTCAATACATCTTGGATATTCTGAACAATTATCTACCACAAATAAAATTTTTTATCATGTATTTTTGTATCAAACCATCGGATATATTCATCAAAAAACACACTTGTCACCCAAGCTCTTTTGTTAGCATAGTAATAATAATTCAAGCTATTCATGTTGACATTCTTGAAATAACGTGGCTTTACATATTTTCCAATAATCCATAAAGGAATTTTCTCATAGCCATTCTCATATGTATATTAAATGTTTTTAGTAAAAATATAATAAATAATACTTAATTATTAAGAAACAATAAACATTATTTATTAATTTTTATTAATATTATGTACAATAAATCTATATTTTAGATTCATTCAATTATATAAAACATGAATTTTTCTAAGATACTATAATGATTTTTAATATAATCAAAATTTAACTTCAATCAATTACAAAAATCTCTTTAAATTAATAAATATTAATTTATCAATTAATTAATATCTCTATAAAATAATAAATATCATAATCCTAACAATATTAATTTATAAAAATTGTACTGTAGCTAGCAAAGATGAGAGCAAAGAAGTAAGGTGGCAAGAAATCGATGAACCCGTGTAACATCACCAAAGATCGTAGGAAGGACATGAGTTTCAACTTTCTATACATGTATTAAAAACGGATCGCACAATTGTGCCACATGCTCGAGAAAAGAGCCAAAGTTTATATCTGAATCTAGAGGTCTTTTGTTCCTCATAATGTCTTATTTTACAGCCCGCAAGGGAAACGAGAAAGGAAAAATATAGAGATATACCTTTTAGACAATTACATACAGCAAACCAATAAAAGAATTGCATTCGGTATTGCATTGAAAGTGCAAACAATTTAGTGACAAGCCCTGCAGATAAGAGGGGGAAAAGAATCACAAACGTGTAAAATGTTAGTTTCCCAGATTGGAACATCAGAAAATGTCAACTTCCTCTCCAAATTTTATGTCAATGGCACAAAATGCAACAGATATCTCCCTTGCTAACTTGTCTATCAATGCAAAAGATATATACGGATAAACGAACTTGGTCCATTCAAAAGCAATAAAAAACCAAAAATGCCATGAATGACCTTCATTTTGGAGCGTATCCGTTGCAGTGTCAAGATGCAAATGCAAAAACCCTATCTGCAATCTTTGTGCGACAAATTGGACATTCAGAACAAGCAAGCGAACAAGATTTACACACTGCAAAGATACATGAGAGAAAGTTATAACAGTGAAAATAATAGCTCTATTCACAAAAAAGAGAAACCGCAGTGACTTACAACAGAAATGTCGACAAGGTAGAAGAATAGCTGCTGTTGGTGATTCAAAACAAACTTTACACATATGGAAATTGGCATCTCCATTTCCTTGGCTCTTTAGTTCTTTTTCCTTTATTTCTTGCATCCGTGCCTGAAAGAACAAAAATTAGAATCTATATGGGCACTTCAAAAAATAAACTAAAATCATTCAAATCACTTCAATTTAAAGTTCGCAATCCTTGGGCATCTACTTCTACAAGAAGTTTACGAGCCTCGAGAAAGACATAATCAAATGTAATAGGAAGACGAAAGGATCAACTTCAGCTATTAGCTATAATGAAAATACAGATCAGCAGTCATCCACTTAAGAAACTTTCCAAAGATTGGAGATCTGGACAACTAGAAAACTTAGTCTAGTATCAATACCATTGGAAGCCCAAAAAACTTATGCATTTTATACAAGTTAGCTTTCAAACAAATAAAAAGAAAACATGCCTCGTACAGATATGTCTTAGACAGACCGTTTGAACATGGCAAAAACATCAGACATAAGTAACTACAGATGCCTCTGCAACAATATTTACCTTCAAGCGCATGACTAGAGGCTCTTCTCTTGGAGTTTCATCAGCTGGTTTCGATGTATCCAATGCTTGTGCCTCTCTCAGATCAACACTATGGCCAATGCCATTTGTTTTCTTATCACAAGTGTGATCAATCCCATCAGCACTCAAGTCAGGGGTAGTTCCCCCTTCTTTCTTTAACCTAGCAACAAGCACCCACATGTTGGCTAAATCATTTTCTAAAGCCTGTTCCCTTTTCTTCGCCTCTTCAGCTTTTTTCCTATACTCCTCTTCAATGAATGCCTTTTCAGTTAAGGCTGCCTCAAGAACTGCTTCCCGCTGTTTCCGTGCCTGTAGTTCCATCTTAAGGTCATCAGGACCAAGATCCCGTGATTCAAAGTCAGCAGAATGCATTCCGAAAGTATCATTTCCTCTGCCAGAAAACCTTCCTTTCCTCCCCAGTCTTGTACCATCACTGTACTTCCGGTTCACACCATTCACAGATTGCATGCCTCCATTTCTGGAATGTGCTGAATCCCGAGTAGCAACGAGTTCTTTTTCTAACTTTGCATTCTGTATAGACAGCTTGGTGACTTCACTCGCCAAATTCTTCAGTTCAACTGCAGCGGCAGAGGCAAGTTCCTTTGCGTAGGAGGCCTCTTCTGCTAGTTTCTGATTTTGAACATGTAACCCACTATTTTCCTCGGAAAGGTGAACCTGTTCTAGCTTCAACTTTTCATTATCTATCTCCTATTCAAGTAAGAAATTCATACTCAGTACATTGTTCACGATGTAACCATTGGAAAAATCTTAAATATGGATGGCATGTGGCCTATCACAAGAATCTCAATCTAAATATTGCCCAGTAATGCCATTTTCACGATTTCTTTCCAATCTAAGCAGTTTCAGATCATAGTGGAAATTCAGACCAAAAGGTGCAGTTTTTAAATTTATCAACCAGAAAGTTGCTCAGTCCTGTACTCATAAATTCACAGCAAGATTTACCTGTAACTGAACTTTCTTTTTCAATTCATCAACAAATTCATCAGGAACAGATTGGTCAGAAGTAAATGATAATTTATTGCCAGAAAATGTTGCCAATTGCTGTTCCAGGACACTAACTTTTTCTTCTAATTCCTTTTTCTCAGAGCACTGCCAATAATAAATAATATTTAACAGTAAGAACAGGATCCACCATCAGTGAAATGACCAGCAGCATCCTTAACCAAGGGGACAGAAACCACGTAATGTTTGTCAAACCTTAGTTTGCAGTTGTTCCTGAAGGATACGGTTGTCTGCTGATTTTATCTGCAGAACAAATAAACAGAATTACATAAGCCAGAACCTCACCATCCACCAACACAAACAGAATAAGGTAAGCTATATCAGTCATAAGATTCTCACAAGAGACATGCTGTAAGTCAGTAAGACAAAGTAAATAGCTTCTACTAAATTCCAAAGTATATAGAGTTGTTCCTAACAAGGATATTCGATTATTTAAATTCATTTATGGTTGTTAGCAAGAGAATAATTGAGTAAAAGAGAAAACAACAGTAATCAGCTAAATGATATGGAGTTCTTTTATTTTCCAGTATTCATGCAAAAGTACTTTTCCATCCTAATCCACCACTATGACAGTCATCTGTTTTAAATCCAAGCCATGTTAACCATCCAAGACACAGTTTGCAATGCAATTTGAGACAGTCAAGTGCCAAGAGACAAGATGCTCACCTCCAGTTCAAAAGCCTTTTCATTACATTGGGTCATCAGTCTCATAACTGTCTGTTGCACACAAATTAAATTGGCAAACTAAGCATCCACTATAAGAAAGTCATAAATGAGTATGGCAAGATGTAAATGAATCTACCTGCTGCATATCCACCAATGATGCATTGGCAATCGAAGCCTCCCCATTCTCAATGATTCGTTGTTCTAGTGCTCCCATTTGCCTTCTCTTTTCTTGAATCTCACGTTCCAAGTTCTGGATCTGTATTTAAGACATGTATCTCTTAATCAAGGGAACAATAAGCAAAAAGCAAAGCATTTGAGTTGTTGAGAGCTAGACTCAATGCATTTTACTGTTCAGTGAAAACCAAACCCGACAATGTGTAAATGTCAGAGAAAAGGATCATGTAAAGTTGTGTAATTCATCATCACTTGAACCATAAAAACGAAATTGGCTGGCAACCATAGCAAATATATTGACAAAATTAGGATGGTACAAAAGATTGAAGATAAACTCAGAGGATTCCCCTTGATACTGAAAATGAAGCTCCTACCCTTTAGGATAAGAAGACAGAAGGAAAGAGATGATAACCAACTCTTTTGACATCATGACATTGACAACCAATTCCCCAAATTTTTCTTTACATTTCAAACTAATTTTATGATTCCAATAAAGATGCTTTCTTTATGGGAAGGAGAGGATTACTTGAGCTTTTGAACCATCTGGATCATTTACCGACTGCTCCACCTGGCGCTTCAAGGTACTGGTGCTAAATGCTATCTCTCCAGCAAGCATCTTAACCTGCTCAACAAGAAGGTCCATCTGGTCCTGCGTCATTACCCCCTGCATCAAAGCACTAAGCGATCATTTACACATTACTTTAAAAGACCAATAATATGCACATGTAGTGAAAACCAAAACAAAAGCAAGATAAAACTTTTAGTGCTTAAAAACAGAAAATTCCAATTCTTCCAATAAGTAACACTTAATAAGAAACAATAGCAAAAATGAAATGATGAATCATACTTATGATGGTTTGAATTAAATATCATCACTACTTTTCAAAGACAAAACTGAGTGTTCATGCTCTTTGACATGATGATTCAGAGGAATATTGAATAATCCACCATGAAGATTCAGAGGAGCACACATGGAACCTTAAAAATATTATTGCTTCGGTACTTCTCATCCCATAAAATTGACAATTTTTTTACAAGGTTGACCAAAGCAATCTATTCAGTTTTAAGATAATCACATCAAATTACAGTTAGATGAAACTGATAACAACTAAATTATCAGTGTGAGCCAAATGAAAAGCAATCAATGCAAAGAAAGACATTTGGAGCATTATGAGGGTTGAGTTCACAAGCTACTAGCAAGCAAGACTAGAGGAGAAAGTTTTGCCTTTAACAATGAAAAAATGTAGCCAAACATGAGCATTTCTTGGATTTATGACTAGGTAGCCAATTAAAAACATAAAGTAGCAGAAATTGGTAGAACGTACAGCTGTCAGTTTAGAAGCAGTTATAAGTTCACCAGCTTGAGTTGATTCAGTAATTGTACTGCTACCCGGTGAGAGTTCATCATTCCACTCGCTAGAAGATCCTTTGTGTTTAAATTCATGAGATCTATTTGATGGTTCTGCAGATGGGGATGTCGAGTCTCTGGCACTCTCACTTGTACCCTCTCTCACAACATCAAGCTTCAGAAAAAGCGATAACAAAATATGAACATCAACCAACATCTGAACAAATACAAATCAAATTTAAATGTAAAGACTAGTTCAAATGTAATAAATGCTTGTGCAAATAAAGGATAATCGGCAATCAACAGAAAACAAAAGTAATTACTGGATAATCGGCCACATTGGAGACTACTGAAAAGAGAAAAAGATAAAAACTACTCAAGTTAATAAAATTGAGCAACCAAAAATTTCAAAAGGGGGTGGGACAACAAACAATTACAACTTCATAACACACAATTTGATACACCAGAACAAGGCTGTTGCAGCCATGACTTTGTTATAAAGGATATGTCTTGGTAACTGAGACATCAGCAGCCATACCCCAATGGCAATAACAACTTGTATGAGAAGCATAAATGAAAAAAAGAAAACAAAAGCAAGCCCTAGTCCTCAAGACACAATCATTAACTTCCTCAGACTGAGGCTTACCACTCAATGAAGAAAAAGAATTGATCAATTCATATTATTCAACATTTTATCCTATATAAAGATGGAAACAGAACTCACCTCATCCTCAGCAGAGTGACTCCGGTGATGACCTGCAGTACCACTCAAACCAGGAATGGTATCCTTTGTAGAAACAAGTATAAGCTTAGTTAGCCTCTGGATTCTACTCATGAGAGCAGCTTTGGCTTCCTCTTCTTCCTCCAATCTTGATTGCATCTTGACTTGACCCTCTTCCAACTGTTCAATAGAAGAAAAGGTTTAACTTCAAAGGCATTACAAAATGCAATAAGAGCACCGACGCATGTAACCATACAATAGACTTGACAGAAAGACACACAAAAACAAAAACAAAATCAATTGACCTGTTGTCGTAAGCTAATAATCTCTTCATGACTGACACCAGCAACCATCCCTTGCTTTAGCTGATCAAGTTCCTCTTTGAGGGTTGATATTTCTTTCTGGTACTTCTTAATCAAAGATTTCTCATCAATAATCTGTAAGTATTTTTCAAAGCCAGTATTAGAATAGGCTTCAAGCAGTAATTTCTATTAATTACCATTGGCAAATCGTATCAAGTGGTGAGATCATGCCCTACCTTGTTACGTGAAGCATAAATCTCAACTCGCTTCGCCCTGCTAGCAAACTTCAGTGTATTATGAGTTTCCTCCAAATTACTAGATGCAGGAGTAACCGTGCAAATAAGCTGTACACCAACATGACTTTTAGTAGAACATACAAAACTTTTGCTTCCTGTTAAAAAATAACTAATCGTTGACAGTCCAAAAACTCACTGAAACATGTCCATGTCCACCCAGTGAGGACTGCAGCAACCGAGTGAGTTTGGAGTCTCGATATGGAACATGAGATGCCCTCCCTTCACTCAACTTTCCAATTACCTTTCAATGAGAATCATAGCGTCAATAGATTTTCCAAGTTTCCAATTACAAACAAGCCAATAAACTCATTTTAAGGGCTTCACATCAAACAAGTAAAATGCATAATCCGACTGACGCTATATTTAAAACATCCATTAGTTATACGAAACATTAGCAGCTATTATCAGGTTTCTCTTAAAAATCCATCATCCAACCAAGAAAAGAATGTCCAGACTAAAACATATCAAACTGTCCCCATAACACACTCTCAGCATATGTTCCGCTCTTTTAAATGAACAAATAATGACTGGACAAGAAAATGTAAACAAAAGAAATTAGAGATGCTTACAGTTCCAAGAGTTAGAAGACTTTTGTTTATGTAAGATCCTTCCTTTCTCCTTAGTCCAGTTGTCTCAGTTTTAGAACTCTCAGAGCCGGCTAGATCAATCAAATTCTAAAACATAAGACAAAAGAAGGCAATAAATGAGCCATAAAGTTATAAAAAAAGTTCAAATTTATGCAATGCGAGCAGCTTATAACGTACAAGTTGAGAGAAAACCACTCCATCATACTCGTCACCGTGTGCACTACTCTCAATCATCTACAAACAAAGAAGCAGATCAATGAAAAATACAATTGAAATAACAATAATTGTTTCATATAATTGAGTAATCCACAAAGCCCACAGTAAGTACAAATGGTTAGATGACAGGATGAGAAAATAATAGCATGCATCAAACGTAAATGTGGCAGGAATCAGCTTGACTTGAACCCAGTTCCAAAAAGTGTATCCAGGTCAGTAATGGAGAGTCCAACCAAAGACAAAGGTTTTAGTTTAAACACACTGATTTATTTAAAGCATTGGAAAAATGCAATGGTAATTGTCTGAAATCATTACCTCTTATCATTAGCAGAGAAACATCAGATCACTTGCATACAGATAGGGGGAAAGAACATTGGATTTTACGGTTCAACAAGTGCGCCTACATCCATAGACAGCCACTTTGTATTGATGGAGAAGGTTATTTTAACTTTATTTATACATAGGGTTATTCCTTTCACAACATGAACTAAGGAAGTTGGGCAACAAAGTTAAGATGTTAAGAAAAATATGACCAAATCGATAGTTGGCCGCTCAGCTAGAAGCTACATGTGTCAAAGCATTAAGTGGACTTATAGACAGCTCACATTTATGCCCAGGAATGATGTATATGGTACAGGTTAAATCTTCTATAACATAAACGGGCAAGAAAGCAAAGAAAAATGCTGCAGTCACTGTATTGGTTAATGCATTCAAAATTGTGTAAATAAGCGTACTAGATTGGGTTATCAAAGTGGCCAACTATATACCAGGATTAAATTGGTTATTAATGTAATAACTGATAGCAACAGCAGAAAAAACACTTGTGAACTTTGAGTAATAAATTGTCGACTCACGTGTGAGTTTAGACAATTAGTTATTACACAGCACAGCACCAATAGCTTACCAGTGTGAATATTGTGTGGCTTCGGCTACTGAGCAGATTAAAATTATTGGAACCAACATGACGATGTTCTGCCAATATCAAGCATCAATTGACAACTTTGTGGTCAAAGCCACTTCCAGATATAGAAAACATACAAGGAGAAAGGCAAACAGAGTTTCCTAGGTAACTACCTTCTCCAGCAGCAATAAAAGAAAGTGCATGCCCAGGAGACAAAACCACTTCTTCCTTTATACCCTCCACGTAAGTGCCCTGGAAAAGTGGCACAATAGTAAGCATGAGATCAATGTACAAGATACAAAAGTTTATATCAAAAGAAATTAACACTTGTTAGTATTATGCATAGGAAATAAATAGTTAGGATTTTATGGGATAAGATTATTAGTTAGTTGTATATTTATGTATATCCTATAATTAGTTGTATGATTATGATTGTGTATATCCGTAATTTATAGGATATATTTTAGGGATATTTCCTTTACATATTCTTGTAAACTATTCTAAGTAAAAACAAAATAGAATTATTCTACTTTTTATGGTATCAAAGCCACCAACTTTTTTTTTTTTTTTTGGTGCAAAGGAAAGAAAAATTACAAATAGACACGAAAACTAGTCCCTAACAAACAAAACGCCAACAGCATCACCAAGAACCGCAGCATCCACAAATGACGGAGGAGTATTCCAAAATTGAAAGGGTTCCCGTCCATGGCTTCCCCGTTTAGCAAGAATATCGGCTACACTATTTCCTTCCCAAAGAATATGCTCACAATGGACTGACCAGTCCCAACTTTTATTTTTAGAAACTTCTGCCCAAAATTTTGTTTTTTGCAAGGCACGGTAGCTACTAAAACCTAACCAAGGAGCCATGTCAGAAGTCACTGCTACCAGTGGGGTCTCTCCATTAGACAGTGCTGGGAAGGAGAAATCAGCAGCAGCAGAATCAAGGGGCTGCTAATTAGGAGGAAATCTGTTCCTAACAGATTGGGAGAGATATTAGGGGAGATTTAGTCAAAGTAAATAAATTAGGATATTCAATTTGTATAGAATTTTTTCCTAGTATAGATACTATTGTACTCCTATTTATATGTAACCTAAACAAAGGAAAAACATATGGCAGTCACACTTTTTTCCACATGGTATTAAAGCTCTAGGCAGAAATTAAAGTTGTATCCTACAACCCGACCAGAAATTAAAATTCTAGCCGTATGTCAACCCTAATTGTCCATAATCATGTCTGATTATGTATCAGAATCCACCCCCATCCCTACCAATCAACCAAGCTCTTCTACAATTCACAACCCCACCAAAAAAAACAATACACCCATCCAAATTACAACTATACAGTTGATTGGAGAGAATTTTCTGCACTGGTCTCAATTAGTGTCGATGTATATTCCGGAGAGGAAATTTTGGCTACTTCATAGGAGAAAAGAAGGAACCTGCCCCTGAGCATCTAGTTACTCCACTTGGGATTCTAGAAATGCCATGGTGATGACTTGGTTGGTAAATTCTATGGAGGAGAAAATCAGCTCCAATTATATGTGTTACCACACAGCCAAGGAGCTGTGGGACAACATCAATCTCATGTATTCAAACTTAGGCAATCAATCTCAAGCGTTTGAGTTGACAATTAAACCTGGAGAAATCTGCCAAAGTGAGGAAAGTATTACCAAATACTCTAATACTTTGAAACGTTTGTTGCAAGATTTAGACTTATTCAGTGATGACTATGAGTGGAAATCGTCAAAAGATTACCACCACTATAAGAAAAAGGTGAAGGATAATCATATATTTAAATTTCTTATTGGAGCAAGTGTTAATTTTGATGAAGTTAGAGGCAAAATTATTGGCAGACAGCCCCTTCCCTATTTTGCTCATAAAATGATAATTGTTATGGTTCAAGTGAAAAGAAAGTGAAATGAGAAAACAAATAAAAAACAAGAAGCAAACTTGTAAAGATTCATAATAGCACCTGTGCATCCTCTCTAACACGTAGATTTTGTCCTGTTGGATCAAGTAAGTCATTTATCACCTGATATAAAAATGTACATGGAACCATAAGTTATATCACTCCCACTTTTAGAAAGATCAATTACTGGTTGACAATTAAAGTAGAATATATGGAAAAATGAAAAGAAATCACATGAACCTTGCAAATACATATACCACATAACTGAATCCAAATTGAACCAAATTTCATGCACAACATGGATGTGAACACATATCAAGTCTAAGAGTCATATCGTAAGTTAGAACTAACTGTCTATGTGGAGCAACTGACCTCATTATAGATTTCAAGATATGAAACACGTAGTAAGAACTCTCTTCCTGGAGTCTGAAGCAAGAATGTAATAGTAGTTCAGAATTGGTATAAAATTTAAAAAGGAAACAAATGATTAACTCATTCAAGTTTGTATCATAAACCACACACATTTTCTGTATGTTTTCTATTCATGTATGGATAGAAGAATGGGATTACTTTTGTAGAAACCAGCAAAAAATAAAAAATAGAAAATCTAGTATTGATGCTTTGAACACAATGAGGACATTAAATTTTAAGTGGGCACAATGGGAAAAACACTTACATCTTGTATCATGCTGAAAACATCCTTTATAGCCAATGGTATAATACCAGGTGAGGTTTGATCTCCCTGTACATACATAATAAATACAGCTTAAAAAACAGAAGCCAATACAAGGAAATTCTAATTCTCATATTTAAGAACTAAATTTCAATAACCATATAGAAACAACGTGTGTGTATTACAAGTAAATATAAGCTCAATGCTAAGAGCAAACTGCTACATAAATTACAGTATATTTAACAAAGATTTAGTGAAACAGTATACTCCGGGCTGACAGCCCTCCTCGTAAATTAAGCAGATCCTAACAGTAGTATGTGATTACCAGCAGCTACTACAATTAGACAGTGACTTGTGGGAAAATACACCTTAGAAAATCATCTCTACGTGAATTGGAGGACTAACACAACTAACTCTTCACTTCATCACATTCCGCAGCGAAAACTACATCTATTTCTATGTCTATTTATAAGGAGTACATTTTAGCATCTCATATCGAAATACAATAGCAAACAACTGCTAACAATAAACTGAACTTACATGCATAGTGTGTGTCTTCCCACTGCTAGTAACTCCGTAGGCAAAAACAGTCCCTGCATTTTCAAAAAGAAAAAGAAAGAGCAAGTTCAATTAAGGTCTCTAGCAAATTCAGTATATCGAATCACTTACAATCGGGACATCTCCAGGTTACCATTTATGCCTTCCATTGCAGCTTTAACTACTGGTCTCGCAGCTACTTCATATACATCTTGAGTTGAAGTATGCGGTCCAAATACTCTATCTGCCAATGTACAACAATCACCATTCCCAAGTTGACAGCATTAATTGGCTAGAAACGGAAAACCAAATTAAAAAATCAGTGACCATTACCAAATGCATAAGCCGTCGCAGGGTTATACTCATTCCGGACAATTTTGTCGCCATCCGCGTACCAAGCGATCTCGTCCCCTCTCTGGAACTCCCTATCACTGTAAACCAAACAGGTAACAGATCACATTACCTCCAATAAAACTAATCTATCCGTTTTCAACCAAACAGATCCGCTCCACTGCAGTCAGATCTACACAAATACCTCAAGGGCCTAAACCGAATCGTCACCGATATACTATCTCCATTCCTCGGCGCATCAATCGGTTCAGCAGCAACCAGCTCCTCCGTGCCGAACGCGACGGGCGAGCGACCGCCGTAACTCCGCTGTCCGGAGTACATTGAATCAGAGCAGCCGCGGCTAGGAGTCATGGATCGGGAACCGAATCCGCCTCCGCCGGAGTTGAAGTGGGACGAAGCAGAGGAAGAGCAGGAGCGAGGCATGAGCCTGTTGTTAATGAAAGAAGAAGCTGACGACGTCGCGGACGAGTAAGGACTCGATGGTTTCCTGTACGAGAACGGCGAGTTGCTCCGGGCTCGGGACGACGAAGCCATAAAATCTGAGCTGTGTCTACTTCACTTTTACTACAGTTGACTCGGCGAATCAGATACTGACTCGGGCAGAGAAGACACAAGAACAAAGGAGAAATGGAGAAAGAAGAAGCAGAAGAGAAGAATATGTCAGTGAGGTCACATGGCCAGTGAGACAAAAGTGAAACACATTACAGTTTTAAATTTCAATTGCTTCGACAGTTTTAAGCTATCGAAGCTCTCTAAAGAAAGAAGAAACAGAAAGAGAATTGTTTCTTCTTCTTGAAGACAAAGAAGTTGCAGAGAGGAATTTTTGGTTCCAAAAATTTTCTTATGAAGAAACAACCAGAGCCAGGTAGAGAGCGAGACCGACAAGGACTTGAGTGTCGATTTTTGAAAAAAGATTAAAAAGTTCAAATATTGTTAATTTTTAAAAGCGAATTTTTTAAAAGACAGGACAAAATAAAAAGAGATATCATTTTTACTGGAGACGACGTGGCTAAACGGTTTTGAAAAAGGCTATGGACCCGCGAAGCAGGCAAGTTTTGAAAATAATTAAAAGGCCATAAAACGAGCGGGAATAAGTGATGATTTGGACAAATGGCGAGACAGGACAAACGCGAAAATGAATAATCAAGACTAACTCTCCACGCGCCATAGTTAGAAAACTTCGTCCACCCGCTCAGATACGGGTGATTGTTGGCATGTGATTTTACGGAAATACCCTGTTTTTGGGGAGTGATTTACAAGTTCGCTTGACTTGTTACAATAAGGAAGAGCGCCATGGCTGGCTGTATGTGAAACGTGTCAATCTAAAACTGTCCGTTTAGACGGAGAATGACCCTCGTTTCTTTTATAAAGGATAGTAACGAAGCAATATTGAAAAATTAGAAATCAAAATATAAATCATTCAATTATAATTTCTT
Source organism: Erythroxylum carthagenense (assembly GCA_026413575.1). NCBI lineage: Eukaryota > Viridiplantae > Streptophyta > Magnoliopsida > Malpighiales > Erythroxylaceae > Erythroxylum > Erythroxylum carthagenense. The sequence goes on from JANZLD010000237.1 coordinate 75,161,853, forward strand.
ATTAAGCTTTATTTTTCATTCAATACTCATTTCTCTCTTCTCATATTTACCAAACAAGCACATTCTTATAGTTAATAGTTTTATATTTATATTTTATATATATATAATTTAATAAACATATCGAATACAAGTCAAATTAAAAGAAAAGAGAAAAATTAAAAAACTAAAACTTTATCTAATGACATAGTTGCACAAGTCATGTTAACCTCAATTTTCATTTGATACAAAGTTTCATCACCACTCTCATTCAAACATATTACACCAAATGCATGTTAATACTTTATTGTCTAAGATTATTATCTAAGTAACTCTGTTGTATAAAACTTGGTTCCTTATAAACTTAATCTATCGTAAGATCGATATGATCATAAAAAATTGGATATATATAACTACTTATTCTATTTAAAGTCCTAGTAAGCAAATTAAATTAAATTATTAAGAAATTATATTAAACTTAATAATGATAATAACATACTTTTTTCAAAACTTTGAATTGTATCGAACAAAAACTAAATATCTTAATCTTTTATTTTTCAACTATTTCTTCTTTTGAAGTGAATGAACTCAAATGTGCTTAAATAACTTTTATGCTCAATTGCACTTTCACATTGACTCAAAATTTAAATTGCAAATCTTTTCAATTTTAGAATACTACTTTCAAATTTGTCTTACTGAGCAATCATAAGACAACAAAAGTAATCTTATAAAGAAAATAAAATGATTATTAATTTAAGTAACAAAAGTATAGAAATAATATACCTATATTAAGTTTGTCCTTTTGACAAATTATAATTGACATCCCAAAATCATGGCATACATCCCTACATGCCTTTGTTTATAAGCTAATAAGATCTTGCATTTTCTTGAGTGAATAATTGTTAGGAAAGTTAATAATATTCCCTTGTTAACTTCAATTTGCTTTGCAAAACTTAGTTTAAAATAGATACTGAGATTTAGAAAACAAAAAATATCAAAGAGTGAAGTTATCTTCCCTATATTTTTTTATGTCTGCAAGATAAGATGTATACAAAGAATGCATATTTTTCATTTTAGCATTGATTGCTTCCTTTGCTCTCTCTATGACATAATAAAAGTAACATATTATTATCTTCTTATCACTATCAGTCAAACAAAGTATTCTCACTAAAGACTAACAAACTCAAGTAACAAATTAACTTGGGTACCGAAATTCACGATCTTCAAGTATAGTTTTGAAAACCTCTATTATCACATTAAACTTGACGTATTGAGATGTAACTCACTTGTCAGTTGTAAACATTTGTCTCGATTTCTTATTCATTAGAACAAAACATTAAAGTGATAAGAAATTAGTTATACAATTTTGTAATGACATGATGACATAAATTCTACCATTAGTGAAATCCTTTCTCATCAAAATTAGAACCCAAGCACTATATTACAGTTGAACTTAGTCAATTTTCATGTTTAACACAGTTTGATTAATAATAGGAAAGTATTTGGCATATCCGATACTTTTTAAGATTAGATTAGTGCAATATACAGTACAATAAGTCCAATAAAAATAATAATATTACAGTTGAACTTAGTCAATTTTCATGTTTAACACAGCTTGATTAATAATAGGAAAGTATTTGGCATATCCTATACTTTTTAAGATTAGATTAGTGCAATATACAGTACAATAAGTCCAATAAAAAGAATAATAGTGACGAACTATATAACATTTTCATGCATAACTTCATTCACAAGTTCATCAAATATCGTAAACAAAGTACCAATATTTATGACAAGGTCAAATGAATTAATGAACTTCAAAATTATTATCTGCTTAGCAAAATAAATCAAAAAATTGATAATAGGCTTTTGTCTTCTAATTGTCTAATAACAACTTATGATTTAACATTTATACGTTGTCCAAGTTCTTCTTTCATTCAAAAAAAATTTTATTTAGAAATAAAAACTCAAAAATATATCATGGAATATTGACCATATATAAATATGTAAAAAAAGTTCATAAAACTATCGTATTGGAAACGTTATTATCACATTTATAACATGTTGTGAGTAATGATTATAACATATCCAGAAAATTATTTACTAATGTAGACGAAATAATTTGGATGTGGCCATATAAAGAAGTCAAATAAACATTGTAAATGAAACCTTAAAATAAGTATCCATAGGTATATTAAAAGCATGCATAAATTTCTTGTATCTTACATCTTTCTTTGCAACGCATAATTACACCTTACAAAAATGACTTTATTGTAAAAATTAAAATGAAAAAGTTAATATTCTCTAATAATTATAAATTATAATACTAAATGATAGAAACTTGAAAGTTGAATGACTTGTCTACAATTTACATGGAAGCAAATTATCTAAGTGTTATAATTTATTCCAGAATGATCTCAAATGATCAATTCTTAGACAACAATATTTTGAAATGATAAAATTATCTCAAATCTCAACTAACAATGCATTCCATAATTATAAAAATCATTATGTTAAATTGTCAACACTTAAATACTCGACCTTTTTTTTTTTTGCTTTAAGAGACTAAGGTCGTCACTTTAAAGTTTAAATGTGAAAATTAAATGCTTGCCAAGCCACAAGTATGCAACACTAGAGATAATATATGAAGATAAAGATGAAGATTGGGCAGTTGATGGCAATGGTGAGGACTAAGGAGAGGAGCTAACTATGAAGACATAATAGTAACAAGCAACGATATGGCGACTTGTGAGTCATGATAATGAAGATGCAAGCATGGAGGGAAGTAGGAGACAACAAAGATGTGAGCAATGATCTAATCTAGTGATAATGAGAAAGTAAAAGGACATAAAAGAAGAGGCTTGTAAAATAGCAAGGATTGAGGAGTGAGGAGAAAGTAGTAAAGGAAGGGAGACATGGTTAGTATTTAGGAAAATTTGGAAAAAAAAATTTGAAAGTTAAGTAAAGATTATATTTAACCCAAATAAGGTGGAAAGTACATAGGAGAGGATATACAACTATTATAGTTAGAGTCTATAAAAAATATACAACTAGCAACATAACTTTTGTTAACTAAGTACTAGCTCTTACTAAATACTCAACTATTGCCTAAGTAAATCAGAAATATCTTGTAGAGAGGACACTTACAAGATAGTCATCTGTAGCTTGAGATAAAACTCATTCCAGTTGAATTTCCTGTATTCTTTTGTTGTCCCAAAGATCTTGGTGTTCCTCGTTCTCCAAATGAAATGTACTAGTATGGCAATGCCAATCTTGAATGCTTTATGATCCATTTTACTATTCCAATGTAAATCATTAACCCACTTCAAGCAGCCTTGCCAGGCAACATTTCTATCAAGTAGGTCAAAAATTATAGAGAAACTTACCCCATATCAATCTTGTGCAAAAGCAACCAAAGAAGAGATGATATAAAGACTCTTCTTCCCCACTGCATAAGGGGCAAGATATGTGTGGAATTAGAAATTTTATCATATCTTTAATTCTCAGTTTCTTCTCAACTGCTAACCAGAGTATAAATGAGTGAGCATGTCCAATTTCAAATCCCCATATCAAATTGTGAAGAGGAAATCTAGTGAGTGCACCAAATAGTATTTGTTTACACGATTGCGTTGTAAATTTATGTAATGAGTGTAACTCCCATCTAACTTCATCTACCTACTATAAATCTGGTGTATAAGTTGGCATATGCTCCACAATTGGCACGGTTCGTCTGCTCATAAGGAATGGCCACACCCAGTTATTACTTTGAATGAGTACCTGCACCTTGGTATCTTCTGGAATTGAGTCTTTTAAAACAAGAAAAGAGGAGTGTTACATAGAGGTCCCATTGGATGCTAGTTGTCAAACTAGAAGCTAGTGTTTTGCCCATCTCTGACTTAATGCTTGATACGAGGGTGCATAAATGACCTGGTGAGTAAGATTTGTTGAAAAGTGTAAGACTGAGAAGTTTTTAGAGAAATCGACCATATGCTACGGTGTTTGATGCGAAGCATAGGAACCCATTTGACCCAGAGACTTTCATTATCACAACAGAGTCTCCAGAGTCGTTTTGCTAACAAAAGCTTGTTCATTCTAAAGGCTAAATTGATCCTTAATCTACCATTTACTTTTGGAAGACCAATAATACTCCAGTTAACCTTAGAAAGTTTCTTCACATTAGAATTGTGTCCACCCCATATGAAGCTCTTATACTTCTGTCTATCTTCCTTAAAACACCTTTGGGGATTGCTAAATGTGACAATCAATAAACATGTAGATTATAAAGAATGGGGATGGCCAATTGCAATATACCACAATAAGACAAAAATTTGTTGCTCCAATTAGAAATTCTTCTACAAACCTTATCAACGAGCAATTTACATTTAGCTTCTTTCAGTTTCTTAGTAGAGATAGGGACACCTAAATAGTTGAGAGGAAACTAATGAATGGCCCTCATGAGCACATTAGATGAGGCTTCACTACTTTATGTAGATAGGTACACTAAGCTCTTTTGTGGATTAAATGTTAGCCCGGATACTTTTTGGAATCTTTGTAAGGAAGTCAAGAGTACTTCAATTGGAGTTGTATCATTAGCACATAGCATGGGTAAATCATCTGCAAAAGAAAGTTGAGTGATATGCAATTCACTACATCGATGATGATATCTGAAGTTTCTGCTTTCCACATTGCATAGCTGAGTCATTCTTTGAATCATTTCCATAACAATTACAAAGAGATAAGGAGATAGTGGATCTCCCTGTCGAATTCCTCTAGCTGCTTTATAAAGTTTGTTAGGTTTCTTATTCAATAGGATGGAAAAAGACACAATAGAAATGCAAGCATGGTTCCAATTGACGAACTTGCTAGGATATCCATATGTGAGGAGTCGCTCAATGATGAAGCTCTATTCCACAGTGTCATATGCTTTAGCGAAGTCTATTTTGAGAGCACAACTTCTTACTTGTTCTTTAGTGTTGTAGTCTTTAAAAAATTCTTGTGCTAACATTATATTATCACCCATACTTCTATCAAAGACATATGCATCTTGACTTAAGTTGATTAATTTTGGTAAAGTTTCTTTAACATGTTAGCAAGAATTTTGGAGATAATCTTATACACCACATTGCAGCAAGATATTGGCCAATAATCATTCAACCTTTTGGGATTTAGGATTTACGATTTTAGGAACTAAGACCAGATAAGTCTTATTAATTCCCGTAACTAACTTGCCACTCTTGAAGAACTCTTGCATTGCTTTGATAATTGGAGTTTGTAAGAGATTCATTTTGCTTGAAAAATTAGGCGTTGGAGCAATCGGAACCTTGTAAGGAGAACAATACTACTTTGATCTCCTCACTGATGACCTCTCTGTCTAAGGCAGAATGTTGATTCGATTTTATAGATCCAACCATGATAGTGATAAGATTAATAGGAAGACAATAGGTGGGTGAAGAGACTTTATTTATCTACATGAAATGTCTAGTAGCTACCTCTTTCAATTCAGACTACTCTTATATCATTCTGCCTTGCTCATCTTCGAGATATACTATCTTTTTTCTATTCCTCCTACCTTGAATCACATTGAAGAAGTATTTGATATTCTTGTCTCCGCATTGGGCTATAGAACTTAGGGCTTTTGCTTTAGCTGATTACTAAAGTCTTCAATTGGTTGCATATATTTGCTCAATTCTATCTTCTCCTTGGCTATAAGTGCAAGATCGGTGGGATTAGTAGTAAGCAATAAGACAAGATTCATCATGGCCTGTTGCTTATTGAGTTTCAAAGGATCAAAACATTGCTTAATTAGTTTCACACTTTCAACTTTGATATTCTTCAGTATTTACATACACTGAAAAACATTAGACCCTTAGATTTGTCTTCAAATGGCTGCCCTATTTATCGCATCTAGTTGAGCATGATTTAGTGGGGAATTAAAGAATCTGAAGGGTGTGTATCTTTTGGTGGGTCTGCTTTTAATGTAAACATTAACAAGTGTATGATCTGAGAGCAATAGCTCCCCAAACAAAGCATAGCTGTCAGTCCTTTGTGCAAGCCATCAATTGTTTACAAGGCACTTATCTAGCTTCCTCTGTATCAACCAATGTCCTTGTTGATGATTACCCCATGTGTATAACGGGCCCTGAAATTTCATATCAACTAGTCTAAGCAAAGATGTTAATGTTGTAAGTTCTTTGATATCGGCATACATTGTTCCCCTTCCTCTTAAAGATTTAGTTGATGATAGCAAACAATTGAAGTCTCCAACAATCATCCAGGGAATTGACATATGTGAACCAATGTCATGTAATCTTTCCACAAGGTAGCCCATTGAAATTCCCAATTGGCTGCATATACCACTATGATAGCTAGTGGGATATTAACATATTTAAGTAGTAAATCACAATGCAGTAGTTGCTCATAGTAGAACCAGTTCGTGAGTTTCAAATAGGCAGGGTCAAAAGCAAGAATAACTCAACCATTAGGGTGTTTAGAATGGTTACCCTAGATTGTCCATTCCGCGGGGAAACATTCCAAGCCATTGTGAAGAGCACCTCCTTTATTTTGGTTTCCACCAAACTAACAAAAAAAGTTTGTCTAGCAAAAAAATAATCTTTTATTGCTTTTTACTTATTAGGGCAATTAAGACCCCACACATTCCAGATTGTACATACCATTAAGGTAGAGTGGACTTAGTCCGCCACTTGGATTTTCAATTATTAGTCCTAGTATCCTTCCACTCATCGGGTTACTACATTTTATCACTCATCTCCCCAGAGGTTACACTTGTGTCCCCATTATCAACCAAATTCTCTATTCTATTTACATCTATTTCTTTACTGATCTCATTAGTTACATAACCAGATAATTGCGCCTACCCTTTAAGTTCAACGTGGAGCAAATTAATATGGCAAAACTGTGTTCAGGGAGATTGAGCTGATGATTGCTCCAGATATTCTACAGTTTCCCCTATCTTTACATTGTGTCCAAAGGTACATTTGTAGCCTGCAGTCTGTTTAGTACCGATTCCTTCTTCTGTATGATTTTTGCCAATGATTTATGCTTTTAACAATTGCACATCCTGGTCTTGTTCTTCAACTGTTACATTCGTAGTTTCATTATAAGATTTCTCAGCATTAACAGATGTACCTTGTAGAGTCAGTTGTTTTGCACTTATTCTTGTTGCAACAGTGTTTCTAGGGATGCCAAGATTGTCAGATTGTTGTGGTCTTTCTCCACTTTCCTTATTATTGTTTCTCTTGGGAATCCACATTTTATTAGGTTTTTTCACAGACGACTTCCATGGATATGACAGGGAAATTCTATCCTCATTCAATTCACCACAATTATTATCCTCCATAATCGGTATACTCTCTAGTAGCATCTTCTTATTTGGCATTTCAATGCATGCACGAGCATAGCCCACCCATTCTATATTTGTTGTATTTTCATCCATTGCTAGGGGTACTCTAATATAATTGACTATATAACTCAATCCTTTAGACGACCAGTACTAAAGAGGGATTTTATGCAGATTAACCTAGATGGGGATATTTGTGATGTCATTTATATCAAGTTTAAACCCAATTTCCCATCTCTAAAAGAATAACAGCTTATCTTGGATGTTTCATGGACTTATATCCATCACCTTACTTGCCATTTCTTCAAAAGAAAATCATCTTCAGTGATTAAGGTGGACTGGAGTCCCCATTTCTTCCCATTAATCTCTACTCAATGTTTAACACTTGGGTATGCTAGCCTCTTCTCCAAAAAATATCCTACCAGAGTAATTCTCCACTCAGTGGATCCTTGTTGTAGTACTTCAACTGGAGGGGAGACAGGGCTAGCTACAAATCAAAGCCTATCGAAAGAGTCTAGGTCCTCCATCACACAACTCCATGTTTGCTTCTCTTTCTTCTGGGAAGTAGGGAGGGGTTGAAACGCATGAAAGGCATGAGGAAGAGGCGGAAAATCCTCTCCCTCTAATGGTTGATAATGAGTCAGTGATGAACTAAGTGACATATCACCCAAGTAAAAAAGTGGGTTTCAACAGGGAAAGAAAGAAGATCAAAGGAGAAGAAGACAAAATGTGAGGTTTAAAGAGTGAGTGGAAGTGAATCGGTGGAAGAAATAAAAAAAGGCACCTATGTTTTAGAAAAGAGAGAGCTTGGAGAAGGAGGAGAAAAGTGGCGTCTATGGTATTTTGAGTCCTTCAAATTTGCTAATTTTATGTTTACAAACTGGTCTTGATAGGTATTAGAATTTAGGGTTTCAAGGTACCCTCTTCATTGAAACTTAATATGATATATATACATAAAGAGTA
>JANZLD010000237.1:75175620-75203915 GCA_026413575.1 Erythroxylum carthagenense
TATATATATATATATATGAATTTGTTGATTAGATGGTCAAAAGAAGGTGACGAACAAGTTATCCAAAGTTGAAGTAATTGGCGAATATGGCTTTATTTATTTTGGGAGGTTGTTTTAATAGGCAGATATTTACGTAAACACGTTCAAATGATAAGCAATGATTAGAGTGTTGCATTAATCACATAGATTGACGTGATTTCAAATATTATTACAAAGACCCCCTTCTTTATTGGAAATTCCATATGTTTTCGTTTGATTCATTCAAGTGTCTTAATTTGAAGGATGTTATTACATGTTCTAAAAAAAAAAACTTATTTTAAAAATTATATTCAAAATATATTTAAAAAGTAAGAGCTACAGATCATTCTTAAAAAGTGAATGATTTGTTTATATAATACTAATAAAAATCAACAACAACTAACCATATACCATACTTCTTTAATTATTATTGAATAAGTTCACAATTTTGATTAATTTCATTTTACGTACACTTTCTTGAATAGACCACATAATAAATTTGGAGGTTGGAATCTAACAATTATGCTGGAAAATGACCCGCAAGCCTACAAAGCTGTAATGTCATATATATATTGCTTAGCTGATGAGCAAGTTGGATTAAGCTAACAAATAAAAGGTAGTATGTTTAATTTAATACGTGGGACCAAAGGTCTCATATATATATATATGTATATATATAAATGAGACCTTTGGTTATATATTTGGCCGAACCGACTTCTTTACCTTAATTATTTGAGGGAAGCAGTTTCAAAAAATGGCAAAAATGTAAGTTGGGTTGTGTCATTTAAGATTCAATATAGATTTCTATCAAATTAAGTTACATGGTTAAAAGTTTGATGAGGTCGAATTGGATTGAGTTGGCGATACATTAACAATTTTGTTTTGGTCTCTTTAGGCAAATTTTTTTCTTAGTCTCTTTTATTTTTAATGTCCTTAGTCCTAACCTCGTTCTTTTTTATCCCTCCAACTTATCGAACCTCAGAAAAGCTTTTCATGGTTTGTTTAATAGGCTTAAAAGTAGGTTGAAATTTGTCCTTTAATAAAGTTTGTTTTATGAATACATTTGAATATAAACTAGTAACTCCATTATATATTGATGTTAAGCCAAACCAACTGTTATATGTCATCTTTCTGTTCCCTTGTGAAATTCTAATATATTTCAATGCGGGTGAGATTGTAGGGTGAAAGGGAAGAAGTCTGAATGGTCTGTTTTCCGATCAAGTAATATACTTCGTTTTATGCATCTTTTACGATTTCCTTAAACCGGACAATGAGTAAAAATTTAATATGGGTTTTGGGTATATTATGTTATCATTTAGCTCCTGAAACTTGGAAACATCAACGTAGTGTTGGTACATTGCTTTTTCCGACGAAAATTACAGACCAAGCAATATGGACTGGAGAGAGCGCTTCCTTTGTCGGCATTTACTAACGTCATGATTCTTATCCAATTCCACCCACGAAGACCCATAAAACTGCAAAGAGAAAAAGGTAAGGTGTGAATGTGGTCCAAATAGAGATAACCTCAAAGATGGCTCAATTTTAACCAACCAACCAACACTAGTCGAAACCAAATTACAAGAAGCACCAAACAATTGAAGAAAACCGATTCATCTCTTGCTATGCGAAACTTATGGTTTTTTCATAATTTTTATTCTTTAACAATTCACAATTAGATTATCCAGGAACAAGAAAACCATGCAAGGGTCACTTTTAAAACGAGAAATCGAATTCACAGACTCAGAGACGCACTCTTTAGATCCACTCTTAAGCGGGTGAGCTGCCCTCTATGGGGGCAAAGGTAATTGTTGGTTTTGTGAAAGAGTACAAGTAAAGCATACAAATACATTGGCCTTTGAGCTTCTCACTCACTCCATGGCATGATTGCCACACTCAACCTTTTTGTATACAGTCCCATTGCCGAAGGGAACTAATGAAATCCTATTGCATCTGGCCCTGACTCTAACGAAAAGCTAATTAGCTGTCATCTCCACTTTAGTGATCATACGTGGCTCGCGTGCAAGCAACCAAGACACGTGCGGGGTTGGTTCAAAACTTCAGCTCTAGATTTGATCCCACCCCACCACGGATTTGGCTGTATCGGTATGCCGACTTTTATTGTTGCTATATTTCTCAAGGAACTTCTATATCATAAAATCAGATTTGGGAGATTTAGTTTCGAGTTTGAATTAGCGAAAGTGAATGGGTAAACAAAAGTCAAGTATGAGGTATGCACAGAAGGTGCCCTCGTGAAAGCTTGATGCTCCATCTCATCACCCACTTGATGCACTTCCAACTACTCTGTTCCTTTTCCATGTTTTTATATGAATTCCATTTAGCACAAAATGCAAGCAAAACCTGGTGAAAGTAACCAGTTTGACTTTTGAGTCGGGTTGTATTGTTTACCTTTCGTCTACTATTTTCTGCTAATATTCTGTTCAATGGGCTTGCGATCTAAGGATATAAAGCCCAACAGACTCTCACCATCCTATCATGACCCAAGCCGATTCTCAGTTCTTCCAAGTATCTACCTGACATGTTCACTTGATATTGATAAGCTAGTTTGTTTCTTCGTTGGATTGGCGAACAAGGGACGTGTCGCCCCCCTACCCATGGAGACATCTACATGGGCCATTGTATCCTCATCGGTTCAATTCTGCAATTTTCACTTCCAACGCTCTTCTCGAAAACATGGTATCTCTCTCTCTAATCTTCCATTCCTTTGAAATTTTCTGTTGATAACGGACTAACCTTTCCAACTTGATCACAACCTTTCAGGGAGTTGTGGTTTAAGGAGGCTAGTTCCCAGAAATGGGATATTGACAGCAGTGAACAAGCCAAGACCGAAGCCAGCACTAACAATGGCACTTGCAAAAAGTGGCGATAGTAAAGTAACTGAACTTCAAGCTGGTGAGAGGCTGTTCCTAGGAATGGATTTTGGAACCTCCGGAGCTAGATATGCTCTCATTGACAAAGATGGCACAATCCACTCAGAAGGAAAGAGAGAATACCCCCGCTATATGGTAATGTTCTGATTGTCACACTATTAATCTGTCATTGCTTTTCTCATGTTTCTTAGATAAAGTGTAAGGGGATTGGCTTGTTTTTGTCAAACATATATATGAAGATAGCTTTCTTCCTATTTAAATGAATGAGGTTAAGAAATGAGATTGAAGTTGAAGTTGATGATACAAACTCCATAAAACTGTTTATTTCAACGAATAAATTGTTAAGTGTCCAGTCCCATTTTGTGACTTCCGGTGATTGTTGACGCCTTTATGATTCATAGGAATGACGACGAGTGGATGAAGTTCTTTGTGGAGGAGATACGGCTGTGTAGGATGCTACACGCTCTTGTCCTTAATTTACACAATCGTGTGGATCAACTGTGTAATTTTTTAGAACTGTTTGAAGAAACATGTGAAAAGCAAAGACATACATGGTCGTATACAAGCTCGTGTACATGACATACACGACCATGTGTAACAACCGTGTAGCTTTATGTGATCGTGTACATTTGTGATTTAAGTGTCATTAGCAGAGACACGATCATTTACACGGCCACACTTTCGTATGCATGACATATATGGCTGTGTGTGACGACTTGTCATTAGAAGAGACACGATCATTTACACAGCTTTTGTATGCATGACATATACAATTGTGTTTGATGACCATGGAACTCAATGTGATCATGTTCATTCGCAATTTAAGTGATTTGTATGTGGTCACAAAAAACCTAATTCGAGATATGAAGTGAGTGATCAAACATATATTGATGGTGATTAGATACATCTTAGTAATGATAAGCTAGATGAAGCACACCTTGATAATGTTGAAGATGAGGTTGTTGAGGATAATAAACAAGGAGAGCAATCAAATCTAAAAACTAATGAAATATAGTTTCGAAAGTCGACAAGGGAGAAAAGACCTTCTACTAGATATCTAAGTGCAGAATACTTATTAGTTATTGCTGAGGGGTAGCCTGAGAATGTGCAAGAGGTTATGTTTTGTGAAGACAAAGATATTTGACTCGCGGCTATAACGAAAAAGATAAATTTTTTGAAGAAGAATGATTTATATGAGCTTGTGAAGCTTCCAAAAGACAAAAAGATATTGAAGAATAAATATGCGTTCAAGAAAAGAAAGATAGTGACAAGCTGGTGAAGCACAAGATAAGGCCAGTGATGAAAGAGTTCAATCAAAAGAAGGGTATAGATTTTGATGAAATCTTTTCACTAGTGGTCAATATGAGCTCAATTCGAACAATTTTGAATTTGACTACCTGTTTAGATTTTGAACTTGAACAATTGAATATTAAAAGAGTCTTCTTGCATGGAAATTTTGAAGAAGAGATATACATGGAGCAGTTAGAAGGTTTTAAAGCTAAAATTAAGGAGAATCTGGCTTGCAAGCTGAAGAAAAGCTTATGTATCTGAAGTTCAATTCTTTTATGATAGATTATAGTTATAACCGAAATTATGCTGATGCGTGTATGTATTTCAAGAAGTTTACATATGAGAACTTCATCATTCTTCTTCTATATGTTGACGATATGCTGATTGTGGGTCAAGACGTTAATAGAATCTAAAAATTAAAGGAATATTTGTTTAAATCTTTTGATATGAAGATAACCCGAGAAAGAAAGATTAGGAAATTATGGTTGTCACATAAAAGGTATATTGAACGAGTGCTAAAAAAATTTAATAGAAAGCATGCCAAACCAATTAGCCGCCTCTGACACCTCACTTCAAGTTTAGCAAGTGTGTATGTCCTCAACAAAAAAGGAGAAAGATGATATGTCTTATGTTTCATACTCATCTATAGTAAGGTCTTTGATATATGCTATGATGTGTACAAGGCTAGACATTGCACAAGCTGTTGGGTTAGTGAGTTGACTCTTGTCTAATCCAAGAAAAGTTCATTGAGAAGCAATGAAATAGATTTTGAGATGCTTGAGAGATACTTCAAAATGGAGTTTGTATTTTAGTAATGGGTAGTCAATTTTGGAAGGTTATACGGATGCAAATATGATTGGAGATTTTAAAGGAAGAAAATCTACTTCAGATTTTCTGTTCAAGTTTGCAGGGGGAGACATTTCATAACAATCAAAGCTACAATAGTGTGTAGCTTTATGTACAACTGAAGCAGAGTATTTAGCTGCAATGGAAGCTAGTAAGAAGATGCTTTGGTTAAAAAGATTCCTTTAAGAGTTGGATGTGAAGCAAGAAGACTATGTATTGTTTTCTAATGGTTAAAGTGTTATTGACTTAAAAAAAAAACTATGTATCATTCTCACACAATGCATATAGATGTCAGATATCAATGGTTGAGGTCTGTGATTGAGGAGCAACAATTGAGGTTGAGGAAGATTCCTATGGACTTCAATGGTTTTGATATGTTGATTAAAGCGGTTCTTGGAAGTAAATGTGAGCTTTGTAATAAATTTGTCGAGACGTCTCTCAAGCAACTGCTGAAGTACAACATGTTTTCCATATAATTTGTGTAGGAGGCAGAGATTGTTGAGGATCCAGCTTTATTTTGTGATTTTCGGTGATCGTTGACGCTTTTATGGTTGTAGGAATGACGAACGAGTAGATAAAGCTCTCTTGGGGGAGATGTGACTGTGTAGGGTATTACACGTTCGTGTCCTTAACTTACATGACCATTTGGATCAACCGTGTAAGTCTTTGGAACGGTGTGAAGGAACGTATGAAGAGTGAAGAAATCCATGATCGTATACACACCCATGTGCATGACATACACAGCCGTGTGTAAGGATCGTATAGCTTTCAGTGACCATGTACATTCATGATTTAAGTGACACTGGAAGAGATACAGTTACTTACACGGCTGTATATGTAATCGTGTATAATGTAAAAAATTAAATTTGGATATAGAAGAGGAGAAAAGATAGGTTTATTCATTGAGAGGCACAAAACCACCAAAAAGGGAAAGAAAATAGAGAGTGAGAGCAAGTAGTTTCTGATTCTCATTCTTGTTTGATTGATTTTGAGATTGTTGAGAGTTTGTTGATTTACATATCAACTTTGGTTTCAATCCTAAAACTTTGTGAAACAATTTATTGTTGTGGGATGAGAGATAAAACTTTGTCAATTCTTATTTGTGATTAGTAGATTTGTTTATCAGTTTGACTTGTAATTTTTTCTTTGTTCCGATTTCACATAAATTTCTGTGTTCGCTTCTTTATTGAGTTTCTATTCTCATAATGATATTATCTGAGTAAACTTGATTAGAGTGTTTTGTTGTTGTTATTTGGTTGACTCTTTAGAGAGTTGTGTTCTTTTTCTTGTTTTGTTGTCTCTCCCTACATAAACAAAGAATCTTGTTTATGTTGTCTAGAAAGAGTGGAGAAACAATTGATTGGGTGAGATCTTGGAGAAAAACCCTTTTCTCATTGCTGGAAGATGTTCCAGTTCATCTTCGCCCTCTTGTGGCTTCTATTTCTATTGATGGTACATCTGCAACTACCCTTATCGTCAACAGGTTGATGTCTAGGAAACATTGAAGTTATTTATCATTTGTTTGTCCAAATAAAGTTCACTTGAAATCAGACATCTAAACTTCTAGCTACAGTAATACAGGAGAGCCATTGTGGAGACCGTTACTCTACAATGAGAGTTGTCCTGACGGATTGCCAATTGTGAAATCGATTGCTCCAGAAAACCATACAGTTTGCTCAGGATCGTCTACGCTCTGCAAACTTGTTTCCTGGTGGAACATTGAGAATTCAAGCAAAGATTCAGCATTATTGTTACACCAAGCTGATTGGCTGTTGTGGCTACTTCATGGAAATCTTGGAGTTTCGGATTATAATAATGCTCTGAAGGTACTAAATCAGTAAATCTTCATTTTCTCCTCTGAAGGTACTAAATCAGTAAATCTTCATTTTCTCCTACCCTGTTATGTGAAATTGTGATCGTTTCCAGGTTGGATATGATCCTGAACTGGAGTCTTATCCACCGTGGCTCCTTTCTCATCCATATTCACAACTTCTGCCATCTGTAGTAGCTCCTGGAACTTCAGTTGGATATGTAAAGGAAGACATTAGAAACCAACTTGGTATTTTCGTGTCCTATTAATTAGCTTTGATTAAATTGGTGCTACTTCCGAGTATATTATAATCGCATGAAATGTTCTCTTTAAAACAATAAGGCAATAGTGAGGTTTTGCTTGTCTCGCGAATTGCAGCCATTGCCTGTATCCAAATCATTGACTTCAGTACTGAAATTGAAATCTTTCAATACATCTTGGCAGGTTTTTCTAAAGATTGTGCTGTTTGCACAGGAACAACTGATAGCATAGCTGCCTTTATTGCAGCTCGAGCAACAGAACCTGGAAAAGCTGTGAGAATATTTTTGAATATGAGCTTTCCACAAATATTCTTCTCGGAGTATCGTAGATGTTTTCACTTAGATTACTCTATATCAAACTCTTAGTCTTGATCAATTCACTCATCTTATTGTGTGATTATAGAGGCCTTCAACACAAAACAGTATTTAAACAGAGATGATCTTGTTTGACTGGAAACTCTTTTTCCTTTATCTAAATCCTAATGTTTTTCATGTTAGCAATTCTAATTCATACTTTGGCCTGTCACAAGCATAGAGCTGTAAGTTCCAGTATATTTCAGCTTTCCTGGTGCTCGTGTTTTTGGTAAATATGTTGACAGAGGGTCTCCCTCTTAGGTCACGTCTTTGGGTTCAACACTTGCTATTAAGCTATTGAGCACTAGTAGGATTGAGGATGCACGATATGGAGTGTATAGTCATCGGCTTGATGATAAATGGCTGGTTGGAGGTGCTTCGAACACCGGTGGCGCGATTCTTAGACAGCTGTTTACTGATCAGCAATTGGATCAATTGAGTGAAAAGATAAATCCGATGGATCAGTCCCCTCTAGACTATTACCCTCTGAAATCAGTTGGCGAGAGATTTCCTGTAGCAGATCCAAACCTGGCCCCGAGGTACTTCTGTCTGACTCCATAGAAAAATTTCTGGCCCTTAACAACCACAGCAAAACAAATAGCAGCAGACATGCTAAACAGTCTACAGATTATATAATCCAGGCACCATTCTTATGCAGGTTACATCCACGACCGGAATGTGATATCGAGTTCTTACATGGCATCTTAGAATCCATTGCCCGCATAGAGGTATTCCTCCATGCTCCTTTCCACTACATACGGAAAATGGTTGCTGTAAGGAGTTGAATGTTTGTTTTTCAGGCAAAGGCTTACAACTTACTGAAGCATCTAGGAGCAACCCAAGTAGAGGAAGTGTTTACCGCCGGAGGTGGTGCGAAAAATGAGAAATGGACAAAGATACGACAGAGGGTGCTTGGCTTGCCTGTTCGTCAGGCAACTCAAACTGAGGCTGCTTTTGGAGCTGCTTTACTTGCATTGAAAGGTGCCCAGCAAAGTATCAACTGAAAAAACTGTGGGAGAAAAGGAATCAAAATTCAGCAAAGAAGATCATAAGTTGCATTTACTTGAGGAAGGAGCGAAGTAAACTTAGATTCACAATATTGTATAAATGCCATCTTCAAATCCCATTGATGGTGCACCAGCCACAGTTGAGAGTAAAGTAATACCAGACAATGTTTTATGTATCGGTTTTAAGCTTGCAATGACATATATAGTCTTGAAGTCCTTCTCGAGTATATGTATGTGTGTGTGTGTTTATATATATATATATCCCTTAAAACTTGTTGTAACGTATTCCTATGTAGAATGAATGGGCATAATCTATTTTGTGGAACTTGAGATGGAGATATTAAAAAGCATAGTTTGATAGAATTTTACTATTAATTTTGTGAATTAGCATAACAAACATAATTTTGTAGAAATCTCGATTAATTTGATGTTAAGATAATTGAACTTGTTAATTTTCTCTTTAACGTGTCATTGGGCCTGTGTTTATGGGCTTGTTATGATGGGTAGACTTGACCCATATTTGGCAGTGCATAGTAACAGACCTTAAATACAGTCATCCTATTAAGAACTGTATGTGTTTTTGTTGATTAGGATTTGGAATAGCAGTAGTCAATCCTTTGCATCTCTGTCACGTCGTTTCATAGAAAATAATAATGGATTCAATTGTTCCACAACTTCTAGGTATTTGTCTATACAATTATTGAATCTAGTATGTTGCAATTCTAGGGTTAATTAATTGTGTTGATTAATTACGAAATTAAATTGAAATTTCATGTTGAATTTTCCTTCAATTGGTATTAGAGCTAATTAATCTTAATTGTGACTGCTAATTTTTGGGTAATTTCGAGATATTAATTTTTTTAATGGAATTTTCGTTTTCAGTTTTGTTAATTATTCCTGTGAAATTGTTTTTTTTTGTTGCTGTTGATTTGTTTCGATTTAATGTTAAAGCGTATGGTATGTTTGTTTAATTTGTTGTCTTCTTTTGAAAGTTTAAGAACTAAAAAACGCAAACCATAACCGTTCCTTATCTTTTTTTTTAACCTATTCAGTAGCTTATTTTATGAAATTGATTAGCAGGTTTTATAGATCATTAAATTCTACATCTATTGACACCAAGTTCGTTGAAAACTGATCAAAATAGAGCAAGATATAGGCATTTTTCCTAATTGGGTTGGGCGACCCGAATACCAGTCAATCGGCCGAGGAAGACGCAACCCGATTCGGCTGGAAGTTCGTCAAGCGCGATGGTGGCACGTGTGGCCATCTTCGGTGGCCATTTTTTCCCAAAATTTTCCTGTTTGCTCCACTTGCCCAGTTTTATTTTATGTTTTTTTGGAATTTTTTGAATGTTAGAAAGTTTATTTCTATTTTTTCCAAATTTTAAAATTAATAAAAATATAATGTACTCTCCAAATTTTTTCTTAAAAATTTTTGTACTTATTTCTATTATTATTTGGGCTTGTGGGATCTTGTGTACTCTCAATGTTATGTAGTTACACCAAAATTAATTTTGGATGTAATTTATGCATATAATGTTATATTATATGATTACTATGGTTAATTTTGTAATTGTGGTGCTAACTAAACCTATGGAAATAATCTTGAGGAATGCTATTGGACTATTGTCATTCACTTTGTGTAATTGTGAGCTTGCTTATCGTGAGACCACTTATTACAAATTGCTATTGTGATGTTGTTATTGTGCATACATTAGATACTATATTAATGATGCACTTATCCTATCGGTTTGTCTTTATCAAAGTGGTTTCTAATGTTTTGTTTAATTCATTGAATTATGTTTTTAAAGTTTTCAATATCCTATCGATATTAGCTTTAAGGCATAGTTTAATATTCTGGGTGATCTGTGTTGTAATTCGAGATCCTTAGGCAATATTGCAATTGCATGAGAACCTAGCTGTGTTGTTTGCCCAATTATGCTAGTTATGGATACATTTGCTAAATCTCCCTACTTTGTATCAATTTCCAGCTTTGAATTCTTTGATTAACCTGAATGGGACCAATTATGAGGACTGGCTTGAATCCTTGAACCTTTTTTTGGTTTCTAATGTTGATGTTGCTCTCATTAAGGATGAGCTTGCACAACCCACTGCTGAGTCTTTTGCTACAGATAGAGCTAAATATGATAAGTGAGTTCATTCTAACAAGGTTTGTTTGATGACCATCAAGTACACAATGGAGAAGACCATTAAAGAGAGCATCACAGAAACTGATAATGCCAAAAATTATCTCAAGGCTATTGGTGAAAAATTCCAGAAGTTTGATAAGATTGAAAAGTCTAATTACTTGTCTTTATTGTCTAAGACCAAGTATGATGGTGTGGGTGGTGTTCGTGAGCTTGTTATGAAGCTTGTGAACTGGTATAACAAGTTGAAGGCCATGAAAGTTGTGTTGGGAGAGGATTATATGATTTGGCAGGTGTTTGAATCTCTTCCATCTGAGTTTGATGTTCTCAATACTACTTATCATGCTCAGAAAGATGTATGGAGCATTGATGAGTTGATTTCCATTCTTATTCAAGAGGAGCATACTATGAAGAAAGGAAAGTCCCACAATATTCACCACACTTCTCACAAGAGTGGTGACAAGAAAAAAGTTTACAAAAACAAACAGAGTAAGCCTCAATTTAAGAAGCAGGGGAATGGTTTTACCTGTATTAACTTCTGGGCCTAGTGAGAGTTCTGGTGCTAAGCACAAGCCTGTTTTTAATGGAAGCTACAACTTTTGTAAAGAACATGGGCATAGGCAGCGTAACTGTGAGAAGTTTAAGAATTGACTGGCAAAGAAGCAAGGTGTACCTCAAATCTTTGTTTGGTTTGAATCAAATCTGGTTGATGTTCCTCCTAGTTCATGGTGGTTAGACACTGGTGTAACTATTCATGTAACGAACTCATTGCAGGAGTTCAAAAGCAGGCGGAAACCAAATAAAGGGGAGTTGACCGTGCAACTAGGAGATGGACTTAATGTTAATGTTGAGCACATAGGAGTAGTTTCCTTGAAGTTGAGTAGTGGACATGATTTGCTTTTGAAAGATACTGTTTATGTGCCTTCTATGAGAAGGAATTTGATTTCAATTTCTATTTTACACAGTTGTGGATACATTTTTCATATAATCAATAATGGTATTGTTTTGTACTACGATTCTGCTGTTGTTGGTTCTGCAATTATGTGTGATGAATTGTTTATGCTAATTGCCAATTCTTCTTGTTTTGACCGACCACCTGATGATGTTAATGTTGTTGTTGGAAAGAAACGTGGGAAAGTTGCTAAAAAATCTTCTATGTTGTGGCATAAATGGTTAGGACATATTTTTAAGGAGAGAATGGAGAGGTTGATTAAGGAAACTATTTTGCATGATTTGGACTTCTCTGATTTTGACACTTGTGTTGATTGCCTAAAAGGGAAGTTTATAGTTAAAGTAAAAAAGGAGAAAATGACTAGGAAGGAGAAATCATTACAGATAATTCACACAGATATTTGTGGACCCATTACTCCTATTGCCATGGGAGGCTATAGGTACTTCATCACCTTTATTGATGATTTTCTCGGTATGGTTGGATTAAATTGCTGCATGAGAAATCTGAATCATTGGATGCTTTTAAGTCATTAAAAAATGTTATTGAATTACAACTTGGGAAGCAGATCAAATGTGTAAGATCTGATAGAGGTGGTGAGTACTATGGTCGGTATGATGAAACTGAAAGAAACCTTGGCCCTTTTGCTAGATATTTGCAGGATTGTGGAATTGAGATGCAGTATACCATACCTGACACTCCTCAACAAAATGAGATTGCAGAGAGACGAAATCGTACTCTTATAGAGATGGTTAGATGTATGCTTAGTCACTCCACCTTACCAGAGTTCTTGTGGGGAGACACCTTGAGGACTACTGTTTATGTTCTCAATTATATGCCTAGTAAATCTATACCAAAGACTCATTTTGAGCTTATATCAAGAAAGAAGCCCAGTTTGAAGCATTTCCGTGTTTGGGGCTGTAAGGCTAAGGTGAGGACTTATAATCCTTAACTGAAGAAGCTTGATCCTATAACTATTTTAGGTTACTTTATTGGTTATTGTACTAGCTCAAGAGGTTCAAGATTTTATTGTCCTAATCACACTACTAGAGTCATTGAATCAGATCGGGCTGTCTATTTTGAAAGGGACATGGAACATAATGAAAGGCATGAGTCTCATGTTGTTGATTTCAGAGAGGATCGTATTATTTTACCTACACCTATTATTTTTTATTCTGAGGCAATTCAATCTCCTTTGATTTATGATGATATTGTTAATCCAAGAAATGACGTTGATATTCCTCAACAGGTTGGCATTGATACTCAAGTCCCATATGTGGTTGTAGTTCCACTTAGGAGATCTGAAAAGATTCCTCAATCCACTGAGTCTTCTAAATTTCGAGACTATTGCATTTATTTGGAGGAGCATGAATTCAATTTAGTTGAAGACTCAGATCCAATTTCTTTTTAGGATGCCATTTTTGGTCCTTGTAGTTCACAATGGCTAGCAGCCATGGAAAATGAGTTGGCTTCTATGAGTATGAATGACGTTTGAGATTTGGTGGAATTACCCAGTGGTTGTAAAATTGTTGGGTGAAAATTGGTCTTTAAGACTAAATGTGATGCTGGAGGTGAGATAGAAAGGTACAAAGCCAGACTTCTTGCAAAGGGGTATAACCAAAGGGAAGGTATAAACTATAAAAAGACTTTTTTCCCGGTCTCTACTAAAGATTCATTACATATTGTGATGACTTTGGTTGCTCATTTTGATTTGGAGCTTCGTCAAATGGATGTGAAAATTGCTTTCCTAAATGGTGATTTATATGAAGATGTGTTCATGAATCAGCCTATTGGTTTTGTTGAGAAAAGTAAAGAACACATGGTATGCAAATTGAGAAAATCCATTTATGGGCTGAAACAAGCCTCCAGACAATGGTACTTGAAATTTGATCAAATTGTTTACTCTCTTGGCTTTAAGAAAAATGTTGTTGATCAATGCATTTACTTGAAGAATAGTGGGAGAAAATTCATTATTCTTGTCTTATATGTTGATGATATTCGTTTAGCTAGTAATGATATGGGTTTTCTTTTTGAGACTAAACAAATGTTGACAACTCATTTTGATATGAAAGATCTCGGCGATGCTTCTTTTGTTCTGGGCATTGAAATTCATCGTGATAGATCTTGTGGTGTTCTTAGTTTGTCTCGGAAAAGATATATTGAAAAGATCTTAAATAGATTCAACATGAAGACTTGTAATCCTTATAGTGCACCCATCCAAAAGGGTGACAAACTCTCAAATAGCCAGTGTCCTCAAAATGATAAGTCCGAGATAGAAAAGGTCCCATATGCTTCTGCTGTTGGCAGTCTTACGTATGTTCAAGTTTGTATACGTCCTGATATTGCTTTTGTTGTTGGTGTACTTGGGAGATACTTGAGCAATCCTGACGTGGGTCATTGACAAGTTGTGAAACGAGTTCTCAGGTGCTACAGATTACATGCTCACTTACAGGATGTCTGATCACCTTGAGGGGATAGGTCATTCTGATTCTGATTATGGTGGCTGCCATGATGATCACAAATCTACATCAGGATATATCTTTATGATTGCTAGAGGAGCTGTATCTTGGAAAAGTGTTAAAAAAATACTTACATCAACTTTAACTATGGAGGCAGAGTACGTAGCTTGTTACGAAGCTACTCAACTGGCAATATGGTTGAAGAAATTCATTTATGAGCTTCATCTCGTGGAGAGTGTTTTCAGATCTCTAACCATATATTGTGATAACTTCACTGTGGTGGGCTTCTCTCAAATATGCAAAAACTCCAAGCGTTTGAAGCATTTTGATACAAAGTATATGTTTGTTAGAGAGAAGATTAAGGAGTTTCAGACTCGTATAGAGCATATACCTACCGATCTTATGGTAGCAGATCCTCTAACTAAAGGCTTGACTGTTAAGGCTTTTGTGAGTCATGTAACTCATATGAGCCTATTTAGATGTTTTGATGCCTTGGATTAGTGGGAGTCTATCTTTTATGTTAATTTTTAATAGCAACATTGTATTTGATTATTTTGTTATTCAGTCTAGAAAATTTTGCTTATAATTGTTGCTATTATTGTTATTGCCATATACTTTATTGATATACTACGCAGATACGCTTAAATGTTTGTATATATATGATATTTTGTTGGAGACATTTTGTACCCAATCTCATTTTGATGTTATGAGATATTTTGTTAAATCTTAGTTGACATTTTAAGTGGATCCTTAGGCCATTTTGTTTGGAATTGCACAAATGGATCACCATTTTGTGTATATTTCCTTATGACACATTTTATTTAGGTCATCGAGGTATGGGTATCTTGCATATATGTTATTAGTACTCTTATCGAGTCTGATTTCTATACTGTTGAGATATTTGTAACCTCATTTTGGACTTATGATTGAGAGATTGTTGGCTCTACGTTGACATCCTATTGTGGTCACATGTTGTTGTATATTAATCTAGGGATTTGTTTCTATTGTTTATTAATGTTGATTATGCTATCCAAGTGGGAGAATGATAGAATTTTGTCATTAATTTTGTGAACTAGCATAATAAACATAATTTTGTACAAATCCTGATTAATTTAATGTCAAGATAATTTGGCTTGTTAATTCTCTCTTTAACATGTCATTGAGCCTGTGTTCATGGGCTTGTTATGATGGGTAGGCTTGACCCATGTTTTGCAGTGCACAGGAGACCTTACTGTTAGCTGACCTTAAATACGATCGTCCTATTGAAAACTGTATGTATTTTTGCTGATTAGGGTTTAGAATAACAGTAGTCAATTCTCTGCGTATCTATTACGTTGCTTTATAGAAAACAACAATAGATTTAATTGTTTCACAATTTTTAGATATTTGTCTATACAATTATTGAATTTAGTATATTATAATTCTAAGGTTAGTTAATTATATTAATTAATTACAAAATTAATCTAAAATTTTGTGTTAGAATTTTACTACATAGTTACGTCAGAGTAAGTATAATATATTGTCGATTTCAAACTTTTGAGAGTAGTGCTTGAGCTGAGCATGACTCACTCCTCAGAAAGGTGAAAGTGGACACATGTCCTTACTCGTAAGGAAGCCACTCTTTCATTAGTAAGCGGTGATGTCGGGTAAGTCGATCGAGGACAGAGGTGGCGATGTGATAGAAAAAGTACAGATAATAAATAAGTTGGGAACAGATCATTCGACCCTTGGTTAAGGGGAACAACCTGTTTCATATTTACTGTTTTAATCTTGTTTCAATTCATTTCATCCTGTATAAATATGTATAGGAAATAGGTTAGAACAGACAGTAAAAGTGGAACCTGCGATTGCATGTCAACTGAGTGATGCTTACAGTAGAAGTCATTTTTTATAAGAAAACGAATTCCTTGCATTAAATGCTCAGTGTCCATGCAATCATGATGAGAGTGATCTCCCCTTTCCCTAAGAAAGCCCTTTCTTAAGGTTGAGTTGACTGGCTTGGTAACAGGGTCACTTGAATTTTGGACACGAGCCAGTTTTAGCATCATCACTGGCTGCACCTTCAATTCGTTCTCAGGAAGTATATTATAAGGTTATATAAAGCATGACAACTCGTTAATTAACGCTGAAATATTAACGTTAAATCGGAGTTGAAAAAAATAACAAGATTATAATTACAAAATTGATGAAAATTTATTAATCAATGCTATAATTAATTATAAACTTTTGATTACTAATAATTAAGAACTCAACTTCTTTCCTTGTGTTTTGGTGTCAACAACGTAACTTGTTTCGCATCTACCCATTTCTTGATTCGGACGAGCGAGAGAGAGCACTCTTTGAAGGGCAAAGCGGTAAAATCGACTGTCATTGTCATCTTCTGTTTATATAAAGATATTCATGTTCAGAGAAGCTGCTACTTAGCAGCTTTTGATCTTTCCCTATTTCCCATATTCTTCTGCCTCTCCACTCAGCCTCTTTCTGTATAGCAAGGCAAGCTTAGCTTCTCCGATCACTAGCTTTGTAGATATGGCTACAATAATAGTTCAAAGCCAAAGTAGCTTAAATCCTAGGGCACCTGAATTCTATCCCATTTACGATTACCACAACCGGTTCATCATCAGTTACCAAAATCTTACAACATTTGCCACTTTTCCTTCGTCACAACAATATCCATCTTCTTGTCACTACGAAACTTCAGTGCCATCCCTTTATGTTTGTTATCCAACCTCTCACAACCTCAACACTGCCCCCGACATATTTCCCAAACTCCATTGTTTCTCATATCCAGAAGCAGTCGGGTTGAGCCCTTTCTTGGTACCATCTGAACAAGCTAGCATCGGGCATGAACACCAAGTGAACCTTGTTGATTTAGGCATTGATGCCGTCAGTGCAAGAGTGAAAGGTGGAGTCTCTAAGCGTAGGTGGTCTGGAAATAGCTGTCGTAGGGGTTTGAATGGGAGGGAAGATAGTTACAGAAGACGTGAGCATCAGAATGTTAAGAAGGATCATAAGGTAAAGATTAATGACGGTAAAGTTAGCGAGGAATCGAGAAGATGTAGAAGAAATGTACGCTCTTCTTCGGGTGGTTACAAGCAGTATCATCCTGTTGTGCCCGTGAGACCGGACGCAGATAATACGACGGTTATGATAAGAAACATACCTAATAAATATACGTATGACTCTTTCTCTATGCTTTGTGTCTCTCCACTATTGTGGGCTTTTATTCTTGTGACGTCCTTATGTTCATTAGAATGATTTGGTAGAGTAGTGTTGGTAACATGTTTTTAAAGGTCCCTTTGATTGTGCCTGGCATTCATATTGGTTCTTAAGTTTCTGCAGTCGTGAATTGTTGATGGACTTCTTGGACAATTATTGCATGGTTGAGAACCAGAGCCAGAAAGCGGAAGTCCAACGTTCTGAGCTTGTCAATGAAACAACTGTCTCGGCCTTTGATTTCTTGTATCTGCCTATGGACTTCGCGTGAGTTTTCATACTATAACAAGTGGATTCATTGTTTTCTTCCTTGTTAGGTTATTAATGACATTATGTGCATGAAACCACTAATAAATAAAATTCATTTAGAAAAGGAGCCAATAAAGGCTATGCATTTGTCAACTTCACTGACCCAAGAGCTGCATGGAACTTCCACCGTGCAACGGATAATCAACCCTGGGATCTTTTCCAATCGAGCAAGATACGTGAAATAGCTTGTGCTAGAATCCAGGTGTCTATAGAGATAATGATGCAATTCTTTCAAATCATTATGGCAGTAACCTCCATATCTCACAACTTTTCTGTTTTGCACTTGAATTTTGGATAGGGCAAGGAGCAACTGGTAAGCCACTTTCATAACTCAACTTTTGAGTGCGACTCTGATATGTACTTGCCAGTCTGCTTTAGCCCACCTCGTGATGGCTCCAGGGTAACGGTGAAGCAGACGACTGTAGGGAGACGTAGATTGCCAAACCAAAACTAGTGTTGAAACATTATGACTGTACAAAAAGTGATGACCCGTCATTCTCCTTTGAACTGCTGGTCTGTTTTCACTTTTGTTTTCCGTCTTTGTAAGTCGTTTCCTGTTCAAACTTGTGTATTGATCACAAGATAACTAGGGTTTGTCGATTAGAACTGCAACTAGCAGTTGTATTGCCTGTTTACTACAGATATATGATCCAGATTGTGTTGTGAGAGGAGTTGGTGGACCTTGGCACCCGCTACGATGGTTAAGGACACAGAGCAGGTGATGGGATCCACCCTCTGGATGAAATGAATGGTTATGATTTGATTCTCAGTTAGAACTTTGAGTTACTACTGACATGGGAGATTGTATCCAACTCTCATAACTAGTCCCCCTATAAGTAGGTCTAGTGCCGGAGCACAATGGAATAGCAATGATTATCTGTAATAACAGTGACTCTCAGAATCCACCTTCTGCTCCTCAAATCTTTCTGACACTGAATGTTATTTGTCAAGTAGTTGTTATGAAATGGCTGTAGCTGTACGTATTAGATGTATTTGAAGAGAGTCTCTCTCTATTGTTTAGTCCTGTAATGTTGCTTCAATTCAGGGATTGAAGCAGACAGAGCCTCTCCAAACTGTTTTTTCTTTTATTGTGGATAGTACGGTCAAAATCATCTCCTGCACTAAGCGCGTTCAGCATGCTCATGACGGCCGCTGCTAATCATGAGGTTAATGGGGATTATTCAGTATTAATTAAGCATGTGCTTTAATTATTCGTTAAATTAATTATTTAATTAGAAAGTTAATTTATGAGGATTATTAGTGTCTAATTAATTAATGAAATATGTAGGCAAATTAATGATTACAATAAATTTATATATAATAATTATAAAAATAAATAATAAAAAAGGTAGTGTGGAAAGTTAAATTTTCTTTATAGTTATAAGTCTTAACTTACATATTCATCTCAAAATTCATTTGATAATTTATTATTTTTTTTCTTTCAAATTGGTGTACATAAATCCTTTAAACATATTCTTTGTTCTTAGATATAGCAAAACTCTTACAATCGTTTTACTTTTTTCATGGTAAATTGGAATACTCTACAATTATTATTCAAGATTAATAGAGATTGTGATGATGTCTTACCTGATCAAGTAAAGATGAATACATTATAATTATTATTATTCAAGATTTAGAGAAACCATCATAATGTATTCTTATCATGCATTATATGTATTCTATTTATACTAAAATGTGATTATTAGATACATATATTGACCGTTACAATAATTTTTTAAAAAAATAAATATATTATAAGCCTATAACAGTTGTGTGCAGTTGAAATACAAGCTAGGTCATTAATACATCAAGATCCAAAAGTAAACCTTAAACAAGCCCTTAAGTACTCCATTAATTTAGGTTAATTTATGCCGTTCACGTTGTCCCGTATAACTTCTTTAGGGTTGACTTCCATCATCTTCCTCCTATATTCGAGCAACTGGCCGATCCATGGGTGATGCGCATAAGGGATTCCAAGTGCACTCTTCTTCTGCGCATCACATCTGTTACCAGAGTTTCCTTTCCTCCAATGTCTCTATGCATCTACTATTTTTCTGTGTTGGATCAAGTACATACAAGGCTATATGTGTTGTGCTTCCTCTGTTCTATATTTTTCGGTTGTATTCCCCCCATATATTTGGCTTGAGGGTTGAATTTAATCATCATTTTCTGATTTCTGGCTCTTTAACCTTAAAGAGGTTCGCATGATGTGCTCCAAATGTTCTCTACTTCTGCTCATCGCCTCCCTCAACATATTAGCGTCTCCAATTTCTTTCCTGCCAGATAATGTACATGTGAATTTGAAGGGAAAAGATTTGCAAGTAATTATGATTAACATACGTAGAATATTTCAACGAGTAACTAAAATGATCGGACAAAATAGAACTTAGATGTGCTTTAGTACTGTTTAAATATCTTAAAGGAGAGATGAGCAAGACGCTACATGTTTTTTTATTCAATTGAGCTGCTCAGTTGTTAATAACAATATGAGCAAAATTTTCTCGGGTGCAACTCAACCCAGCAGGGGCACCACCATTCTAACAACCATACTATAGAGCAAATCAGACATGGTCAGATTTCAAATCCAAGAGTTGGCTCCACCCAAGAAGTGCAGCAACCTTTTAAGAAGAGTTTGATGGAATGTGTGATTATGTTTCTGAAATTATTAGAGCCCTCCATAGAAGCAGTGCATGATTGAATCTTATTGCCATTTGTCACTTCCGATTGTTTCAATAGATGTGTGTTTCTTAGGCTATTAGGTTTTCATTGAAGCTTATTTTCCAGCCAGGTTTTTGTTTTGCTCTCTGTGAAGCATTGTTCCAGGTTTTCTTCTTTGATAGGATTGAGACGAGTTTCTACTCTCTTTAGCCATGTCCATATAATTTTATTTTATTAATCTCATTACTGATTTATCAAAAAAAATACAATATGATCAAAATCTTTAATGAGTGGATTTTATCAGCAAGAGATGGGCCAGTTATTAGCAATGCTTGAAATAATTAGAAAGATAGTGATGAGAGAATTTGTACATGTTTAGAAGTGATGTAGCATGGAACATTATGAAGAAATTAAAGAAGAACAAAAAAGATGTAATGCAATAAAGAATAGTCTAAAATAGAGATTGGGTATATGAAGTGTCAAAGATGTAAGGATTGGTAGACATCAATCATATGGTTGTCGAATAGGGGATCTATGTGGATACCTTTTCAAATATGCAATAAGTGCTATTTACCATTCCAAAGATCAATATACTTGTAGATAGTTGCTACCAGAACGCCCAATTTCTTAGTTTGTATGACCATCTATAGCAACCTATTAGGCGTGAAATTTTCTATCCTGCGATTAATGAAGGGATGATTCACCCACCAACTAAAAGAGTCGTACCAAGAAAACTACAAATAGCTAGAAGGAAATGTGCAAATGAACCTAAAAAGTTGTCAAATCCAAACAAAGTGTCTTGGAAGGAATAAGTACAAAAATGTAAGAAATATGACAATTCTAGTCATAACGCCAAAAAATGCAACAACAAAGGCTCAACATTACCTAATCATGAATTTTCACAGGTATAAAACCTTCTTTGATTTTAAACCTTACATTGCTTAGTGTATATTGCTTTATGTATCAGTCACATTGTTATTTCCATTATATATATTAGGTCATCATCAAGCTATCTTCACAAGCATATAACCATTTGATTTTTAATAAATTTATCTTAGTTGTGATAATTGAAGATTATGTTATATTTTATTAATGTAGGTTTCCAGTGCAAATATAATTGAAGATATTACTGTACCGAGTCAACAAAGCAATATTGTGAGTTCCATACACGAGCATTCATTACATTATTAATAATTAGTTCAAATGAATATTTTGAATGACGTGTGTTTCTAGGTTGGTTGCTTTTCATGTAACAATAAAAGGAAGTATGAAGATGTTAATCCACATACATTCGAGCTGTCAGTTGAACTAAGGGATCTAAGTTTCAAAGGACAATCTAGCTTTACTTCCTAACAGTTACAAACTAAAGCAAAGAGGAGGAGAGTATTATTGACTTAACCGCTACATGAATAACTTTATCAATTAAGCATAATTAATGGAAGCAATGTGAATCGACCACATTAAAGAGCCATAGGTATTTGCAATAAGTTTTTAATGGATGTATTGTTCCCATAATATTAAATGAATGGGTGGATGAATGAATATTGTTGGTACTTTCTTTTAGGATAGATATGTTGTTTTTTTTTTGAAAAATTGGATAGATATGTTGTTGGCATGCATCTATGTTTGCCACTTTTGGATATGAATTCTAACTATCATAAATATATATGTTTCCCACCTTTGCATATTAATTCCAAATTTATACCTAATTTTAATTTGTTTTCCATTATTGATTAATGAATTCCAAATATATTACTATTATGAATTGCTAAATATTAAAGGTGTTAATAGAAGTTTTAATGCGCAATCATATCATTATATTTATTCATTAGAATTCAAGTTTAAAACAAAATATTACAATTCAATGTCATTTTCGCACAACATTTTTAAAAATAACACTCACTATAAGCACAATAAACCATATTACAATATTCAATAAATAAATTTTAACTCGTTTTCTTTTTAGCCAACAAAATAATGTCTTACTTTATGAGCTTTATTTGTTTCTTAATTTCTATAGTTGTTCTTATTTTAACTGTAGTTATTTGTACCTCCTTCAACATACATCCTTCTTTCTTTAAATTATGAATCGCTTCTACAACCCTCTAAGTAAATTTCTCATCATACCACTTAAAACAGTACAACTTCTAACCTAAACAAAATTAATTAATAAGATAAACATCATACATATAATCATTTTTACATTATTAAAAATAGAAACTTACTAGATATTAAAAATCCATAAGATCTCCTCCCTAGGTTATAATAACTTTATGAAATTCTTAGCTTGGCTTTAATGCATAATAATAATTCACATTACCGTCATTTGATTTTAATATTATATCAATATAAGACATCGAGTCTATAACTTTAGGAGGTCACTGCAATTATCACAATAAAATTATCTGCAATCAAATTCACTATAAACTAACAAAATTTCTGTAATGAAGTAGGTGAATTTCAGTAGAATTTTATGAAGTAAAGGTTGGCCCTATCAGCAGTATGCAGTTTGATAACTAGGAGATAAGGTTTCTAATATGATGATGGTTGCGTTTATCAATAAACCTTTTTTTCCCCTTATATGTAACACAAAATTTAGTAAAGTTATATAAAAAGTATACTTCTTAATGTAAGGTTGTAACCTCTTGATGGATAGTCTATAAATTTTTAATTCTCTCACAACACTAAGCCTCTTGCTTTATCACATTGAATCAGTTAGTATACTATAGGTTACAATATTAGGCTTTATACCAGATCCATGCATTAGTTGATAAATTCTGTCTATATGATTAAAAAGACCATGCAAACAAACCATTCAATAATATTGCGTAAGTTTTTAAATTTGGAGTTTGCCCAAACTATTGCATATGGTAAAAAATCTATAACACAACAAGAAGTGTTCCAACATGACACCAGCCACTAATCATATAAATGTATGTAACAACATTAGGAAATGTTATTATATAAATGTATGTAACAACATTAGGAAATGTTATTATCTGATTCATTCATCTATTGGAAAAGCTTCATTACTTCAATTATTCTATCAATTTGGCAATATACAAATTATAATATCTCTGATACGTAATAGTTTACAATATTTGACCATTTCTTACCAAGAGAGCTTGTGTGAGAGAGATACGAGAGGTGGTTAGTGTGAGAGAGAAAACACAATGTAGCCAACATAGAAGCCATATTGTTACATGTGAGAGACAAAAACCAAGACAGAAGCTAGAGTAGGGGTAAGAGATAGAAACAAGATATAAGAAAAACACGTGAAAGAGAGAAGCCAAGAGGAAGCAAGTGCGTGAGAGAGTAGCTAAAGTAGCTATAATGAGAGGGGGAATCTAGATCATGTATGACGTTCGAGAGATAAAAGCCTAGGAGAAGAAAATACGGGTGAAAAGCTTAAGGGAGCAATCGAGTAACATGCTTTAATTTAGAGATTTGGACAAATCCTAAATGAATCAGTTTATGGTTTCTTCCTGAGAATTAAGGATTTAAATTATTTAGTTAACCCAATTAGGGATTAAGAGTAATTGTTACAATAAGATTTTTATTTTTAAATTCTAAAAATGGGCTCTACCATGTCATGTAATGTACATGTAGCAGTGAAACCCTGTTTGGGCTGTAAAATATAATAGTTGACATCGCACTTAACTAAGGACGATAGTTATCTCCAATCAAATTTTTTGTCTACTTAGGGGATGTTGTAACATTCACATATACCTCCTGGGAGGATATGCAAGTGCCACACAAAACAGAACCAAAATAATCCAAAACATACTAAACATTCCTTACATGCATTTTTAAAAACTTAAGCAAACTCAAATATACATCTTGTCAAAACAAAACACATCTTTTTTTGGTCATTGTAGTTGTCTTTTTCCTAGTCTCAAACCTTCTTATTAAAACCTACACGGAGGTAAAACCACCGTGCTAAGCATCTAGCTTAGTGGGGAATAACTAAACAAGATACATAATGGCGACTGTTTCTAATAGTCATCTAACACTCACATGCACTGCATCAGATCATACTATAAGCAATCTGTAATAGGGCAACTTAAAGAATAATCCACACATTACTCGCTTCATAACATAATTAATATAATTCATCAGAACAGAATTTCATTATTTCATTACATAATATACAAACATCAGAATAAGACATAATTCTTTCAAATCAATATATGACTTGTATCAGATCACATTATGTTTTGTTTCTCATCAAAGCTTATCTTGTATCATATATGAACTTGTTTAATTCAAAACTGAACATGTATCATAATACAAAACATATTAGCTTGCTAATTCTTTTTACAGAAGTGGATAACGAGACCAGAACAGAAGATATCATGATTGGTATCTGAAACAGAAGAGACTTAAGTCTCTAAAATAGAAAACGCATAAGTGTCTAAAATCAGAAAACACCAGAAGGTCTCGCACAGAAGACATCTTAGTGTCTGGTTATAGGAGCAGCTGCAGACTCTTCTAGGTATGCCTATTTACCCACGGCTAGGACTCGACAATTTTAAAACAAACCATTTCAGATTTCAAAATCTTATATAAAAGATATAGTGCATAATATATGTCTTTATTCCATTTTTCTCAACTTGAACATATTCATTCACATTTGATCAAATTCATCATGCCTTATAAACATAAGCATTTGCAATGATGCACCAATGGATACATTAGGTAAATACACTTTACATGTACTCACCTAAGTTCCCAATTCATAAACATTCATAACTAACACATCACTTATATCATTTAAATCACATTTGTGTTTATAAGTATACTTCATTTTTTAATAACTTATAAGTTCCAAATTAGATACTTTGTTATCTAACAACACCTTCCTTAAGTTATTACTTCAAATAAAAATCCAAATCTTATTCAACCTTTAATTAACTTATTCCACATAAAACTAAGTTCATTTTACACCTTAATTAAGTCCAATTACACCATTGTTAAGTACCTTAACCTTATATAGTCCGACAATTGCCCAAAACCATCCTTTTCTTCTTCCTAAGTGCTTCCCACGACTGTGAAAATAAGCCTTATAATTCCCACTATCGTGGGATGAGTGAACCGAAGGTTTACTCACCCATAACTTCCAATTTGTTTCCAAAACTTGACTTCTTCACTTCCATTCGATGCATCTTCATCAAAGTCCATCAATTTCACTTCAAATCTACCTTATTCATGCTTTAATACCTCATCAAATTTATGTCCAAATCAATTAAAAAATTATTCATAAAGTAGCTCACAATGTATGATCTTTCATGCATAAAAATCCAAAGCAAAAGCTATCAACAACTATCATGTTCCATATCTCAATTCATCATCAATTCAATACATATTCTATCCATTTCAAACATCATATCATTCATAACACAACATGCTATCAAGTTTAGAATTCTCTTACATGATTAACTTCGAGTTCCTTCTTCAAAGAACCAGGTAATCCAGCCCTTCATGCAACCAACACACTTTCAAAATCAAGGTAGATGTAAGATGATCTTAACACTAAGATGATAACAAAATAGAAGGTATTATAAAGTAGCTTTCTTGATGTAGTAACTTGCAAAGATTCCAAGTGAAGACGATCCAAAATCAAGCAAAATTGTAGAAGTTGAGAGTGAGTAAGAGTTTCTATAGTGAATGAGCAAGGAGAAGGAAGAGTTATAGCATAAACTAGCCAATGCATAAGTTCATGTCATGTGTAAGATGACTCATCTTGCTCTAAGGACACTTGTTACATAAGGATACAAGATACATGTCCTCTCTTGTCCTCTCCCTAGCTAGCAGACATGTTCTTCTATGAGGCTGCCAAATATCACAATTTAATTAGGCTACTTGTCACTCAACCAATGTTGCCAAATGTCAATGCAACTATGCCAAATGTCACTAACTTATAGGCTTAGTCATTTCAATTTTCATTTACCAACTTATCTTGCCACTTGACAATTTTCTTAATCCAAATGTGCATTTTAATACCTCAATTCTTTAATGATATCAATTAATTCCAAATCAATAAGTATGATCCATTAAACTAAAATTCAAGTCATATGTAATTCTCAATCATCTCACAATTTTTAACACCTATCATATATGTACTTTCATGAATATGTAACATTCCAACTAGGTTATAATTTGGAGCCTTATAGATGTTTTCATTCATTTTTTCATTAAACTTCATCTTTGACTTTTTACTTCATTTAATGATAATTTTTTTAATAATATTATTGAAAATAAAAATATAATATTATTAATAACACAACATTTTCCTCTTTAGCTTGGTGCAACAAATATTTGATAACATGAGGTTTAGGGTTAATTATTAAAAAAATCTTGAAATTTACTCAAACTCCCTTTTAGAAACTCTCTTCATGGTGAAGAGGAAAGTTTCTCAAGAAATTTGAACATTAAGGATATGCTTTTCTATTAGAATATTAAGAACATAAAGAAAATGATGATGATGACATAACTCTTTTTCAATTGCGGACCAAACTCTCAACTCCAGAAGCAATTGTAATAACTAAAATCCGCTTAATTGTGTACCTTAAGAGTGATATTTGAGAGACCCGTACGCGCTCTACAACTTGGAATTGATCATGTGTTCCCTTGTGCACTTGTCACGAAAGCTTTGGAAACCAATACACTGTAGGAAATAAAGTTCTAGTGGTATAATGTTGTTATTATAGGAAATGCATGAAATTGAAGATGAAGAAGATGATGATGAAGACAAACCTTCCATCTCTCTATCGAAAGCAGCCTCATTAGGCTTTAAGGTAACACCAAGGGCCAGTAGGCTACTTCAAGGAACCGTCTGGATTATGCACAAGCATACATTTAGGGACACCAGTTGTTGATTAGCGCCTTAATCTTTTTATCCTCGTTATTAATTATATGAATTTGTATTTGAAGAGATTGGCCCCTCTTCGGGAACAACGTGTACATCTTCCCGAAAATCATCACTCCACTTGTATCTTCACCTACATCAGAGATACAATTCAAAACTTTTCCCACACAACTGCATCTTCATATTACTTTCTCCATCGAAAATGGCTGTGGTGTCCATGGCTTTGCGTCTTCGGTTTTTGGGAATTTGATACGAAGTAACACACGACTGTTGATGGGAATCAAAGTGGCATCGTCAAGGTACTCCCTTAGGTGTCAGAATCGAACACCCATATGTCAACGTCGCTGCCCATACACAAGCCTTGTAGACCGTCACCTGATCTTTTATGTATCTTCCCTGTAAAATCTTTAATTTGAGTGCAACCAATGATATGAAGGGATCATCAATGGAGACGGGATCATAATCCTTTGAAATTTGAAAAACACAGACATTGCTTTTTCTTCTTCTCCTATGTCAATCAGAGTAATCACAACGTTGAATGTGGAGAGTAAGAAGCATAATCTTTAGAGCAACAATTCTAAGAATCCTTTTCTATTTGGATGAGTGTATGATTATCGACTACTACTGTGAATTGTGTTATTCTTGACGAGGAGAGATTCTAAAAAAGTATTTAAGAATTTTGATTTTTTAAATTATTAATTTGACATTTGATAATTAATAAAATACATATTAGTAACATAGAAAAAAATTTAAGTTAACATGGTAAAAATATTATTTTTATCAAAATTAAAAATTGAAATATTTTATTGATATTTTTTGATTCAGATTAATATAATAATATTGACTAAGGCTGAAAGAGTAATTTTTATAACTAAACCTTAAAATGTGAAAATGAGCATGCAATTTATGTTCCTTAAAATTTGCTTATCATGTTGTTAATAATGGATTAAATAAGGATGATTTTAAATAATTCTGAAATTTTGATTCCAAAGTAGACGTGAGTATAACCTACATTTAGAAATTAAGGCCCTGTTTGTTTTGGGGGTTAATAATGGAATGGAATGGAACGTAATATGCTTCCATCGTTTGTTTGAGGGTTTCATAATGGAATGGAATGGAGTGGGATGGAAGCGGAGAGTTTCATGTTACGTTCCATTCCATCCTAAACAGTGAAAATAAGAAACCTCCGATTTGGGAGGTTTAGGATGGAACGTAAC
>JANZLD010000237.1:75205353-75236316 GCA_026413575.1 Erythroxylum carthagenense
AATAATTTTATAATAAAAATAAAAACATCTATAAAATAAAATAAAATAAAATAATTGTTAAAAAAATTAACATAAAATTTGTAACATGTAATTTTGATAATAATATAGAATTAATATCTTGATAATAACTTGATAATATTATACTAATATTTCTTATTTTTATTCCCTTTTCAGATTATATTAGGAATAAAGTACAAGATCATTTATAATTTATTTAAGTTTTTTCATTCTCTATTTTATCTGTTACTAATCATCAAATAATTAAAAATTTGGAAATAATAAATACATTCTCGTTATTACCTCTTTATTAATGGTCACCAAATAAGACCCAAGTTTAATCTATTAACACAATTACTTTAAAAATTAAAAATGTTAAAAGGATTATCCGTAAGTTTTTATTTTTAAGATTTAAAATTTTGAGTTGTTTTGATAATATTGTATACAACAAGATGATAGGCTTAATGCCTAAACTCCTTATAACGTAGATATAGTTTTAGCTCTAATAAAACTTTTTTCAATTAAAAAAAAGATTTAGATTTTCTTTGCATTCGTATGTGGAAGGTCACGAAAATGTAAACTCAATGGAAAAGCAAAGACTCGATTCGGACAGGTAGAAAAGATCAGATTTTTATCGAAATCACCCTGTTACTATCCCAAATCCTCTGCTTGAAGACTTCTCAGTAAGGGCGGTGATGGCAACAACATCCTCTTTACCGGTAACCCATGTCCTCCACCGTTTCCTCCGCCCATCTCCACAACCATTACTATCCTTTTCCGTTAGACCAATCTGCACTGCCACAGCAATTACTTCCACGAACGCAAGAAAAGCATTTCTCTCAAATTGTCGGAACTCTCTTTTTGATAAACCCACTACTGTTGACTCGCTGCTCTTCTCTTTCTCATTTTGTACTTCTTCTATCAATTGCCCACCTAAAGTCTCCGCATACTCTCTCTCCCTAGAGCAAGAAACTGAAGAAGAAGATGAAAAGGAGAATAGTGGGTTGTACGTGGAAGATGATTTTGATGGTGAGATTAGTGAAAAAGATATTGAAGAGGGTGTTAATGTGGAAGATACTGATACTGAAGTTGAAAGTGAAACGTTGGAATTGGAGGATAATGGTGGTGCTTTTAAAGAGGGGGCGAAGAAAGATGGGGTAAAGTTGCCAACTTTGACTGTAAAAGAAAAGAAAGAGTTGGCATCCTATGCTCATGGATTAGGGAAGAAGCTAAAGTGCCAGTTAGTGGGGAAGTCTGGTGTCACTGAAAATGTTGTGTCTTCTTTTCTCGAGACCCTTGAAGCCAACGAGCTGTTAAAGGTAAATGCTTTACCGTTTTCATAGCTAATTAACTTGTGCAACCATTAGTTGACAAAGGGGTTAGGGTTATGCCACAATTTGGGTAATAATGTGATGGGAATTGTCTTACTACAGTTTGTAGTGGAAATTTTGGGTAATTTTACTTGCTAGAAATATTGAGATATATATTTGGTTTGGTTTGGTTGTTAAGAATAGTGTAGTCCTTTCTTGTAAGGGAAAAAGCGAAATGGATTTAGTGTCATGAGATATGTTTTCTACTCATTAGGGACTTGTTTCTCAGAGTGAAGTATTTGTATGACGATGTAGGTGAAATGAGGAAGCTTAGGAGTTAGCTTGAAGCTGCTAGTTCTGAGTGATGCGTCTGTGGAATGATCAGCTCCTAATATACTCAATCTATCTCTCTTTCTAATTTTTGTTTCGTGTCTCATGGTTGCTCTTAATTTAGAGATCTGGTTACCTGTGGTTGACGAGCTAAGTCTTCTTCAACTCAGTTGCCAAGGTCCTGTTTTTTACCCACCTCTTGTTTTATTTGTTGCACCAAACATCTGATAGAATTAAAAGAAGATTGTTTAACATGTTTGGACCCTAATTTCTCTGAGGATGCATTTGTGGGATCAATGAAAGTAAAGCTTCTTGGCCTTCTTAACCATGAGTTGAAATGATGTGAACAGATCAAAGTACACAGGACTTGTCCAGGAGAGCTGGAAGATGTGGTGCAGCAACTAGAGGAAGCAACTGGCTCTGTGGTGGTTGGCCAAATTGGTCGGACTGTGATTGTATATAGACTCAGTCTAACTAAATTGAAAGCAGAGGAGAAAAAGAAACAAGCTCGTAGAATTTATACGAGAAGAGATGAGAAGTTTAAGGCTGTGTCGTTGGTAAAGAATCTGTCTCTAAAGTTCTGTTTACCAATCTGTCTTTACAGCCTCACTGATTGAGCTATTGAAACTTTCAGGGTAATAGACAAGAAGCACGAGTATCCAGGCGTGGTCGTAGAGGAAGCAGCAGAATAACAACTGCGTGATTTTATACTCTTTACTCCAAGATATGAGGCAAATGCCATCTTGATTTCCATTGAACAAGCAAAACCCACGGAGTGTTCTTCAAGAACTAACCTCCTGTGTTATTTCTCTCCTTCTATTGGCCAGTGTTCTGATCTTTTCGGCTGAAGGCATTTGCGACTAGTTAGTACGATCATCACCAATTTCCAGAATTGTACTCTAAATATGCTTAGAAGTTGGGGTACTCGTATTTCATGAATTCTGCTTTGCAGGAGTTGGCATATAGTTACTAAAGTTTGAATTAACCGAGTACAAGAAGACAGGTAATCCCTTTTTATTTTTAAACTATATTTTCATATTTAGAAATTTGACATTTTAGAAGTGCCGAGGTTAGGTTTATCATCGTCATCCCACCATGCGCACTTTCTTTCTGATGCTCAAAGGTTCTGGCTTGTGTGGTTGGTGACCACAGGTTTATACTAATTTCTAATACAACTCCAGGTACTCTTTAACAAGTTAGATTAGTTGCGGGCAATGTTCTAAAATTCGGACCGGTCATCGAACCGGTGGCCTTATTGGTCACCGATTCGACCAGTTCAACCACCGGTCGAATCAGTGTGATATAATAATTGTGTAATAATTATATTTAATTATATATAATATTAAAAATATTTAAAAAATTCAAAAAATAAAAAAAATAAAAAAATAATTGTCGGACCGGTCAATTGATCGATTTTGACTGGGTCAATTTATAGCTAATTTTGAAGGATAAACTGGACCGAACTACCAATCGGTTACTGATCGGACCGGCCGGTCCGGTCCAGGTTTAAAAATACAAGTTGCGGTTTATCGCCTGGTGAGAACTTACACAAGACTACACACAATCAATAGCTTGCCGAGAATTTAAGTCTTTGAAGGAATCGCCAAGAGCGCTCTGGCTTGATGATATGGAAGTAAGTAACATACATGCATACATAAAAACATGATATTGGAGGGCATTTCTTGCTAAGAAAAGGAACCAATGTTAGGCGGAATCGACTTTCCCCTCACAAACAGGACACTTGATTACTTGCAGCCTCACAAAAGCAGCACATGCGTGCAAAGACAAAGTTTGCAGAAGAGTTCTTGCCCCGTAGACATAATATCAATTACATGGGTCAAAATCTTACATCAAGTTCTTGCAGGATTAAAAAGAATAATATCTTACGTAAGAAAAGAATGATATCTATATGACGAGGAAGGGAACTCATGGCCTTACATTTGTGTAGGGATGTCAAAAAGGGCTCAGTTCGTGGCCCGATCATCACTTCGAAAACAACGTAACTTATGGCCTTACATTTGTGTAGGGATGTCAAAAAGAGCCTGGCTCGTAACTTGACTGTTATTTCAAAAACGACATCGTGTAGGGGCGTTAAAAAGGACCTGACTTATAGCTCGACTGTTACTTCAAAAAAATGACGTCATTTTTTACGTTTTCTTAACAATATATGGTGGGTTGGGTTGGTTCGACCAGTCCGTGCTTGGGTCGGGTTACAGACTGACCTATCTCGACTCGTTGGGCTAGAGGTTGGGCAAGGAGCAGCCCGAGCCATGCCCAACCCGCACGTTGACATTTCTACATTTGTGTTAAAAGAGGTTCCATATTTAACATCATGCAGCGCCAGCTCTCAGGGATGGGACCTATAGCTAGTCTTTCATTTCAAAAGACAAACCATGAGAGCACCCTAAAACACTTCTTTCGACATATCCAAATGGGAACCAACTTGCTATTCCCTTACATTCTTCTTCCGCTCATCCATTTTTTGTCACCTGTAAAAGAAGCAAAGCAAAACTTTAAACTTCTTGCACAAAAACACTTGGAAGTCAGACAATTCATGGCATTTCTCCAAGAAGCTCGAGACCTTTTGGACAACAAACATAGTCTCTAACAGACAAAGCCAGCTCGACATCAGGTTCCGCATGGTATGGATGCATCACCTGCAACATAATATAATAAATGAAATTAAGAATCAAACTTATGGTTTTGCATTTTTCGTAGATTATATATTTTTCATGGTTGAAATTGCAAGAATTAAGGTGGTGATTCAGCCACTGACCTCCACTACAATGTATCCCAGGCTGTTTGTTGAGCCATTGGGTGACATAGAAGCATCTACTCCATTCATCTCTCCATATAGTGGAGGTGGGGGCGTATTGTATTCTACACTTGGGGTATGTAATGCCGTAGTTCTCTGTGTTTCTACTATCATCTATCAGAGTAGCAAGTCCTAGATGATGGTCAAGAATGATACATGGACCATCAATTGTATTTGAGTATTTAGGGGAAAGTTTGGTGAAAGGAAAAAATCATAACGACCTCATACCTTGCCTTCGAGCTGATCAAGTATTTGAAGGACTCTTTGATGATAAGTGCGTTGAGCTTCAACTTTGAAAACTGGGAAATGAACAGAAGGGTAAAGCTTTATTTTGACCTCCTTTTTGCGTAAAATAAAACTAAATCAAACCAACAAGATAGTGTTGTAGAGTGTTCCAAATGCAATGTTTTATTAGAAAACAACATTTTATTAAAGTTACGCAAATAATATGACTCTAAGTCACATGTATTGTTTTGTTATTTCCTTTACATATCGTTAGCATGGTTGGCAAGTGTAAGAGCGTTGTGTCGAGTCTGTTAGGTTGTTGAACGTCATTGTCAGTCTGTTAGGTTGTGCCTTAGGGGACGATATATATCTTAGGTAAGGATTATTAGCAGTTATCCTGATTCGGGGGTCTTCTTCTCTGTAAAAGGGGATATATCTTTAATACAACTAGAATTTCCTAGGTTTATCCATTTCTACACTTTCTGTTTCCACTGTTACATTTTGGTGTTAGAGACGTGATGGTGACCACATCACAGCTTCAAATCAGACTCAACTCTATGGAGAAGAAGATGAATGAGAGGTTGGATGAGAGAGATTGGATGAGAGAGATAAGAAGCTGGAGAAATTATCGATGGAAATAAATGCTAAGTTTCAGGAGGTGTTGAAAGTTATCAACCAAGGAAAAAGAGTTGAAGAAGAAGGAGATAGTAATAACCCCAGAGAGGGGAGGAATTCATAACAAAATTAGGGAGCTGGAATAAAAAATCAAATCATGAAGTTGATTTTCCCTAGCTTCGATGGTGCAAACTTCATGGCTTGGAGAAAGAAGGTAGAGCAATTCTTCGCGCTTGGGGAGGTCCAAAAGGAGAAAAACGTGAAACTCAATTTTCTACATTTAGAGGGGAACACATTTCCCTGGGAACAACAATACCTCAAAAATCAAGGTAATGCACCCCTTATCTGGCTAGAGTTAGTCACCGATTTAGGCTGTAGATTTGATAAGTCTCTATTTAATGGTCACGTTGTTGAACTAATGCACCTAAAGCAACTTGGTAGTGTCGAAGAATACATGGAAATTTTTGATGAACTAATTGCAAGAGCTAACTTAGATAGCTCCGTAGCAGGGCCGATTGAAGGGACATTTGGAAAAAGCAGTATGAATACACAAACCAAAAATAGTCAATGGAGCTATGTTGCTTCCTAGATTGCAAGAAGGTATTCTCACGGAAT
Organism: Erythroxylum carthagenense; assembly: GCA_026413575.1. Lineage (NCBI taxonomy): Eukaryota > Viridiplantae > Streptophyta > Magnoliopsida > Malpighiales > Erythroxylaceae > Erythroxylum > Erythroxylum carthagenense. The sequence goes on from JANZLD010000237.1 coordinate 75,211,261, forward strand.
TACAAGGGACCCACCTACCCACCAATAGCCACAACCAATCCAAGTATTTTCCAAACATTAAATACTCCTCAAATCGTAACCACTACCACAACCCAAACACTTTTCTCCTAAGTTAAAACATATTCAATTAAAAAAAGTACCCTACAAAAACCTCGTATTAGAATTAACAATCAGCCCATTTAAACTCTATTCTAACCTATTGAACCCAATATCACACTCAGTGTCGCACTTAAATTCCACTAACCTAAACATAAATTCTTCCACAAACAAATCAGCATTCATACCCCTGCTCAAATAACAAAATAGGAACATAAAGATTGTAGACCAAAATACCGTAGCTGAAAGAAGGTCAAAAGGGCTTTGTATCTCATGTGGGGACAAATACACCTACAACCACGAATGTAAAAATGCTAAATTGTTTGCCTTGATTGTAAAGTAGGGTGTAGATGAGGAAGATACAGAAGGAATCGCAGAAGCTTGGACTAAAGATCAAAACTACAAGTTCGTAGAAGTAGATGGTGAGGAGAATAGAGAGGAAGTTCATGTCTCATTAAATGCTATACAGGGAGAAGTGGGTAATTACACAATCAAGAGACAACCAGTATACTTCCTTATAGATACAGGTAGTATGCATAATTTTTTGAGTGCTAAGTTGATAAAAATGTTGGGTCTGAAAAGTCAGGTGGCTAAAAGATACAGGGTCATGGTAGCTAATGAGAAGACCATGGATGTCACCTTTTGTTGTGAAAATTTGAAGTGGACGTATAGAAATGTTGTATTTCATGCAAATTTCCTCATACTTCCGTTCACTAATCACTGTGCCATACTGGGTATACATTGGTTGATACTGTTGGGACTGATAGAGTGGGATTGTTAAAAGCTTTCTATGAAATTCATACACATGGGAAAGATAGTTCATTTCTAGAGAATAGGGGGTGAACTGGAGATGTTAGGGGCGTAAGATTGGTTCTATAACATTATTATGAAGTCTTTTGCTCTGCAACTAGAGGACAAAACACGAGATGACAAAAAGGTGGATCAGAACTCATTAACCAAGGAACAACATGATTAACTCAAGAAGTTACTCGTAGAGTTCGTAGTAGCTTTCTAGGAGCCACATGGACTGCCTCCCTCTAGGCCACAAGATAATTAAATTTCGATATTGGAAGAATCCTCACCCATTAATTGTAGGCCCTATAGATACCTCCATACGCAAAAAGGAGTCATTGAAAAATTGGTAGATAACTGTTGCAAGCTGGATTAATTCGAGAAAGCACTAGTACCTTTGCAGCTCCTATTGTGTTAGTAAAGAGGAAAAATGGCATGTGGAGGTTGTGTGTGGATTACCGCAAACTTAATGCAATTACTGTCAAAGACAAATTTTCCATGCTATTGATTGAAGAATTGCTTGATGAGCTATACGGGGCAACTTTCTCCTCTAAGATCGATTTGAAGTCAGGATATCATCAAATTTGGATGGTTGTCGAGGACATCCGAAAAACCACTTTTAAGACACATTCAGGTCATTATAAGTGGCCCTTGATGTCATTTGGGTTAACTAATGCACCCGCAACATTCTAGGCGACAATGAACTCTATTTTTAGACCTTTCTTGCGGTAGTATATGTTAGTATTTTTCGATGATATTTTAATAAGAAATGGGAAAGTCATTTACAAAACTTGCTTAACGTTTTTTATAAGATAAAATAGTACAGGTTCTTTGTCAACGGGGACAAACGCAGCTTTGGCAAGAATCACATTGACTACCTGGGTTACATTATTTCTAAGGAAGGTTTGTCGATGGATGATAAGAAGGTCAATGGTGTCCTTAATTGGCCAGTTCTAAGGAATGTGAAATAACTCTGTAGGTTCCTTGGCCTTGCTAGATATTACCACAGATTTATCAATAATTTTGGCAAAATAGTTTCCCCTCACTCAATTGTTGAAGAAAGATGCTTTTCAATAGGATGTCACCGCTGAGACAACTTTTGAAAATCTCAAGCTAGCGTTGACTCAAGTTCCTGTACTTTGTTTACCAGATTGTGGCAAGATATTCATGTTGGAGGTGGATGCTTCTGGCTTAGGTATTGGTGCTGTACTTATGTAAGATCATCATCTGATTGCATATTATAGTAAAACTATGGGACCATGTTACCATGCATTGTTTGTTTATGAAAAAGAACTACTTGCCTTGGTGTGTGCTGTAAAACGATGGAGCTCGTACTTACTTGGACGCAAATTCATCATTTTCACGAACCAAAAGTCTCTGAAATATTTTTTGAAGCAACCTACAACTACTGAAATGCAAATCTAGGGGTTGAGAAAATTATTGGGTTACCAGTTCTTTATTTAATACAAGAAAGGCATTGAAAATAAAGGACCTAATACCTTATCTCGCAAAACTGCACCATCCTCACTCTCTACATTGTCGGTGGCCAACTCACCCTTGTTGGATCACGTGAAGGCTAGCTGGCAATTAGACCCTAAGTTGCAACAAATTATCCAATGATTACAAGCCAACCTCCTTGACTCATCTAAGTACTCATGGGATAATAATATACTCAAACGCAACAGTAAATTTGTAATTGGTGATGACAAAATGCTTAAGCAACAAATGATGGAGGTATATCATAGCTCACCATGAGGAGGTCATTTAGGGCGTGATATTACTTATCAGAGGCTGTGGGAGGCTTTTTACCAGAAGGTAATGCAACAAGACGTTAAGGATTATATGAAACAGGGTACCATTTGTCAACACAAGAAGTTAGAATTAACTAAATATCCTGAAACCTTACAGCCTTTATCGATTCCAAGGGGTGCATAACAGGACATTTCACTTGATTTTGTTGTGGGATTACCTCGTTCTAATGGGAAAGGCACTATTCTTGTTGTGGTTGATCAGTTCACAAAACACGCTTATTTTGTTTCTTTAAAGGGATCAATTATAGCAACTTTAGTTGCTAAGAATTTTATGGATGTAGTGGTCCATCTGTATGGTTAGCCTGACCCCACACTATTGTCTCTAATTGTGCCCAATCATCATGTCTTTATTTTGGGATGAACTTTTCTCTGTACAAGGCATTAAACTCCTTAAATCTACCGCTTATCATCCGCAAATAGATGGCCAGACAGAGGTTGCCAACAAAGTCTTGGAGTGTTTTTTAAGATGTGCAACAGGGGAGACCCCTGGAAAGTGGGATAATTGGTTATCTCTTGCAGAATACTGGTACAATACTAATCCTATTCAGCCATTGGGATGACGCCTTTCTTGGCTTTATATGGTTACTCTCCTAGCAGTGGTGACCTGCACTTGATAGGATCCTCCGTTATAGGCTTGGTGGACAGAAAGCTTCAAACACGTGAACAAATCTCAGCCATATTAAGGAGAAACTTAGCCAATGCTCAAGCTCGCATGAAGAAACAAGCTCATACAAAATGGGTGGAACGTACTTTTTAGGTTGGAGATTGTGTATACCTCAAGATGCAACCTTATCGCCAATCAACTATACCAACCTGAGCATTTCATAAATTGTCTGCCAACTATTATGGCCCTTTTGAAGTCATTAAACAAATTGAAGATGTTGCATACAAGTTAGATTTACCTCTCGGATCTAAATGCATGATGCCTTTCATGTGTTGCTCCTTAAACGACACCATGGCCCAAAAACTCCGTCTTCTAGTTTGCCTATGATAGACGAAGATGGAACAGTTGCCTTCCAATAAGAGGCTAGCTTGGACGGGAAAATGGTTAAAAAGAAGGGATGTGCTATTATAAAGGTGTTGGTTAAGTGGGCTCATACTTCTCAAGAGGATGCTTCATGGGTTGAATACCACAAGTTTGCTCAGCAATTTCCTGATTTCATAGTCACCATTGACACTGCAAGCTGTCCTTGAGGACAAGTACGTTCTAAAGGGCGAGGTATTGTTGCAAAGTGTTCCAAACGCAACATTTTATTAAAGTTACACAGAGAGTGTGTCTCTAAGTCACATGTATTGTTCTGTTATTTCCTTTACATATTGTTAGCATGGCTGTTAAGTGTAAAAGTGTCATCTGTCAAGTTTGTTAGGTTGTTGAATGTCATTGTCAAGTCTGTTAGGTTGTGCCTTAGGGGACGATATATATCTTAGGTAAGGATTATTGGGAGGTATCCTAATTCAGGGTTCTTCTTCTCTGTAAAAGGGGATATATCTTTAATACAACTAGAATTTCCTGGGTTTATCCATTTCTACATTTTCTATTTCCACTATTATACATAGCTACCAAATATTTCATCATACCATGGCTATAAGCCGTTGAAAAGTTAACCCTTGTTGTTGAGTTTCAACTGCAGCTATTGCAGCAACTTCTTCTTTCCCCAACATTGCCATGTTCGACTTCAAACCTTATAATTTATGCTGCTTCTAATTTCATAACAAGCTCATGATTTCGTGGCATTTCTCTGACCTTCGCTTGGCATTTATAAACTTCAATAACCTGTCTATGTTCAGCAGACATCTTATTAAAAGAAGATATGATTTTTGAAAAGTAACTAATACATTATGGCGCCAACAGGTTTTTCCAATGAGCATATATAGTGACCTATAACATATCTTAGCTTCTTAAGAAAAAAGAAAGAGTAAGTGAAAAAATACCAAAGAAAATAAGACACAGGTAAGTAGGCTTAAGATTAAGAAACAAATCTCATGACAGGCAATGAATTTCACTGGTGCAAAAATATCATTAGATGGTAAGTTTACCATTTGAATACTTGGGATTTTGCCTCTTGTCGCACTTTGTCGTAATGCTGAGCAAGATGCCGAGTATCCTCCCTACGACTCTCAATGTCTCAGAAACCAAAGAAATAAAACATTCAATACTTAATCAAGTACCTAAACAAAATGGTCCACAATGTACAAAAGATAAAAAAAAGTCAAAAAATAAATGGAAAAATGATCAGTGAAGAATAAGCATTTATAATGAAGTTAAATTCACTATTATTATTATTTTCACATAATTGAGTCAACAAAACAGTCTCTTTGTAAAATGTCAAGGGAAGACCACGCACAATTAATATTCCTCATCTAACCCTCACAAAGCGAGAAGCATTGTGCATTGGAGTTATTGTTGTTGTTGTTAAATTTGTAAATAAAATCACTTAAGGTAGGTTTAATTAGCCTTGCGTGTTCTATTTAACTGACACCGTCTACCAGTGGTTGCACTGCTCCCACTCCCATGTTATCTACAAGTTGACACTATTAAAGAGAAAAATACTTGTAGGAGGGTTAGCTTACAAACTTTTTCTACACACCTGTGTATAGAAAACAGACAATCCAAATTCTGATTTGTTTATGCAGTCATGTAAAATTTCAAAGGAACAATCTTTGCAAATACCAGAGACAAAGTCGAATTTGTATTTAAATTAGGAAGCAAACTTGAATTTATGGGCTATACTAAGAACATATTCATAATACAAATCTTACTAGAAGAAAAAGTCCAAATCCCTTGGAATTGTATTGCTTAGTCTTGGGTGATAAAAATAGTAAATATGGATCCTCTGCCAAGGATTTGCCCATTTCAACCTGTTTTGACCCAGTGACAATATACCCTTCCACCCCACGAACAATATTCCTTTGGACATGCTGAGGAAAAAAAATAACCATCGTTGGTTGGAATAACAAGATATACAATCTAGTCCGCTTTAGAAAAAGCAACAACCTTGGCAGCAGTTCTGCCTCATTAGTAATAACCGTGTCTAAACTTCCATATGCTCCGTGTCTAAACTTCCATATGCTCCAAACTGTTTCAAAACACTCTAAAATAAAACTGATTCTAATTAGTAAATCCTCCAGAGCAAGAAGATGATAAAACATAATTGATTTCATCTTGGTTAAAGTTGCCTCTTATAACCCTGATCTGATCAACACGCTGATGCTGTTAATATTTGAATTATCTCTAATTAATTATCGTATCAAAAGTCAACTTATATAATGTTCTTATATGGTTTTTCCTTTCGTTTTCCACTTCTTTTGAATCAAAACTAACGGAAGGAGTTAGTAAATGGAATGGAGGATGACAAAAGTATCACTTAAAACAAAATATTGATACACTACTATTTAACCTAAATGGTGGATACATGATGGAGGATTACAACTCTGTGTGTTTGTTCTTTGTTCCATTATATGGGTTGGGTCACACCTTTCTACATTTTTTAATATTTCTTTTGCATGAATGCAATGTCCTGTCTGTCTTATATAAAACCGGAAAAGAGAAACCTCAGGTAGGTATATATGTTCTTGACCATCTAGGCAGTGATTAATTTTAAATAAAATTGTATTATATATTCCAGTAACAATTTTAAATAAAATTGTATTATATATTCCAATAACAGATCCATTTAAAAATCTATATATCACTTGCTTTTCTACATCTTGTAAACAATTTTAATTTTATGGTATATATTCGTTGGTCTTGATTTTCTAAAAATCCATGTGCATGATTTTTTTTGACACAGAGAAATGACCGTATGTTACATATTCCTAGCCAGGGCAATAATGAATAGCCTATGTCTGTAACCAAGTAATCTACGAATGGAGGTTGGCTATGCCCTTTGGATCGGTTAATTGGAGCTTATCTATTTGTATCAATTACTTGGTGCTTAATTTCTTGGCAGTTGATATAAAATAATTTTGGTGTGCTTGACTTTTTTAAGTCTAAGTTTAGTTTCAAGGGTCTGAAGCTATATTTGATGTAGTAATTAAGTTGGATTCGAACTTGTAGGTTTTGGTTTGAAAATTTCCTTTGGATTAAGTTAGTACAATTAAAAAGAGAAAATTTAATATTTAGTAACGATTGTTCAACCATAAAAAATTTTAGACACTCGAAATTTTTTGGCTTGGATTACTTTAACAACTCTTATTATTAAAGTTTAATCAGTTTATTAATTATTTGATCAAAATTTATAAATTAACTTATTTTTATAAACTAGAATAAACCATTTGATTTTTATTTAATAATCTCCTTCTTCAATTAAACTTCAACTTTTTCAATATGTAAGAATAATCTTCTTCTTTAAAGTTATTTAAAAATTTTCAATTTTATTTAGTTTTTACTGTATAGCAACTATGTGATAGTCTAATATTAATTGAACTCTTTAAACCTTAAATCTTTTATCTCACTAGTTTAATTTTTGGTCCAATTTTTAAAACAATATTATTTAGTATAAGATAAAAATGTGATCTCATTTTAGAAGTAATACATGTTTATATAATGACTTAAGAATATGTAAGAGGATGCCACTTATCCTCATGAGCATATGAAGAATAGGACTCTCATTTGACTATAAACTCAAAAGCATTTTATATTTATCATTTCTTCTTTAAGATTTGATTATAGGTACTTATTAACGTTGAAAATTTCACATTAATTCTTGTCTATTTATAGTCTATCCAATCATCTATATTTGATAAGAAGGTCCTTTATGCTATGAGCTTTTGGCAGGAGAAATGGACTCGAATTGTTCTAATAAATATGATTTATCCTACCAAGTTACACATGAGGCATTGTCATTTTTCTATAAATACCTCTTCTTGCTTGCATTCGTCTGCTCCTATTACTTCTTACCTTAGGATAAATATGTGGCTTATTGGAATCAAACGTTTAGCGACTCTTTAAGACAAGTCTGCATACTTGATACGTGATAAGGATCCCATAACTTGCTTTCTTTTAGACAATGTCGTACTTTACTTGTAGTGATTTGTCTAGTAGTTGTAGTTGAAGTCCTAGGTTTAGAGGTGAGTTGAGTACTAAGTTAACGCTAATAAAAAACAAACTTGTAGTTGTGGATGATGAGCTTTAAACCAGTAATGAATGGCCTATTGCTCTTTAGTAGATCTCTTGCCTTACGGTAGATTATGAGGCCAAAAAAATATAAAATCAGCTTAGGAAAATTATAAAAATTCTTACATAACCTAATTTTATAATACTAGCTAGAACTACTAAAAAAATCAATAAAATACTTGAACATTTAGTTTGTTAAAAAAGGTTTATTGTTAACCCTATAATTAACAGAGTTTATATGATATGCCACACTATCGTACAATTTTAACTCGTGACAGATTATTAATATTAAAAATAAAATTTTTGGTAAACTTATTCTCTATAAACTTAAACTTAACTTGCTGCCACAATCGCATTACCCACCCGAAGAGACTTTGATAGTTTGATTGCAATTTTGGCTCCATCATTTGAATCGTAATATCCTAAATGAGAGAACTGAGTTTGTAAGAGTTTTAAAAAATCTAGAGCTAAAAGGTGATACACTTACTAAAAGTAACATGGATTATAACTGCAACACTTGTGATGCTTATGCAATAATATTTTCAAGGAGAATAGGGTATTTGTAGAGGTTTTTAGACTCAACAAGTTCAACTTTAAAAGGCCTTAACAACAAAGAAAGGAGGGCAATAGAGGAGGACCAACCAACACATTAACAAACTAGTATGAGATGAAAGAACCTAAAGAAAAAATATTGTGAAAGGATGAGAGGGGTAGGATTCCTATTTTAGAGAAGATATAATTCATTGGTGATGGAGCCTTGTTAAGGAAGTATGATAGTAATTGGGAGATGAGAACATATAAGAAAGATGGCCATATATGGTTATGGTGGGTGGTATAATGGTGGTAACAAGTTAGGTTTAGGTTTATAGAGAATAAATTAACTAATTTTTATTTTTAATTTAATAATATGAAGTACCTCTTAATTGCCACTTGTCAACCACATGTTAAGTAGGTCTATTGACGTGATATGTCACATCATAACCATTAATTATAGATTAATGACAAGCTATTTTTGTGACAAATTAAAAGTTTAAATATTTTATTATTAGTTTTAGTAATTCTGGCTAATATTGTAAAATTAAGTAAAGTTAAAGATTTTTTTCCCTTAGGTTTATAGTGAACCTAGAGGATATAATGATAGAAAACATATATTTTACATTAGGATTTATAAACCTTAAGCTCATAAGAGGTCGTGCTTTTTCAAGCCTGAGGAGGTGAGTTTATACCATGATAGGTTTAGGTGTGGTGTGATGTTCTTAATAATTTATTTGTTGATTTATTAGAGGATACATACTTAAATTCAAGTCAATTACACCGCTATTCTTAATGTTTAATATCTAACTTCTTGTTAATCATTATTCAAGGAGTATATAACCTAGCATCAACTTATTCAAGTATATGCATTAGTTAAGGCTTACAAGAAATTTTTGAGGTGATACGGTTTGAATGCCGAAGCTGACAAAAATATAAAGGTGTGAAAGCCTCCCAAACGCATTAATGACTAAAGGAGGAAGTACATTTTTCTTTCATTAAGCGATGATAATTAATAGGATTTAAGTCTATGTAGGGGACCCTTATCTTTTTTTAATAATATAAATAAATCTAATGGTTTGTTATCTACCTAAACATAGTTCTTAGTAGAGTAAAATAAGTCTCTTTCTCTTGAAGAGATATAATTACTAAAAAGATGTTAGAGGATGGAGCTCCAATAAACATACCTATAGGTCTTCAAATAATTCTTTATTTTAATACTTTATGTAGACTTGGTATGTGTATATACTAATTGTTATGTGTATTATAAGGATAGATCCTGATTTGCGATGCATCCAAGTTGAGAAGATTGCTTTAAAATACATACTTAAAGTTTAATAAAAAGATAAAGTGTAACAAAGGTCATGAAGACAGTAGAGGAAATTATTGAGATAGGTTAAAGCCTTCAAAAGGAACTTCATATAGGAGACAATCATAAACCTATCGTAGTCATAGGCTACTTAGGGACAAACTCCATATTGCAGTAAGGGGAAAGTTAATTATCTTTAGTGATATGTTAAGTTCAAAGACTTACTTTCCAATGCTAAAAGCATTGGATCTTAGGTTTTAGGTTATATTATGCTTCCAAATAATGAGAAGCACCTCACTGATATTGAGTGGGACACAATTTATCATGCTTTTGAGCATCATAACAATTAAGGATTCTATCTAAACTCTAATCTCGATCCTTTCTTTTTTTGAATACAAAATTGATATTGTTCTTCTTTTTAGATAATTAGTAGTGGTGTTCCTTTCTTCATAACAAGTAAGTAAATGGTATAGTGATAAGATGGCCACCTTAATATATAAAAATAGTTTAATAAATATGACATTTTATGCAATAAACTTGTGTATGATGTGAAATTCTACCACTTTGGTAAACTCTTTGGAGTTGACTGTGATAAAGAGATCTAATTTTTATTTAGGAAAGACCTAGTCTTAACCAAATATGATCAACAAAAAGAAAGTGGGTCTGAGCTACTGTGGTTAATGTCTTACTTCCTTGAATGCATCGTAAAATAAAATGTTAATAAATTTATGATTATCTATTAGGATTTGATTTACTTCAAAATTTGCAACGTTTGCCTTAATGACCTTTGCATCTTCATAAGGGTTGTACAAACATAACTCCTCTTCTTCATCAAACAAAATTTGTTTTCTTATACTTCATTACTAACTTGCAACATCTGCAGTAATATTATCCTGATTAAGCCACATAAATCTTTTTAACTAAGATATACTTTAATTATTGTATCCACCATTATTTGTTTTTATCACTCACATATACCTTCTATCTTTATCTCTTTGGTTTGTAGTGCATGACTGTGCCTATCAATTGGTTAAACCTATTCATATATTTGAGGCCTTTGCTAATGAATATTTTCTTCACTGCTTCTGAATTGATGCAAATGTCTCCATTGTAAAAGTTAATCTATAGTGTCTTAAGTTCTTGTATTGTTTAGTTTTATGTCTATAATGTCTATGAAATTTATAGTAATTTTCAGTCAACCTCTTCCTTAATGGTGTTGGGTGAGGGGTTACTAAGTCCCTTTCCCTGGTAAAGTTTAAAATGTGATCTAAAAATGCATTTATTATAAGTAACTTAGCTTCTACTTATCTTATGGCCCTATGCTCTATCTTAAAGTGTTCGACAACTTTATTTTCTTAACTTTCTTATGTATATAATGCGTATTTTTCTCTTCTCCTATTACGTGACCTATGCTTTCATGACCTATTTGGGCACTATAGGGATAACTTCGCTTCTTCGAGGTCTATATACTGATAAATTCCCTCCTCCTTCAAAGTATATGCTTTATCCATCTATAGAGATTTTCGTAAAGGTTTGTGCCTCTTTAACAATTTTTCAATGGAAATGGTTATTATAAAAGTGTTAAGGCTATATCTTTAGGTGTTCTTGAGGATGAATCTCCTTATAAATTCTTAAAGGTTCTCCTTTGACTTTTGTATGACGTTAAAAGGGTTATTGAATTGTGAGACATGAGTTTGTTACTCACGTAGTGGGCTTCAAAATAGTTTGTCGATTGTCTGAGACTCATTATTTTAATTATAGATAATATTTGGTGCCAATATCTGACTATGTTTGTCAGAGTGGGTGTGTCAGAGTGGATGAGAAGACACAAGACTACATCCATTACAACTCCATCATTTCTTTGAATCCCATCATATAGTGTTTTAAATCTGTCATCCTGTTTTAAGCCTCTAATGATGAGAAATTATATTTTGGTGGCAATAACTTTATCAATATTGCTTTGATAAAAGAGTTATTCAGCTTAATATAAGTGTGCTGGTGTACAATAGGTAAGATTGGAATCACACATCCCCCCTTAGTTGGTTGGCCTAGGTTGGCCTACTATGGTAGGCCTTGTCTTGCACGAGTTTATGCTATTGCATACTTTGAGGTGATTCAAACTTGATCTTATGAGTTCATTACTATATGTCTATGTTGAAGTGATGCAACTAAAGTCTATAAAGTATTATCAAAAGGCTTGTACAACCAAATTTTAAAGGAAGTTTTACGGGTTGCCTTACTAATTTGATCAATAAAGAATATAATTATCATATATTCCATTCCCTTAATTGCTCAAATAGGAATCTTTTGCTTTCATTAGTCAAATGAAGGACTAAGTAACTCTTTAGTCTTAGAACCAATATAAGATAAATTTGTTATTGGTTCCATACATTTGCTAAAAGGAATACAGGTATATGATTATTAATTATAGGTTTCTCAAAATTGACTAATCACATCCCTCACGATAAGTCAAATGATTAATTTTTATAGATTTAAATCTTTTTGATTTAGGTTTAAGATCAAGAGTTTAAGCCTGAGTCTATTATAATGGGTTAAATTCAAATATGCAATTATAATTTGCAATCTTCCTCTTGACATATTTTTAGAAGTTAAAGATATTGTAAGGAGGAAGAATTATGGTATTTTCACTTTTCATTAGGAGCATTACAGAATACACAGACACAGACACAGACACAGACACACACACACACACACACACACACACACACACACAAACACACACAAACACACACACAAATGTAAGCCTATTCTATAAAAGTAAAAACAAAATTATAGGAAGCTGATTGTTGTACATAAGGCAAGTAGCAAAAGAGTGGAAGATCTTAATTTAAGTAATTTCCTTCATTAAGAATGGAAAGACTTAATTTAAGGGATTTCCTTTATCATGCCCCCACAAGAAGGAGGTCTGTGAGGAGAGTCCAATCTTGTCCTTCAGTAATGAAAATCGAGCACGCAGAAGTGACTTAGTGAGTGCATCAGCCTATTGATCAACAGAAGAGATATGAGTTACTTAAAGAGCACCACTTTGAACTTGTTCATGAATGAAATGATAGTCTAAAGCCACATGTTTCATGCGTGAGTTGAAAACTGGATTGGAGCGCAAATTTATAATACCAATATTATCACAATAGATTACCGGTTATTGTGGAAGAGAGACAGTAAGTTCACTAAGAAGGGAACAGATCCAACGGAGCTCGGTAGTGGCAATAGAGTGATATTCAAATTCAATTGAAGAGCGAGCCACTGTTCTCTATTTCTTTGAGTTTAAAGAGATAGGATCGCGACCAAGGTAGATCAGATAGGCACTGGTAGAGGTGAAATCATCTTTGTTACCTGCCCAATTTGCAATAGAGAAAGCATGGAGAGATAAGGGCAAATGTCGATGAAGTACAATTCTATGATCCAAGGTCCCACAGAGACAACGCAATAATAACTTAACATCAATCCAATGGTCATTAGTGGGTTGATGCATAAAATGAGATAGTTTGTTCACCATATAAGCAATATTATGGTGTGTAAGTGACAGATACTGGAGGCTTCCAACAATTGTATGATACTCAGAGGGATCAGAGAGCACGTTGTCGGAGTGAAGGGCATGTATAAGAGTAGTGGCAAGAGGTGTAGTAACAGGCTTTGCATCTTTCGTATGTGTTCTAGCTAAGAGATCCTGTATGTATTGGGTTTGAGAGAGAAAGAGGCCTTGAGAGTGGGGAACCACTTTTAACTATGAGAAAATATGTTAGTGGTCCAAGATCTTTGGGGGAAAATCTACTAGCTAGGAGGTGGATGTGTTAAAGTAGTGCTCTAAAGACAATTACCTTTAGCACTTTTGTACAAACTTTATTTTGATTAATAAAACGAAAGATAATTTTTCATTAATTTGATGTTTGTTTATTTATGAATTGATGCCAATCTTAAATCGAAATAATGAAGTCCATGATACAAAACATAGCATGAAGGAAGTCACGATGAGACCATGATAATGTGATTCTTATAATGTGCAATTATGTTAGTATCTAAATTATCCTTAGTCATAAGATTAATAAGACATGACATTATTAATTCGGATAGATTAGCACGTGTTATACTTATTGATTTGATCAAGCAGTGAATCTAACAAACTGTAATCATGAGATGTTTAGAGTTAACATATAGATGCTTACTAAGAGTTGTAAGTACACTAGATGACCCGTTATGAGATTATCATATAGATGACCTATCAAATGTCAATGATTAATCTCATTATAACATTAGTGCACATATTCTTAGACTTTAGGTACTCAATGATATCTGGGACACTGATCTTGTGCTTTGATATCATTCCTTGTTGCCTCAAGATAAGGTCGCTCATAGGGTGGTAATTAGGTACAGGTATTGGTATTCGAAGGTAATTGGGTAGTCAATAAATGATTTACCACTCCTGATAGAAGGAGATGATACCCATAGCCGCTTGTCGGGGTTATTACTTCGAAGTTTTTGGCCAGAGTAGTTATGTGTCATGAAGAGAGTCTTCAATGACACATAAAGTAATGAGATTTTGAGACAAGAACTAACATCACTTGGACTAAATATGACGTAGTTAGTTTAATAGGAGTTGATAGATAGCCCATATTTCGAATCAAGTGGGGTATAGTATGGTGAAAGGACGAATTGCACGATAATTGTCTATGGAAAGGTTCACAAGTCAAATAATTAACTATCGAAGAGTTCGTGTGATAATCCACTTATATTATGGTAAATTGGCATCATGAAATCCTTCATGATTTGAATGAATTAAGATTTAATTCAAATGGCATGTAACCATCTATGATTTGCTCGGATTAAGAATTAATTCTAGTACCCAAAATAATCAAAAACCTAAGGGTCACACGCATAAAATATCAAATGAAAAACAAAGTGTGTATGATTGTTTTTAAGTAGGCCACAATCGTGACCGAAGGGGAGGCTGTCAATTAAGTAGGCCACGATTGTGGCTCATAGGCCAGGATTATGACCAAAGGCTTGACAGATGTACATAAGTAAGTTCTTCACTTATTTACAAAAGAGCTAACTAGTCACAAACACACTCAACCGAGAGAATAAGGTGTCTAGAAGAGTTCTAGAGTTAGAGAGAAGTGTCTTGAGTCTTGTTCATACAATTTATTCAATTGTTGTATGAATCAAAGTGCATGCAACATAGTATTGATCTTTCTCTCCATTAGAGCATCTACTTGAACCTATCTAATTTGGTGCTCTAACCACCCTTACACATTGTTTCTTCTTCATCTTTGCATGTTCTTAAGTGATAAAGGAAGGGTTTGGTGTTTGCAAAAACCTAAACAAGGAGAAGAATCAAGAAAGGAGGAGAATTAAAAGGTACATGTACTGTTATACCATGTTCATACAATTTGTTTATGCATGCATTTGAGATTCTGCCTTTTTGGGATGTCATGGGGTCGGAATTTAGATTCCAACATTTCTGCTATTTTATCATGCATATGATGCATGAATCCATGTCTCCTACATAGGCATCAAAGTAGGGTCATGCATGTATTAGATGATGTATTGAACATGTGCAAAGTGTTTGCTAGGTTGTGATTAACATGTGTGTTGATTTGGAAATTTTCGTATAAATTGTAGAAAAATTGTTTTTATGATTTTCTTTCACAAAAATGTTTATAAGGTGTTATATCATGTTTTTGTCAAAAGAAATTTCAATTAAATGTCATTTGCCATTTTATTTCGAATTAATATCCAGTCTGTTCATATGTTAGTTTCTAGGAATTTCTAGAAAAGTGAATGCATGTGTTGATTTTGAAATTTTCATAATAATTATGTAAAAATTGTTTTATGATTTTCTTTCAAAGAAATGTTTATAAGGTGTTATATCATGTTTCTCTCAAAGGAAGATGCAATAGAATGTCATTTGCTATTCTATTACAAATTTAGTTTTAGTCTGATGCATGTATGAAGTTCTGAGAAATTATGAAATATGATGAACATGCATGCTTATAAATTCCGTATTAAATTTTATAAAAATTGTTTTTATGAATTTTCTACATGGACATGCAAGATAACATGTTCCCATGTGTATGAGATGTATGAAACTTGTTAAAGTGATTATCTTATGAATGCATGATGAAGAGTATGACTAGTGTTAGAAGTAATATGACGAGTGTCATAGACATGTGCTAGCTAATTCCAATAACTTAATAAATAATTCCTAGGCATTAGTCTCTCTGGAATATTTTATTAGAAACATTTAGAATGTGTATAAGAATCTGTAATTTTTCCATAATTAATTGAATTTGATTCAATTAATAAATCAAGTCAAAGTCAACATTGGTCAGCTTTTTGAAAGCTGATGGAGTTAACTTGTTTAATGACTTATAATGTATGTGTTTCGGTTATACGACCTTAATTTTTATAAGATAAGAAATTTATTATTTTGATGCTAGTAGCATGCTAAGTGCATGTGCTTAAAATTAGGGTTCTGGAAATTTTTCGGACATATTAACTTTTTTATCTTGATCATTTTGGCCGTCAAGATATTTTTGGCTTGTGTCGAAATTGTCTAGATAAATTTTGAGATGATCTAGGGATATTATAGATGACTAACTAATATTCAAGAATTTTGGAAACCTTAGGAATTAATTTAGAATTAATCCAAGTAGATATAGCATTTCTAGTGTGACTAGAAAAAGGCATGAGTACTAGAATTAATCCAAGTAGATATAGCATTTAATGGTTCTTATTTGAATCACATTTATAATTCGAATTAGTCGAGACTAACACTAGTACCCGATTTGGTTCAAGAGTTAAATTAAATCACAAACTTTAGATGCATAATCAAGTTATAACCTAAATTGAGCCTCCTTTCTGTGATACATGCATTAGATGCATTTTAAGGGTAGTTATGGACATAGGCTTAATTTAATTGAGTTGTCCATAATCTGAATATATATATGTGATATATATACAATATCATCCAAGTATTGATGAGACTAAAAAACAAATCCCTCAACTGAAAAATAAGGACTTACATCTTTCATTGATATGGCAAGAACCATAGTTCTTTTAGAGTTGGGTTATTTGCTTAAACCATGGAAATTATATTTTTAGACTAATGGGTTGGTCCTAACTGGAAGCGTTGATTTGTTAGGCAAACTCAAGGTCAATGTAGATAGAGGCGAAGTTGGGTTGTATACATTGGATGTATACAAATCAAGAGTTGATAACCTAATGAGTGTGCTAAATCAATAGTTGATGACACAATTCGATAGTTGCATAACTGAATGCAATTGGTATGAATGATACCTACCGATTGACCTAAGGTGGCTTGCTAGGTAAACCCAAGGTCATTCTTAGTAATGTTAGATATCTACCTATTAGGAAAACTATAAGTTGTCTCGAATTCGTAGTGAGGGATATGGATTTAAATAAAAATAGTGGGAACCATAATGCGTGTGATTAAAGTCCTTATCAATATGTATTAATGTACATTCTAACACTTTCTCTCGTTCTTCTAGGTTATTGAATCGCCACAATATCTTCATCTAGTGTGAACCTATGTTCTTTATTAGGCTCTAACAAACTCATAAGACTCACGAGACCTAACTTCTTAGATTGGTTGTAGAATTTGAGAATTGGTCTCACATATGAGAAACTAAGATATGTCCTAGATGAACCACTACCAGATCCCCTTGCTACCGATGCATTTGATGAGGATCAGAAAGCTTACAAGAAGCTACTCGATAATGGAGAGCTGGCTAGCCATATAATGTTGGCCTCTATGTAACCAAAACTGCAAAAGCACCATGAGGCTATGGATGCTTATACTATAGTCTACCATCTAAAGGAACTGTTTGATGAGCAAGCTCGGTGTGAAAGGTTTTTTCTACTCTAAGATGATTGAGGGATCATCTCCAGTGTGGTACACGCTGAGAGGTTAGCCAGTTTATATTTTGTAATGGATCATAAATTAAGTATAGACTTAATTCTAACTAGTTTGACTAATAGTTATTCACATTTTGTGCTTAACTATTGGATGAACCAAATATCCACCTCAATACATAAGTTGATTAATCTGCTCAAAATAGTTGAGCAAACTGTCAAGAAAGATAGTAACGTTGTGATGTTGGTAAACTCTGCTTTTAGTTATCAAAAGAGGAACCAAATGAAGAAGAAGAAGTCCAAGAAGACAGTGGAAGATGTAGCCAAAAAGAAGGAAAAGGAGACTCATCAAAGGTGATATGCTTCCATTGCAACAAGGAAGGGCATTGGAAGAGGAGCTGCAAGGCTTATTTGGAGTCGCTGAAGCAGAATAAGGCATTAGATGCCCTACTGTCTACTTCAGGTATATTATTTTTCATATTAATTTTGATCATAACATTTGGGTATTAGATACCAAATGTGGCTCAATATATGTGTTGATATGTAGAGTCTTAGGGATAGTAAACTCAAAAAGGGAGACATGGACCTACGTGTGAGAAATGGAGCAAGAGTTGCTACATTAGCCGTAGGAACATATGTTTTATATCTTCCTAGTAGGCTAGAGCTAATTTTGGATAATACTATTATGTACCCGTCGTAAAAAAGAATATTATATCTATTTCATGTCTTAATAAAGTGATATTTCTTTTAACTTTTCAAGTAATGGTTGTTCAATTAAGTTGAATGAAATGTTGTATCGTACTATTACATTGTGCAATGGTATTTACATATTAAATTTGTGCAATCCAATTTTAAATATCAATGACAATAAAAGATAAAAACGAGATAATTTAAAATCAACTTACTTATTAAAATCAACTTACTTATGACATTATCGACTTGGCCATATAAGTGAGAGACGTATGGCTAAGTAACACCAGAGTGGTAGCTTAGTGTCATTTGATTATGAATCATATGACACATATAAATCTTGCTTATTAGGCAAGATGACTAAATTACCTTTTAAAGCAAAAGGTGAACAAGCGAGTGTGTTACTTGACCTAATACATTCTGATGTATGTGGTTCGATGTCCATTCATGCTAGATGTGGTTTTAGGTACTTTATTACCTTTATCAATAATTATTCATGATATGGGTATGTGTATCTAATGAGAAACAAGTCTGAAGCATTTGAAATATTCAAACAATTTAGACATGAAGTAGAGAAACAACTTAGTATAAGTATTAAGACACTCTAATTAGATCCAGGTGGTGAATACTTGGACGAGGAGTTTCTAACTTATCTCAGGGATAACAAGATTGTATCCCAATGGACTCCACCTTACACACCACAATATAATGGTAAAGGAGAAACCGAACCTTATTGGACATGGTAAGGTCAACGATGGGCTTAACAGTTCTACAAAAATCCTTTTGGGGTTTTGCACTCGAGACTACTATTTATATTATAAATAGAGTCCCTTTAAAAGTAGTTAAAGTTACTCTATATAAGATATGGACTAACAAAAAGCCTTATCTTTCTCATATGAAAGTCTAGGGTTGTTCGGTAGACGTGAAGCGTATCCAATCAGACAAGCTTGAAGTGAAATCTGATAAATGTTTGTTTATAGGATATCTTAAGGAAACAATTAGATATTAGTTCTATAATGCTTTAGAGCAAAAGGTGTTTGTCTCAAACCATGCTGTCTTTTTAGAGAAAGAGTTTCTTCTAAGAGAAGACAGTGGGAGCAAGGTTGAACTTGATAAAGTTCATGATGATCAAACAGACACAAATCAACTGTCTAAACCTGAGATTATTATTCATGGAAAAGTTGAACCTTCTGATACACAAAATATTCGTAGGTCAAGTAAGAAACGCAATGTTTTAGACAGATATGGATTTCTTGTAAGAGAATAAAATGACATATTGCTCATAAAGGACGATAAGCCTACAACCTATGAAGAGACTCTGAAGAGTTCAAAATCAGAAAAATGACTTCAAGCCATGAAGTCCGAAATGGATTCCATGTTTGAAAACTAAGTATGGACTTTGGTTGATCCACCTGAAGGGCTAAAACCCATAGGGTGTAAATGGATTTTCAAGACGAAAATCCATATGGATGGTAATGTGATTACCTATAATGTGAGGTTAGCTGCTAAAGGATATTGTCAAAGACAATGAATTAACTATAACGAGACATTTAGCCCCGTAGCCATGCCTAAATTCATTAGAATACTCCTAGCCATTGTTGCTCATTATGATTATGAAATATAGTAAATGGATGTGAAGACGACTTTCCTGAATGGAAACCTAGTTGAAGATGTGTATATGGTACAACCTGAGGGCTTCATATGTAAAGATGGCAAAAAGGTATGCAAGCTTAAGAAATCCATTTATAGATTGAAGTAAGCATCTAGGAGTTCGAACATCCGAATTGATGAGACAATAAAAGAGTTTGGTTTCTCACAAAATCTTAATGAACCTTATGTGTACAAGAAGGTTAGTGGGAGTGCTATCATATTCCTTGTGTTATGTGTGGATGATATATTACTAATAGGAAATAATGTCTCAAGTTTGCAATCAGTCAAAATTTGGTTGTCCCAGAACTTTTCCATG
This sequence comes from Erythroxylum carthagenense, assembly GCA_026413575.1. Classification (NCBI taxonomy): domain Eukaryota; kingdom Viridiplantae; phylum Streptophyta; class Magnoliopsida; order Malpighiales; family Erythroxylaceae; genus Erythroxylum; species Erythroxylum carthagenense. The sequence continues at coordinate 75,231,465 of JANZLD010000237.1, forward strand.
AAAGACCTTGGAGAACCAACCTATACATCAAGAATAAAGATCTATAGAGATAGATTAAGGAAGTTGTTAGGTCTTTCACAGTTTATATACATAGATAAAGTGCTAAAGAGGTTTAGCATGGAGCAGTCCAAGAGAGGGTTTCTTCCCATGACTCATAGGATAAAACTCTCGAAATCTATGTATCCCAAGACACAAGATGAAAGGACTCGCATGAGTATGATCCCATATGCTTTGACAATAGGATCAATCATGTATGCTATGTTATGTACAAGACCCGATATATCGTATGCTCTAAGTGTTACGAGCAGATATCAATCGGATCCTGGTGAGTGTCATTGGGTGGCTGTTAAGAATACCCTAAAGTACTTAAAAAGGACTAAGGATTTATTCTTAATATATGGAAATGGAGATCTCGTAGTGAGTGGACATATGGATTCTAGTTTTCAATTTGACCAGGATGACTCCAAATCCTAGTCAGGTTATGTTTTCACATTGAATGGTGGAGCAGTCAGTTGGAAGAGTTCCAAACAAGAGACGACTGCAGATTCAACAATTGAGTCGGAGTATATTGCAGCTGCGAAAGTGACAAAAGAAGCTGTTTGGATCAAGAAGCTCGTTATGGAACTTAGAGTGGTTCCGAGCATTGTAAACCTGATATTATTGTACTGTGACAACAATGGGGCTATTGTTCAAGCCAAGGAGCCAAGGTCTCATCAGAATTCCAACCACGTACTTAGGAGATATCACCTTATCGGGGGGATTATTGATAGAGGTGATGTGAAGATAAAGAGAGTACCCACATATCAAAACATCGCTGATCCTTTGACTAAGCCACTTCCTCAAATGAAATTTGATTATAGTGTACTCGCCTATAGTATTAGATACAAAGGCGATTGTCTTTAGTGCAAGTGAGAGATTATTAGAGTAGTGCTCTAAAGGTATTCACCTTTAGAATTTTTATACAAAATTTATTTTGATTAATAAAGCGAATGGCAAATTTTCATTAATTTTATGTTCGTTTATTTATGAATTGATGTTGATCTTAAATTGAATTAATGAAATCCATGATACAAAACATAGCATGAAGGAAATCATAATGAGATAATAATAATGAGATTCCTATCATATGTAATTATGTTAGTGTTGAAATTATCCCTAGTCATAGGATTAATCAGACAACATATTATTAATCCGAATAGACTAGCACATGTTATACTCATTGATTTGATCAAGTAGTGGATCTTACAAACTGTAAGCATGAGATGTTTAGAGTTAACATGTGGATGCTTACTAAGAGTTGTAAGTACATTGGATGACTCATTATGAGATTATCATATGGATAATCTATAAAATGTCAATGATTAATCTTATCATAACAATGATGCAAATATCCTTAGACTTGAGATATTCAAGGATATCTTAGATATTAATCCTATGTTTTGACATCATTCCTTGTTGCATTAAGACAAGGTTGCTCATAGAGTGGTGATTGGGTACAAGTATTGGTATTCGAAAGTAATTAGGTAGCCAATAAAGGATTCACCACTCCTGATAGAAGGAGAAGATACCCACGACTTCTTGTCAGTGTCATTACTTAGGAGTCTCTGGCCAGAACAATTATACGTCATAAAGAAAGTCTTCAATAACATATAGAGTAATGAGATCCTAGGATAAGAACTAACATCACTTGGCCTAGATATGACGTATTCAGTCTAGTGGAAGTTGAAACATAGCCCATACTCTAAACCAAGTGGGGTATTATATGGTGAAAGGATGAATAACACAGTAATTGTCTATAAAAAGGTTTGTAAGTCAGATAATTAACTATCAAAGAGTTTGTGTGTTAATCTACTTATATTTTTGTAAATTGACATCATGAAACCCTTCATGATTTGCTTGAATTAAGATTTAATTCGAGTGGCATAAAACCATCCATGATTTTGCTCCGATTAAGAGTTAATTCCAATGCCCAAAATAACTGAAAACCTAAGGGTCACACATATAAAAGATCGGATGAAAAACAAAGTATGTATGGTTATTTTTAAGTAGGCCATGATTGTGACCAAAGGCTCCACAGATGTACATAAGCGAGTTCTTCACTTATGTTCACAAGTGCTAACCAGTCATAAACACACTCAAGTGAGAGAATAAGGTGTCCAGAAGAGTTATAGGGTTAGAGAGAAGAGGCTTAGGTCTTGTTCATGCAATTTATGCAATTGTTGCATGAATTAAAGTGCATGTAACATAGTGTTTGTTGGGCCCCATTTTGGAACCCAAATCTTACTCTAAAAATCATAAAATGTGAGCCTGTGTATTATCTTGTAGGGTTGTTTCAATGAAACCTTATTAACCATCATCCCATATGGGTGGCGTGCTCACACCAGTCAATTGTCAAAAGCAAACTCATTTCTCCTATTTTTGAATAGATTGTAGGAAACCTCAAATTGGAATTTTAATTTGGCTTCTTCAGAATATTTGTTCCCCATTCTGTTAAGTTTCTAATGACACTAAAATCATTCAATTTGGTGCACAAATCTAAAAGTTATAGCCCACATATTTCAAACTGTTATTAAACTGAAACTGTACATTATACTCAACTTATATCCAGAAATTGAAAGTCTTAGAGTCCGAATTAAAATTTGAAACCTTCAGATAATTTATAACTCTATGTCTCTAGTTTATGTAGAGACAAGAATCATCACATTTGGAGCTCTGCTGATTAAGATATCACCAAAATACTAAAGCATATTTAGTAAAAATATCAAACTCATACTCTTCCTACCGATCCCCTTACTTTGATTCAATCAATCTTTTTCAAATTAAGTCCAAAAGTTATAAATTTTTGTGGAGAGATAGAAAAATGTGTTACGAATTTAATGCTTCAAAAATCAAGTCATTTGGAGGTCGGACGACATTAAAAGAATGAAACATGTTCAGGTGAGGGAGAAAACCTACGGGTCGCGATTGTGCGCGGCCGCGAAAGTCGCGATCGTGCTTTTCACACTTTCCTCCTGCTCTTCTTCTTTCGACAACCCAACTTCTAATTTCCATAACTTTTGATGCAGAACTTCAAATTTTGCAAACTTTATATCAATGGAAAGATAAAAGAAAGATCTACAACTTCTATGATAACTTAAAAACAATTTCTGCCTCTATAAGGGTCAAAATTTCAATCAAAGTGGCTATCCCAAAAGTTCCATCCTAAACAGCATCCAAACTTCTAATGATCATATCTTCCAACTCCATTGTCCAAAAATTTCATACTTTAAACTGTTGGAAAGCTAAAAAGATAAGCTACAATTTTTATAAAGACAACTTTGTCTAATTCTTCCTATATCAATACAGTTTTTCCCTTGAAGTCAGTACATAATGTTTACCCTTATGAAAGACTTGAAAAATTGTCTCAATTTCACTTCCTCTCATGCAACATCATTCGTAACCATCCAACTATGTTTCATCATTCATTCCTATTTTCTTATCCATATCATCTCAATAATATGCAACAACAATTCATATTCAAAATTTATCTTCCTAATTTGATAACTTTCCCAAATATACCGAATTCCAACTTAAACTCATCCTTAATTAGTTCATATTTCAACTCTACCTCATCCATACACAAATTCACTTTTCAACTTAACAATCATCCATTCACAAATCCATATTTCATTAACATCATAAAATAAGAGTTTACAAAGCTTTAATGGCATTCTAAGCCACACTACATCAACAATATAAAAAATTCGAAATACAAAAGATACAAAACTCCATAATTCTCAACATGTGTCTGAAGTCTTGTTTTTTTTACATCAATCTAACTTAAAATACAAAATATGCATTATCGAACGAATGCCTTGACTCTCTTTGACCCGATCTCTTTCTCATCACCTGGAGATGGGAATGAAAGGGAGGGTGAGCTTGAAGCTCATGGGTAACAGTTTATAACAGAAAAATAAGCAAAATCTTTGAAATGTTCATTTGCCAATACAAAGTTCTTATTAAATTCATCAAAGTATCATTCTCAATTTCATAACCGAAATTCACAAATTTTAAATCATGAATGCATCAAACTTGTCAACATCTCATAACACATAAACACATCAAAATAGTTTGGGTAAATTCATAAACATGATGAACTACACATTTCCACATAATGGTCCTGTGTGGTACTATCGCAATCCCACATAGTGGTTTGGCGTAGGCGTAAACTTTAGGGAGTTCATGAAGGAGCTCCATGCCACTAGTGAGTAGGCGGAAGAAGCCTTTAACTTGGTCAACGTGTACGTGACATTCTTGAATGGATCACACCAAACTCATATAACATGTAATTCATGAATGGGAAACCATTTGCCCAAATGACACATTCTTGAAAACTTGTTTTTCATGAACATGAGATATTTTAAAAACTATTTCCGAAAACATGATTTCATAAACATTTATCTTTTCAAAAGAATCGTTTTGAAAGTCTTTTCACAAATCAACCCAATTCACATACCAAACACATAGCAAATTCTTAGTTCATTCAAGAAGCACCAAATGCAACATTTATGATGCAATTTAAAAACATTAAATTTCCTTAATTCAAAGAAAACATATTGGCTTATTAATTCTATTATAAACGTATACCCACCTTGATTTCCTTGCTTGAAACTTTGCTAAAAAATGCCCTTAATCTTACTCGTCTTGTCTCCTTTGATTTCCTTGATCAAAGACAAAATTCTCATATCAATAGGGATTCAAATTGGAGAACCCACAAGACATATTCACTAAAATTTATCATAGAATCCTTAAACCCATATGTTTCTTAAGCTATATGAATCAAAACTCTTTCAAAAATCCAAAGATTAAAATC
>JANZLD010000237.1:75261223-75278545 GCA_026413575.1 Erythroxylum carthagenense
TCCGAGGTACTGATTGATGAATGAGATATTGAAGTGCTATTTACCTTACTTTGTTCTGCTTGTTGAATTTGATTTATACTGATTGTGTTCTGAATTTCAGACAATGATTGTCCGAGGCGTTTGATGTATGTTTATATCATTGGAAGTGCTTTTTCATGTGAATATGATTGACTACTTGTTTTGCACATGTAATGTCTGAAATGACCTTGTTTTGTTTTAAAACTATTAAGTCCTAGTTGTGAGTAAATAGGCATGCCTAGAAGGGTCTGCAGCTGCTTCTGTTATATTTTGGTGTCTTCTGTTACTGCACTTTGGTGTCTTTTGTTATTGACACTTTAGTGTCGAGACTTTGATCTCTTCTAGACACTTTGGTGTCGAGACTTCGGTCTCTTCTGTATAAGTCCCGTTACCCACTTCTGTAAATAGATTTAGTAGTCATCTGATTTTGTATTCTGATATCTGTTTGATTTTGATATAAACCAAATTGTATTCTGATTCTGAAGGGTTTATACCCTCTTGTGATATTCAGTTCTGATAATTATAAAAATCTGTTCTGAAATGCATTATGTCTGATTTAATGTTAGGCAATCTTTTAATGCACGCTTATGTTATTACATGATTATGTATGATGAGTTGTCACTTCTATATAGATTCGTTATTACTCACTAAGCTATATGTTTAGCACGGTAGATTTAACCCGTGTAGGTTCAGAGAGAGGATTATTAAAGACTAGGACAAGTCAACCGCAATGGTCAATGGAGTTTAAGTCTTGTCTTGAGAAAAATGTATTTTGAATTTGTTTTGGGCTTGTACCTGATGTATATGACTTTTGAATTTGTTTGAAGGTTTGTAATAACCTTAATACATGTTGGTCTTCGAATTTATTGTAATATGATTGACACAATATGAATGATATGTTATGTACAGTATGTTTGCTTGAGATTTTGCGTATGCACGTAAGTTATGTTTCGTGTTGGCCCCCAAATTCTTTTCTTATTGAATAAGCATGATTTCAATTTATTTTTGAGGTTTTGTTTGATTAATTTTTTTTGTTAGAGTTTAATTAGCATGTTAAAGGTTGGAGGATTTATTGCTTAGATTGATGGAATTAGAAGTATTAAATGGAGAAATTAAGATTAAGTTGGAGTATAGTATGGTGTTAGTTAAATTGAAGGAATAAGCATGTATAAGGGCAAAATGGGAAGATCACTTAAGGTAAAAAGGTATAAGGCTTGCAAGAAGGGGTAGATTGGTCTTTTGGCTTCATTCAAAGAAAGAAAGAAACAAAAGCATTTTTTTGTCTTGTTTTGGAGAGAAGGAACGAAATTTTTGAAGATAATGGGAGGTGAGTTTCGGTTGAGAGGGAAAGAAGAGAAGAAGAAGAAGAAGAAGAACTTAGGGTTTTATGTTTTCTTTGCTTTGGAAGAGTGGTTTTAAGAGTTTTTCAAGCAGGAAAAGAGAGAGGAAGATTTGATCTTCCATTAGAGACAAAGAGCACAAATAGTGGGTGGAGATTCAAAGTTAGTTGTTTCAAATCCTTTGAAATTTTGAAGGAGTTTTGGTTCAAAGGGCTTAGGAAAAGTATGGGTAGGAGTATTCTAGGATAAATTTCATACCTTTGTTTCCTTCGGTTTTCTAATTTTAAGATCTATTTTGATTTGGATTTTGTGATTGTGAAGAAGATCAAGGGAGGCAAGAGGAGCTTGAGAAAAGGCATCTTGAGCAAGTCTAAAGCAAGGGATTTTAAGGTGGGTAACATCTTTATAATTGAGAAAATGGGCTAGTACAATTGTTTTAAATAAATGGAATTAAATGCTTTCCAACAACTTTGAAAATGTGTATTTATTACTCTTTAGAATGATTTGAGAATATGACATGTGTCTTTTTCTTATGAATAAATTGTGAGAATGTTTTCATATTCTGTTAATGATTGTAAAAGAATGTGACTTTTGGAAAGAATGCAATGGTTATAAAATTGCTTTTGAAAATGTGACATTTTGGCCAATATGTTTGAAAAATGTGAAATATGTGCATATATAGGTTTGTGGTGGTCCATTAAGTGAGTCAAGTGTGCACTTGTCTATAGGCTTTTCCCGCCTGCCCGCTAGTGACATGGAGCTCCTCACGGACTCCCCTAAGTTCACGGCTACACATGACCGCTATGCAGAAATGTGTAATACGTTCTATTTTGGATCTACCCGAACCATTTCTGATGTGTTTATGTGATTATGTTTTGAAATCATTTTGATTTATTCGTTGTGTTGATTTGTAAATGGCTTGATAACTTGAAAATTTTGGATCACATTGTGGCATGGTTGTCAATGTAGATTTTGCATTGGAATTAAATGATTCAAGGATTTTTGCTTGTTTCTTAGTTATAAGTATGTTACTCACGAGCCATCGAGCTCACCCCCTTCTTCCCTTCCAATCCACAGGCGATGAGCAAGAAAATGAGTGACTAAATCGAGGTCAAGGCATCACTCCCACTTTGCTTTTTGATTTTAAAGCTATATTTTGTAAACAAAGCTTTAGTTGCATTTTTTGAGCAAAATTATTGTTCATGTGGTTTCTTTTCTTTGTAATTTGAATTTCTGAGACTTTAATGTATTGGGGCTAGAAATGCCCACTAAAGCTTTGTAAGGACACATATTTTGATATTATTGAAAGATATTCAAATTTGATTGTATTTTGCCGATGCATGTTCCAAAGGTTGCTTTGCATTGTTTTTGAAAATGTCCATAAGGGTAGGTTTGTGTATGCTGTACTTTGAGAAAAATTTTGGACTGATATGAATTGAATTGAATTAAGTAGCCTTCTTGAAAGTTATAGAGGAATTTCATAGCTTTCTAGCGATGTATAATATGCTATTTTTGGATGTGAGATTTGAAAGATGTGAATTGTTGAAGTTAGGTGCAGGTGCTGTCAAGAATGACAAATTTCAGGACAGAAATTTTGAGTGAATTTTTGACTCTCATAGAGTTAGAAATTGTTCTTAGATCTTTATGAAAGTTGTAGATTATCTTTTTATCTTTCCGTTGATATAAAGTATGACATTTTTGGAGAATGGAGTAGAAAGTTATGATGTTTAGAAGTTCTGTTACTATTTAGGATGACTTTTTCCAAGCAACTATTTTGAAGTAGATTTTGACTTCCTTAGAAGTCAAATTGGTTTTCAAGTCCTTCATGGAAGTTGTAGAGCTTCCTTTTAACTTTCCATTGATACCAAATTTGCAAATTTTGAAATTCTGAGTCAAAAGCTATAGAGTTTAGAACTTAGGTGGTCAAAATAATAATAATAAAATAATAAAAATATAAATAAAAGAGACACAGGTCGCGAGGGCGACGCTGTGCCCTTGCGTTGGTCGAGAGGGTGACCTGATCGCCTCGCGACTTGCTCGCAGGGGCGAGTGCCCTAGCACTGGTCGCGAGGGCGACCAGCTCGGAGGGCGACCTGACCCTCTTTCATTCTTTTGCTTATAACTTTTCCGTCTGACTTCCGATTGACCCGATTTTTGAAGCGTTGGATTTCTAAAACTTTCCTTTACCTCTTCATAAAATTATGTAGATTTTGATATTAATTTAAAAAAGATTGATTAAATCAAAGTGAGTTGGATTTTATTTTTTTCTGAACATGCTTCTATATTTTGGCGATATCTCGATCTGTAGAGATCCAATTGAGTTGATTCTTATTTCAAAATAAACTAGAGACATGAAATTACAACTTGTATGAAGGAATCAATTTTTAATTTAGGACCCAAGACTTTTTTTTTTTCAAATCTGTTCGGAAGTATATGATTTGGGTATTTTTGTTGAGATTTGGCTTGGTGTGGAATTCCTCCTTTGTGAGATGTGCGTCCAGATATCACGTAGGATGTCGGCATGTGACTCGCAGAGGTGGGGTTCCAACATTTCGTGTGTTTTAGGGTTTGGTTTCGGTTCGATATTATCTGTTTGTACTATTTTGTGTGGCATTCATATATCTTTCCAGGAAATAAGTAGGTGTTACATTTTGAAACGATCTGGGGGTTTTATTGCTGAAAAAAAAAGATGAATCAAGTGCTTTTTATTAAATGAATCCTGTGTTTTTTGGTCCGAGAGTTTTAGTGCAATGTCAAGGAGGGAATTTCTGAAAGGTTTTAGGTTAGAGAGAGAGAGGTGTGGGAGGAGATTTGGTAGTAGAAGCAAGGATTTTGACGAGGGTAGAGGGAGTAGAGTTATGAATGAGGAGAGGGTGAATGGCAGTAGCAGATCATCACCAGTCCGAGCTGCTTTCTCCACAAATAATCACATACGAAAACAATGAAAAATTAAAATCGACAATGAAAAATTAAAGAACAAACGAAACCAAATAGCCCCTTAATGTTCAACTTTGAATGTTCAAGTTAATAAAATTAGAAAAGGAAAATATAATATTTAGTGAATGAAAACAATGTGATATCACTCTTAATAAATAGAGAATATTTATATAGATATTTAAGAGTGTGGAAGATAATGTTACTTGTTCTTTTCTTCTGAGAATATTTATATAGATATTTAAGAGTGTGGAAGATATCACTCTTAAATTGTTTAGGCTCTCATTTCACCGTAAACCCAAAAAGAGTTTGCATCATGCTTTGGGCTTTGTAACTAGCTCAGGTTGCTTGTTTACATTGTTATCTATAATGGCAAATAAATAAAGTAGGCAATAAACTAGATCGGATCGAAGCACTAAAGATCCAAGTTGATCTAAAAAACATTTAGATACAAGTCTAAACTTCAAAAAAAATCTTAGGTTCATGCTTAAAACTAAGCAGATCTAACTACCCAGACTTGAATCCGTTTAGAATAATTTAATTGAGTTTGAAAAGTTTTCATATCCGGATTCAATTCTGATTTTAAAATAGGCTGAATTGGATGGGATCTAGTTGGATCACTTGCCTGATACAAGTGTTGCTACTTCACGTAGATCTGAGAACTCCGGCATTATTCACATCCATCCATGGGTGAGTAGCAGTAAATTAGGAACTGTCCTTTGCACCTCTTTCCAATTTGCCGTTTATAGAAATTCAAGTCAACGGTCTTCCTCGGTCTCCTATGTGCTTGCTCCACAGAAGGACGTGTTGTGTAAACAGACAAATCATGTTCCCTCAGCGTTATTGCATTTGCATAGTTTCACTAAACGTGTTCCTCCATTAACGCCAATACTAATCGTGGAGATTTGAGCATTTCTCTGTGGTCCCCGCATCGCAACTTATACACGGAAGACGAAGCTCAGCACCCCATCGCTTGACAAGATATAAACTATAAAGCATACTGTTTTGATGGGTCTCGTGTTTCAGGTCTTAATGGCTAAGTTGTGGGGTAATGCGACTCTTCTTGTTCTTGCTATGCTGCTACATTCTCTTCTCCTTTTTACTACTGCTAAAACCAACGTAGGTTTTCCTCATCTTTCTTCTACTACTCAAGATCAGTTATGTTTGTATATTAATCTTGTTTTGATCTTTGTAGGTTTACATAGTCTACATGGGAGATAGGCGCTACGACGAGCCAGAGCTGGTCCAGGAGTCCCACCGTGAGTTGCTTTCAGACATTGTTGGAAGGTATGTTTTCTTGCTTTCATGGTTTTTAGGACTTTAGCAGCTTTATTTACACCCATCTTCTTAGATTTTTAGTTCAAGTAACAAGATAGGTTGAATTCATATTACTGTGTCCTTAAAGTTTGTTAAACTTATTCATTGATTACTTGTTTGATCCAATGAATTACAAAGCTCTCAGATGAAAATAAATGAATAGTTATGTATTAAGATGATATATATTATACTATTAAGCAGAGACGGATATGGTGAGTTGTGAAGATGGTAATGATTCACAAATTGAATGTTAGTGAGTGAAGTTCTATGATTTTTGGTCGTTTGGCAGTAAAGAAGCTGCCAAGGAATCGATTCTCTACAGCTACAAGCATGGGTTTTCTGGATTTGCTGCAGTCTTGACCAAGTCTCAAGCCAAGTATATTGCAGGTGTCATAATGTTGGTGAACTGTGAACTCCACTTGTTTAGCACAATCTGTTACTTGTAGAAAGTTGCGTTCATTTCTCCTTTTATCGGTGTGTTCCTGCAGACTTTCCTGGAGTTGTTGGAGTAATTAGGAATAGAATTGTTAGTCCTCAAACAACTAGAAGCTGGGACTTCCTGCAAGTACGGCCCGAAATTGCCAATGGAATCCTTTCAAAGAGTAAATCTGGAGCTGGGTCGATCATCGGCGTCATGGATACAGGTTGGTGAGATGAATGATTGTATAGTTCTCCTTTGTATGGACAGGTCACTAATTTTCTTTTTGCACATTTCGCTATATAGGCGTATGGCCAGAGTCAAAGAGCTTCAGTGATGACGCCATGGGGGAGGTACCTTCTCGTTGGAAAGGGATATGCCAAGAAGGAGAAAGATTTAATCACTCTCATTGCAACAGGTTTCGTTAGAGATCTCTGATTACATTGTCGTTTATAAATGCTATCCTACCATACTTCACCTTTAGTTGACCGGACTAGAACTTGTCAGAGTTTGTAACTTCATATAGGATCTCATACGCAATACAACCTTTTAAATCGAAAGAAAATTCTGTCAACTGTGCTTGCACGTCTCTGTTCCTGGTCAAAGCTCACTTCCACTAAGATTTCGAAAATTGTGGGTTGAACTCATTCCATCAGTAGTCAGAACTCAAATCTACTCTTTGTATTTACTGCTTGTTACTTTTGAGCAGGAAGCTTATTGGTGCACGATGGTACCTTAAAGGTTATGAAGCTGAATTTGGAAAGCTGAATACAAGTGATGGGATTGAGTTTTTATCTCCTCGAGATGCTGCAGGTCATGGTACTCATACATCATCTACTGCTGCCGGTGGACTGGTTGAAAATGCCAGCTTTCTGGGCTTAGCTCAAGGACTGGCAAGAGGGGGTGCTTCATCGGCTTGGCTAGCTATCTATAAGGTATGTTGGGCTACCGGTGGCTGCAGCTCAGCTGATCTTCTTGCTGCAATTGATGATGCAATCCTTGATGGTGTCGATGTTCTTTCAATGTCTCTTGGCTCAGCACCTCCACTGGCTACTTATGTGGATGATGCCTTAGCTATTGGCTCATTCCATGCAGTAGCCAATGGAATATCTGTTGTGTGCTCTGGCGGTAATTCTGGTCCTTATCCTCAAACGGTCATAAATACAGCTCCTTGGATTATTACAGTTGCAGCAAGCACCATTGATCGGGCTTTTCCCACAACAATCACCATGGGGAACAATCTAACTGTAGTGGTACTTCTCTGATCTTCCTTCGGCCAAAGTAAAGCTTTGCTAACTCCATTTACAGTAGAATCGACAGGAAGAACTTTTGAACTTGGCAAAATTTGTTAACGTATATCTTTGTTTTATAGACCTGGAAATGAATTTTAACTTCTCAAACAGGGTCAGGGTCTGTATACAGGGAAGAATGTATACACATTTCACCCTATCGTTTATGGTGAAGATATTGTTGCTTCTGGTGAAGATGAAGAAAAAGCAAGGTATGAACTATGCACAAGATTACAAATTTTCTTCGAAATCTACATAAGATTTAAAAGGATGTGCATATCCTGATGATATCCTTTTAGCAGAAGTTGTGACTCGGGAACCTTAAATGCAACTTTAGCAAGAGGAAAAGTAATTCTGTGTTTCCAATCACGGTCACAGAGATCAAGTATGATTGCTAGACAAACGGTATTAGATGTTCAGGGCATTGGTGTTATATTTGCTCAATTTCCCACCAAAGATGTTTCTGTATCCCTGGATATTCCGTGTGTCCAGGTGGATTTTGTCATTGGAACATCACTTCTCACGTACATGGCGGGAAGCAGGTAAATCAACATAGTGGACTTTTGGTTAGTAAAACATATTGGATTTGGTTATTGTCAATAATGTCTGCATATAATGAAGCGTCAGAAACAAATCCTTGAATGTGATTTTATTTACTGCATTTTCATAAAATTTGGTGTTTCTACCAAGAACTAAGCTGATTAATTGTCTTTCTCTAACTGATGAAACATCTTATGTGACAGTAACCCTGTTGTGAAGTTTGGCTTCCCAAAAACAACTATCAGACAGCAGATATCCCCTGAAGTTGCATTCTTCTCCTCAAGAGGACCGAGTTCGCTCTCTCCTGCTGTATTGAAGGTGCGGCTCTTGTTTTGAAAAGCTTAAGTGTTTTTTTTATTTTTTGGTTATTAACATTAACATGCTCGGTGTCTCTTGCAGCCTGACATTGCTGCTCCTGGGGTGAATATATTGGCATCCTGGTCCCCTGCTGCTTCTGATATGACAACCAGTGGAGCAGCACCACTAACTTTCCAGATTGAATCAGGAACGTCCATGTCTTGCCCTCATGTATCTGGCATAGTTGCCCTAATTAAAGCTATTCATCCGAAATGGAGCCCCGCTGCAATAAAATCTGCCCTGGTGACAACAGGTTAGAAAAGCCTTAATTACTACTAACTATCGCCTGCTACCAGAAGAAAAGCCTTAATTACTGACTGCAGAATTTTGCTCAGCTTCTGTACATGACAAGTACAGCCAGAACACTGTCGCCCAGGGAGCTCCACATAAACAGGCTGATCCATTTGATTATGGAGGGGGTCACGTCAATCCTAATCGGGCAATAGAACCTGGTCTAGTATATGACATGGGGAAATCAGATTATACCCGTTTTCTGTGTGCCATGGGTTACAATAACTCTGCTATCAGCTTAATGACTCTATCTCCAACTGTGTGCAAGAAATCAACCAACTTCTTAGTAAATCTTAACTTACCTGCCATCACCATTCCGGAGCTGAAGCAAAAATTAACTGTATCAAGAACAGTGACAAATGTTGGTCCAGTGAGCTCCATCTACGTTGCTCGTGTTCAACCTCCTGCGGGCACTTATGTTAGAGTTGAGCCATCAATTTTATCGTTCAATTCCACTATAAAAAAGCTCAAATTCAAGGTAACATTCTGGTCACAGATAAGGATTCAGGGAAGATATTCCTTCGGAAATCTGTTATGGGAAGATGGCCTGCACGTAGTTAGAACACCTCTGATAGTTAGAATAGTACTCGATGATTTCTGCTCACAAACATGATTAGAAGTTATTTAGCTTGCATCGCATCACATGATTGAGGACTTGTTCTTTGTCGCAATGTTGTTGATGACTAAGAGTTATTTTGAGATAATAAAAAGGCTGATTCAAAAGCTACAGCTTCGTAAACGGTTCTTAAATATGGAGGCCTGGAGTAACAATATCAACCCAACCCGTGTCAACTAAAGAAGAAACCATCTAGTTAGAATGGAAAAACGACATAATAATACATTATCGATGTAACCCATCACAGCAAACATGATCGAAATATATTTCACAAAAGCCAATGAATCGAACAAAGCATCTGCTACAAGTTATGGTCAAATTTTGGTTGTGTCTGAGACATGGTACGCTGTCATAGAAATAAGCAATTTCCTCATCCTGTAAGAACCTTCCAAAAGCGGGAATGTTGGCCTCAAAACCAACTCAGCCAAAATTTTCCTCTCTACAAAAGTCTGCTCTCCTTGGCGTAAAACCCATCGAAATTCCTGAGTAGTACGAATAGGATCAAAGATTGCAACTTCTTTTCAGAAAAAGCATCCCGAATTTGGCTACAAAGTGTGCAGCTAATAGCCAAATCATCGAAGGTGGAGACCAACTTTCCGTAAAGGATTAGGACCGAAAGGAAATTGTCAAATTACTGGAAAGTGTTTCGTACCAGCTTGTATTACTATTATTATTTTGTCCTTTGCTTTGTACGTATCTTTCCTCCATGAACAAAAAAGTTGCACAGAACTGTCGCGATGGTTACAATTTCTTTCTTTCAAAGGACAGGTGAACTAAAGCAGAAGCTTACCTTACTCTTGAGTATACCTGACTACTGAATTATTGTTTCTTTACCTTACTCTTGGACTCAAAAGGTGGAACGTCTATTTTAGGAGTCCCTACACTCCAGTTCGATATTGTGTAAGGGAGATAAATTATGGTTTGATCTCAGCTAGTTTTTCGAAAAAGTGACTCAATGCTCAGTACTCACAAAGAGTCATCACATTAGATGAGCTCTCACACTGTTATTACCAAAACTCGAACTCAAAATTTTAGACTTATTTTTCTTTCCGATGATTAACTGGACTATCCGTGCGGGCAGCTTTACCTTACTCTGAATATACCTGACTACTGAATTATCGTTCATACTTATTAAAGATATTTTCCAACTCTCTAATTGAAATCTGCTATAAAAGTTTATCGGATATAGTTTCTTAACAAAGGGCCCCTGCAACAATCATGCGTGGTCTCTGATTCTGGCCCTGCAACAATCATGCGTGGTCTCTGATTCTCAAGTCAATTAAATTACTTAAAATATCAGATAATAGTTTTCTTCCGAACGGACCTGATCACTCATTATTCTGTGGTCTAGTCATGTCAAGGCAAGTGCTTCATTTGGACCTTTAAATTGAGAAAACATATATTTATTATAAGGACGTGAGCAGGATTAGGTGGTTCTTAGGTGAACCACCAATCCATGCAGTCTCACCTGGATCTCCACAATCAAGCATACATTATTCAACACAAACACGCTCTACTGACATATGAAGTCAACAGATGCGGCTTCTGTTTCCTCAAGAACCCTCTCCATCTCACTTCCCGATTTCATCACGCGTTATTGTTTCTAAGCTCTAAAACATCAATTAGTTCGAATTCCTCAATGCTCCTTCTTCTTAAAACTGAATTAATTCTTTTAGTGTACATATTAAAAGTTCTTTTTATAGGATTAAGAAGGAATGATTTGTATATAAAGGGACTCGTATTTTAAATTAAATAGCTACGTATGAGTAAAATTGCGTAATACTGAACTTTTAAAAAAATTATTTAATCAAAACCTTAGGTGATTCTTTCCGGGGTCTTTTACCAGAAAAGAATCCTTCCTCCCTTCTCCCTTCTGGTCATTGAAGAACATGGCCTACAATTAACAACAAAAATCAGCCACCACCATGAGAACAAAAAAATCCTGCTGTTTTGCTGAAGTGAATTGCGGGGGACAAGTTGTGACCACATAACATTATAGTGGTTGTAATTATTCATCTACAAGTTGGTGTTTACCAAATCAAATTAATAGTTGTTAGGCCACTTTATACGAGTTAGTTAGGTACTTTGATTGCTCACCTCATTTCTTAGTCTATGAATCATCAACACTTCAAATTTGACAAAGTTTATAGCATTATTATTGACAAACTTTCTTCAGGATAGACATGTTGTTTTGCTTATCCGGCGCAACTTCTCTACTTTTGATATTTCTTGTACAAGCACGAAACCTTTAATTACTGTTATACTGTAGCTGCTCCTTAGCTGGGTCACATGCGTAACATTATTGTATGGGTCAAAGTAAAAAATATATATATTACATGGGAAAGGCATTTGAAAATGTTAGGAAGAACAATTAAAATTCGATTAACACAAGCTTTGGCCTTTTCTAATCTTTGCGAGGGAGGAGTCATCAAATTTAAATTCAAATGATTGTAGGATTACGAATCAATGTTTTAAAAATAAAATTAAATCATTAAGATAAAAAATTTAAGGTTTAAAAGGTTTAACTGTTATTATTGAATAAAATTAAAAATTTTAAAATATATTACTCTTATTTACGGAAATTTTGAAATTTAATTGTAAAAAAGGTAATTAGATAAAAATTAATTAATTTATTTTAATTTTTAAAAACTTATTATATAATCAATTAATTAACAAATTAATCTATTTTTAAAAACAAAAGTTATTAAAATCAATTAACCTAAAATTCAAAAAATGAAAAAATTAAAAAGTTTAAGAGTTTTACTGGAAATATATAAAAATTATTATTATTTTTGTTGTTATTATCGCTCATTGATTCATCTTTTGATTTTTCAAATCTGAAATTGTTTCTATAAAATAAAGTTAAAAAAAAAGGCAACGCAATCAACGGAATACCAATTTTGTAAATAAGTTGGCACAGAGGGGCAAATTTTGAGAAGGAAATGAAGAGCATGTGTTCGTTATTGGCTTTGAAGCATTATTGGCGCCACGTGACGTGCCACTGCAGGCCAGAGTGATATGTGCTGCTCCTCACTACTTTTTATAATTGTGAGGAAATTTCCTTTTGCTCAAAAAGTTGACTCTTTTATCTTAAAACATAATTAAGACGATTATTAGTTACAAATATATTAAATATTTTTTAAAACATTAGATTAATTTTAAATTGCGAGCAGCCCTCTTTGCCTCCGATTCCCATTCAAACGTGGTGCAAAAGGGCATCGGGATTGGAGAAATTGTATACGTTATATATTAGGTGTATATTAGAAAGAAAGAAAATAAGACAAAGACTTGGTTAATGGTCTAAGGGTGAAAAGTTCCAACTTCCAAGTGGAAACTGTGGATTTGCTTTGAACTGGCAAACCAGGAATGACCCAAGAATAGTCAGCTTCTAACTTCACCGAAATGATATTTAAGATGTATTTGAAAAGTTTGTTTTCAAAAAAAAAAAAAAAGTTAGAAAAGTCTATTATTGATAAAGAGATAGGCGGAGATAGATATAAAGGAAACAAGAAAGAAAGAAAGATAAAGATAAACCATTAACTACGCACCAGTTTCGCCAACAAACCAGCCTTCATTTCAGTGCTCTCCAACCAAACTCTACATATCACCTATCTCTCCATCTTTTTGCACCCTTGTTGCTCTTCATCTTTTATCAGGTAGGAATTCGCAGAATGACTTTGATATGGAAAATTCATAATAGAATAAAAGAAGTTCAAATTTTTTGAGGTTTTTCTTGTTACTGTTTGTTATATGTGTTGAAACCTTTTGGTGGTTGGATTTGGATATAGAATATGAAGTCTTGCATGGAAGCTATTGCCTTGAAGTCGAGTTTCCGGGGAGAATTGTGCAGAGAATCGTGTCCACACGCCAGTTTCGACGATTTATCGTGTTGGAATGTAACTTCAGGAGGTGTTTTCCCAGCAGAGGATTTTTCTGTGGACTGTTTCTTCGATTTCTCAGAAGGTGAATGTAAAGATGACGTTTTTCAAGAACATGAAACGGAGGAACGAGTGGAAGAAGAAAAAGACTCTATTTCTGACTCTGTTTCCTCTCAAGAACGTTCAGAAGATGTCAACTCCAACTCCTGTAGCTTTTCTGATTCTCTGTTCAATGACGAACTTCCCGTGCCTGTAAGTTTCTTTCTCATTCGTATTCTTAAACCAGGGTTTTACGTTTTCGCCTTCTAGAACATGATAATTATGAAAGAAAAGTTGCAACTTGGCTTAAAACTCAAGAAAAATTCTTGGAAAGCAATATTGAGGATTCTTCCGTACCAATTTTTTGGGTTCTCTTTTCCTTGTAAGTGTTAAACCTTAAAACCCATGTTTTGCTTTCCACAGGTTGATGATTTAGCGGACCTTGAATGGGTGTCTCAGTTTGTGGACGATTCTTTATCAGAAATACCTGTTTTGTACCCTTTTGGTGAAGACAAAGCACAAAGCTTTGCAAAAACCAGGTTTCAGCAAGACCTCAAACCGGGTTTGACGAGAACTCCTTGTCTTTTCCCATATCTGGTTCCGGCCAAAGCAAGAACAAAACGTTCGGGACGCACCGGACGGAGCTGGTCTGGAGGGTCATCGTTGACGGAGTCTTCGTCGTCGTCGTCAACGTCGTCCTCTGCTTCAACCCCATATTTTACCGTCACCAACGCGGACATAAAGGTTGACTCGTCAAATGACGTGGTTGAGCCGCCGCTGAAAAAACAAAAGAATGGACCAGCGGTTCAACCCGGTCAACTTTCCGGTTCAACACAGTTTCAACGACGGTGCAGTCACTGTCAGGTCCAAAAGACCCCACAGTGGAGAACCGGTCCGTTGGGAGCCAAGACACTTTGCAATGCTTGTGGGGTGCGGTACAAGTCCGGTCGGCTTTTTCCCGAGTATCGACCAGCTTGTAGCCCAACCTTTTCGGGTGACATTCACTCCAATAGCCACCGGAAAGTTTTGGAAATTAGGAAGAAAAGAGAAATGACTGGTCCGGGATCCGATCTAAACCAGATGGTTTCAAGTTTTTAAAAGTTTTTTAGAGTCAGAGCTCAGAAGTAGGTTGAACCGGGAACCGGGTTAGTGGTTCAGTTTGTAGGACTTAGACTTGTTACGCGTTATACGAGGTTGTATTCTTATGCTAGATAGATCCGATTTGTAGTTTTTTTTAATAATTATTTCTTAAGTTATTTTTTTACTATTTGTTTTATAGGGCTAATTAAGATAGGGTATGACGTTGTAGGAACGGGGAGTTTAAAACTAAGGCTGTTTAGTTTAGTAGGATGTTAATTAATGAAATGAAATAGAATAGAATATAAAGAAATTGTTTAAAATAAAATAAAATATAGTATAATAAAAATTTATTCAGAAATGATGGAAATGTTTATAATAAAACATAATAAAATGTTGATTAGAAGATGAGCCTAATATATAATAAATGATTATTATAATTTTAATATTAAAATGATTATTATAAGAAGTTTAATGTTATAATTTTAAAATAGAAATTACGTCTAATTAAAAAGCTACGTTTAAGTTGATAAATAATTTATATATTTTTTATTTTAAAATAAAAAATTTTATTATTTATTATTAATTATATACAATCTACTAGTAATTATGTACAATTTATTATTAATAATATAAAAATATCATTAGTAAGGTAAGGAGAAATAATATAAAAATATTATAAAATTTTTGTGAATAATAATTAATGAGTATGAAAAAAAGAAGATTAAGATTAGAAGAAGTAATTAATATTAAGAATAATTATTTAAAATATATTAAATAATATGTATTTATTAATTTATATTTTATTATAAAATTTTTATTTTTACTGCTTAAAATAGAATGTATCTTAAAATCAAAAATCTTAACTGAACAGGCCTGGGATTTTGCAGCTATCTCCTTGATTGAACGAGTAATTGTCTGTCTTATGTCTCAATTAATAGAATCTGGAACAGATGGATCATCTCACAGTTTCTGTCTCTATGGATTTGATTTGTCTTTTCATTCATCTCTTGAAGATTAAATAAATGGGAATGGTAAGAGCCGGCCCGGAAGTGCCATCTGGGAGGTGGAAAGACGGGATTGGGTGGCTATGATAATGAAAGTCGAGTGGCAAAGACCAAAGCACTAAACCAAGTCAAATTATGTGGGTGTATAATATATATATAAATATACGTCTCAATAATGAACCGAAGCTACGGGGAAAAAGACGTTAAGGCTGATGGCTGCGATTACAAGTGGAGGCCTCTTTTTATGCAGATAGATTCGACTCTTCTTTCCAGGAATATGAGCTAAAATATCTTTTACCTGTTGCCTTTTTAAAGGACAACTGGGGCAACCGGTCTGCCTGATCGTTTGACCTGGCGTAATTGACTCCATAGAGAAGAATACAGGAAACATGTTCCCTTTCAACACTGTATTCCAGTCCATCACACACGCTTCCACCTCGTTTGGTTAACACCCATCGACCATTTTTTAGCTGATTTGTTGTTTTCAGTTTGATTAATTTCTTAGTTGATTTAAAATAAGTAGCTAAATATGAAAACGCTTTTATATTTTCTACCACCGGCTAAAATTTTAATTTTTAATTCTTATTTAACCCTTTTTTTCCCCTTGCTTTAAAGATTGTTAGCTATAATCTCTTTTTTTGCACTTTTTGTGTGTAACGAAAGGTCATAAAATTTATTGTTGAAATATAACCATACGGGCAAAGAAGCATCTTGTAGCTTGTCATATAAACAGGTGTAGGCGGTGATTGGTTGAAAATAAAAATAGAAAGAATCGTATAAATTTCTAGCGGCTATGAAAATAATACCGGTGAATATTACTTGTCTAAATAACTTGAAATAAATATCCTATAAAAACCAAATCAAAGAAGAATACAATAATTCTATTTCATACAGTAGTACAAATATACACAAACATTAATTCCTTATCATTATTATCATCATCATCACACTCCAAAGTCTCGCAGTGAAGCGAGATCTTGGAGGGTCTGACAATACGCAGTTTTATCTAAGGAATTGAATTTCGTACCGTTCTGATCGATACCGGTCGAAAAATGGTACGAAACATTAGTCGCCAGTACCGGCTTTGGATACCGGTCAATACCGGCCTGAACCATCAATTCCGGTCGATACCGTAACTTTAACCTAAAATTCTAATTACCCCGCCCCCCTTCTGGAGTCTTCTTCGAATCTTCTTCTCTCTTCTTCGGTTCTTCTCCACGCACGCCGCTACTCCTCTGTTCTACGATCTCTCTCTTGGTGTCTTGCCGTCTCCTCGCGGTCGACGTCTTCTCCAGTCCTCCTCCTTCGAGTCTTCGACCGCTGGTTTGCTTTCTCCCTTCGAGGCTTCGGCAGTTCGACCTCACCTCAGCGCACTCCTCCTCCTCATTGCCTTCTCCTTCGTCCTCCTCGAGTCTTCGACGCACCACACGACAACACGACCACCTTAGCTCAACCGGACCACATGACCCGACGTCGACCCGGATTGGCACCGAAGACCTTATTGTTTTGGAGTGTATGTTTTTTATTTTTGTTCCATTTTTCATGGCATTTTGAAAATGATTGCTTCTGTGATTGTGTTGGTTGTTAGATTATGATAGATTTGGGTTTACAAATTAGTGTTGTTATGTTAGATTTGGGGAAAATTTTGGATGTTGATTTCGGTTGAAAATGAGAAATCTGAATGGATATTGAAGTCAAGTTGATTGATTTTAGTCATTAGTGAATTCTGAAGTTCAACCGAAATTGGAAATTTGGAATTGGATTTTGGCATTTTGCATTTTGGAATTGGAAGTGGATTGGAAATTAAACTTGAAATGGTGATTTATTGATTATTGAATGGTGAAAATTGACTTGTGATTCATTATGGTATTAATATTGAATTGTTGAATTATTGAAGAATGAGATTGAATTTGAGCTTGAACAATTGAATTTGAGATTGAGTTTGATAATTTTAAATGTTTAATTGTACATGTATTTTACTTAATGATAATTTGGTGCTTATGATTAACCTTATATTTTAAATTTAAACTTTAAAGTTAAATTGTTGATGTTGATTAATTGGTTGTTAAAACTTAAAATTGAAAGTTGATAATCAAAATCAATTCAACATTTAAACCTAATTGAAAAATTGATAATCAAATGTGAAATTAATAATTAAATGTAAAATTGTAAAATTGATAATCAAAATTAGTAAAATTGAA
>JANZLD010000237.1:75287517-75310853 GCA_026413575.1 Erythroxylum carthagenense
ATTAACTAAATGTCATTCCACTAAAGACAATTAGTTAAACTCTTGAATTATTAAATATTATGAGAATATGTCCAATTCGTGTGATAATACAGTAAAAGGTTATCTAAAGATTGCAAAATCAAAAAAATAAAAGTCAGGTTAGTAACGGATCTCACTATAGACTTCTTAGCAGATTTGTCAGGATGCTCGAGATAACAGAGTTGTCAACAGACGTGTGATGTGGCCGAGGGTTTACATTTATGGATTACATTGTAAGTAACCACGCATCATCGTCTCCAACATCACATATGAAAAGACTTGCACCATTTATTTACAGACTTGATTCTTAAAAGGCTAAAATGAGCTCTTAAGTGACAACAAAAAACATCTCTTTACTCACACATTTCGTGCATACCCATTCAAACCTTTCTTCTTCAGCAAAATACAAATCATTTAATCAAAGTTCATCTGCACCCCTCCGCCGCTGTCTTGAAACACAGAAAACTGCTAATGGAGATTAATTAGCGAAATAACATAAAAACTCAAATATATAAATCAGGGCTGGATAGTCAGTTTAAAGGTCTCAACAAACCAAAGTGGCATCTTATGCTCCATTGCTAGCGACAGCTATGGGGTTTATCTCACAACGAGAGAAAGAGAGAGAGCCAAATTCATATAACACAGACAAAATTGAAGCCAACTCATGCCCAAAAAAAAAAAAAGGATAGTTGCAAGACAAGCCCTCGCAAATGACATTAAACTAGCAAACGAAAGCTAGTTCAGATGGAAAAGTATTGAACAAACAAACCGATAATATCTTCGAAGCTCTGAACGTCAACTTCCGCAACACATAAGGTGTAAAACTCGAAAAGGCGATCTTGGTATGATCATTAAGACTAGCTTGTGAGTGTACTAAAGTGCCCAGATAGAGAAACACTATCATTTTTACAAGATCAATGCAAACACAAGATTTAAAAAAAAAAAAGAAAATTACAGCTTGTTGGGACCCAGAAAGCTATATGGTAAGCCACTCGCCTCTTTTCCATCTCTTTCCGAGTTACCATACTTCACAGTAAGATTCACGAAAACCAGTTACTTACTATATTATCGTCGGAGGCGCGAAACTAGTAGAAACTCTCCTCATATAACTAAATTTGGGTAGAATATTTTCTCATTATCATATCTCAAAAAAACTGTGGCTAAAATGTTTGGATGTACATCATCATCATCATCATCATCATTATTACTATTACTACATGTGCTATGTTTTTATTAGAATTGTAAACTTAATTTGTATATAATTAAATATCTAAAATTTAAATTCTTATATGAATATTTAACGAAATACTAAAATATATAATATTTATACCCTTTTTTTTTTAAGTCATATTCCCATAAGTCATTTTACACGTAAATAGGTAATAATAAACAACTAATTTTATCAACATCTCAAAAAAATAAGTAAAACAATTTACTAGTTAAATTAGCTAATATAATCAACTATTAATTGCCAAACAAAGTCCTCTTCTTTTAACCATTACACACTTCTCTTTTAATTCTACGGGTTAAAAATTTATAACAAGCCCCATCGTTACAACCTTGTTACTTATGAAACTTGAGCAGGTAAGTGCTTTTATTTTCTGTAGATCACTTTAGAAAAGAAAGAACGTTTGTTCAGAGGGAAGACTAGATGATGAAAGTAACTATTATCCTGCAAGGGTTCTCTCCAATCATGGAACGCCTTGATCACATTTCTCCTTCAGGAGCCAGTCAGTGTATATATATGTATGTATATCATCCACGATATGATGTCCATCCCATACGATAACACCACAAAACAATTTGTGCTGCCAAATTCCATAGTTATCTGTGACTATAAAACATTGAAACATTATTCCAAGTCATACTTCCAATAAAATTACTGTACAGATTTAAACTGCTCTATGTTGCTCAAAATTTCTACCGCCTAATTATGCAAATAATCACAAGCAGCACCCTTTTTGCAATGCCCATTTTCATGGAATTTGCACACTCTCTGTCCTTTAAAGGAGGGCCTGGAAGACTCTCCTCCTCTGCTAAACGAGGGTTGCCTATTCCATGGTTTACTCCCATGACTAGAATCACCACCCTGAGAACTTCTCTCTCTTTGGCTGGACAATCTGTCTCCACTTTGATTCTGTTCAGTTGCCCACCCACTCAAGTTTCCACTAGGAGCTGCCCAACCAGGATTTGCATTCCCGGAACGTGATACTTGACCTGGTGCAACCCATCCCGCATTTACACTTACGGGTGCCGGCACTTGACCTGGTGGTGCCCAACCTGGAAAGGAATTCCCAGGTGCTTGCCCTTGAATAGGAGCAGTCCAACCCAAATTTGCAGATCCAGACCCTTGACCTTGCCTAGGTGCAACCCAACCTTGGTTAGCATTTCCAGGTCCAGGCACATGGGCAGGTGCAACCCATCCATGATTTGAATTTGCAGGTACAGGCCCACCCCAAGCTACATTGGGATTTCCAGGAACTGGACCCCAGCCAGTGTTTTGATTGTCTGTCCCTTGTCTCGGTGTTGGGCTTTGATTATCTGTCATATTCATGCCCCATGGAACATTTAGTGGAGGAGCCGCAGGCTGAAGATTTGATTGTCTAAGTGCTGAATTTTTCCAAGCATCCGACAGCACCAAATTTGAAGTGCCCGGTATAACAGAAACAGCAGTATGATTTCCTGGAGTCAAGGATGACGCAGAATTATGGAGGGAGGTTGGTGCAACACGCCAGTTACCATACGCACTAGGTTGGGTGGGCATAGGGATTGAGTTGATCGGATCTAGCTTCTGGGAAGAGGAAGCTTCCCATGCTTGAGATCCATTTCCAGGTACAGCGCTTGAACTATTCATTCCTGAGTTTGCAAGGACACCAGACATCCATCCTTGAGATCCGGCAGGAATATTACCATTCACAGGTTGAACCAAGCTGTGGAGACTTTTCATATCAATATTTGCACTAACAGAACTACTGGAAATAGCAGTTGGAAGCATATGAGAATTGAGTTGTAACCCAGGGGATTCACCAGTAACTGTTGATTGAGAATGCATTTGAGATACATTTGCATTACCCAAATGCATACCTGCTTCTGGCTTTGGAACTGAACTAATTGTATGTGAGATATTTGTGCCATCTACATGGTCACGTATCTCTACATGCCCACTACTCTTTGTTGATGATGTCTGTGGAGTACCATTGTGAGATAATTGGACATTATCTGATGATACTACTGCATGATGGTGTAACTCGTTTTTTCCTGCTGAAAATCGGTTAGCTTCAGAGAGAGATGTGGGAGATTGAGCCTGAGTGGGTGACCACTTACTTTCATAAGCTTGGCCCTTTTTCCCACTGTGAGCTTGTGCCGGAGTAGGAGAAGGAAGATTTGTATCAGAAGCCCACCTATCTATGGCATTGTTGGGGACATTAAGGAGAGTTGGAGCAACTCGGACCATAGAATTAGTGCTTTCAGATTGAGGCTTCAAATTTTCTCCAGAATTGGCAGAATACAAGGATGATGGATGTAAATTCTGCACCAACTGAGTCTTCAAGAGACTGTTATCCACAGATGGAGGCTCTTTCTGAATATTTCCAGCTAACGCCTCAGTCAAAAGTATAGAATCATCTTGCTTCTCTGTAGTTCTCCATATCCTCAGGTCAGAAGGGAAATACCCAGTAACACTCCATTTTCTCAGCTGTACCATTGAAAATGGTCCTTGAATTTTTCCAGATGGATCTTTGTAATGCCAAATCTTTTCAGTTTCACTGGTTCTTGAAATAGATTGTGTTGATCCTGAAGGAGGTGCAGGTGAAGTGCTTGGCATAATCTGAGGAGCAGATTCTGGTTTTAGAACTGAATGAGCACTGTAAGCTTCTGAATTTGGAGAAGTTTTTTGCTTCTCCCAGTTCTCTAGTAGATTTGCTTCTCTTTCCCTCCCCTGATTCCATTGATGGTCATTTACAATCTCATCAGTTCCAACTGCATCTTCCACCCTGCTCAGAAAACCTTTATTAGACATGCTTCTGTTTAAATCCCGGTTCATGCTCATGTAATTCCTTGTTCCAGCCCAAGATTCGTTTGTAGTAAAACCTCCTTTTCTCGGAGAAATCGGTTCTTGTCCTCTTACTCCAGCCCAAGAATCATTTGTAGTAAAACCTCCTTTTCTTGGAGAAATTGATTCTTGTCCTCTTACTCCAGCCAAAGAATCATTCATTGTAAAACCTCCTTTCCTTGGAGAAATTGGTTCTTGTCCTCTCCTGCTAAAACTACTGCTTCTAGGTCTAACGTAATTTTCTGCAACACCAAGAAGTAAAATAAAGTTGAATGACCCAGCATATGATACAATGAACTATACAGAACTCAGTAACGGAATCAAGCAAATGAGACCTTGTCCCTTGTCGTCATTTTCTCCATCTTCTTCAGATTCATAGCTTGGGTCCATTTTTGGATCAGCATGTATTTCAGGAATCTCTTCAAATCTACGATGGCGCTCCTGAGGAGACTTCAAAAGCTGCAATTTCTCCACACATTCTCTGAGCGTAGACAGAAGTTAAGAACTACTAAAATAGTTGTATAGAATTGCAAGAATTTCTGAGAAAACATGTGACAAGTAATAAATTCAGCAATATAAAGGCTTCTGAATTCAGACTTGAAAGCTTTAATTTCCTATCATCTGTATGATTTTGATCATATCCTATCCTAGTTGAAATTTTACTGTAAAATCCCTATGCTTTATAGGCATACACCAAGAGAGAGCCACAAAAGTCTAGGCGTAGACGAGGATTTGAAGCCAACACAGAACTCACAACAGTCATTCATCTAAATCTATCTCCCCATCTAGTTCACATTTAACATATAAGAACAAGCTTTCCTGTGATAGAAGTTTCAGAGCTCTACAAGAATTCATACAATGGCAAGATGAATTTAAGCATATCTGTCAAGTCTGTTTTCTAATCTAAAGCCGATAATATGCAAGTAGATTGTTCAAGAGGACATAAAGTTGCTAATTTAATTTGCACAAGTTTAAGAAAATCCATAGATTTATAAACTGCTGATATTCCTCGACGTGTACTCTAATTTGAATATGGAAAGAATACCAAGTAATATTAGCTTTAATGGCATATATCCTTCAAGAAGACAAGAGTCCAAATCATTATATAACTACATAATGGTAACTATTCAGATCTTCAAAAGGATATTCCTTTCTCCGACCCAAATCACTAGCTCGATCTCGAAGATGACTGAGACGAGTAATTTCAGTTTCCAATGCCTGCCACATAATAAGAGAATCATCAGATATCAACTCAGTTTACATAAAGTGGAGCCTGCTAGAGTGGTCCAGAGGTTTTTTTTTATCATTGTTTCGAAAATTTGTATTAGTTCAACAACCAGACAGATGATATACCATCAGCAACACAAAGTTAAACTTCTTATATCATCTTCAACCCATCATTTTGAAATTCAACATTAATTATCACCATGGTCGGTTAATATCCTAAGGTTGAGCCTCAAGCATGCAACAGTATAGTTCTATTATACTGTTATATTACCAAGAAGTGATTATCATCCCCATTATTTATGCTCCAAACTTACATCTTCAACTCTCACAGCCTGAAGTGCCATAGCCTTCTCTTGTATGTCCCCCTACAAACAGCACACAATTCAGAATGAAGAACATCCAGTAACTTAACAAAACACTACAAAGTAATGCTGCCTCACCACAGTCAAGCGATTAAGAAGTCCACATCTTATGCTTTGCCGAAGACGCTTGCATTCATCCTAGGACATCAGACAAGATAGTTAACAAGCAGATCCAGCAAAATGAATGCAACCATTCAAGCCAACAGATTCTCAAGTACTGCCACTGGTTTGCAAAATCAATAAAGCTGAACTTTGTCCCTCAATACCAACCCAAACGCAATGTAAGCAATCATTCTAATTTCTACAGAGTAAGACATTCTTTAGACGGTAAAAGAAACAATATAATCATCACAGTTTTTCACTCTAAATGAAGAGTTATAAAATTACATCAACAAAAGAAATCATGTAAAGACACCAAAAACGACAGAATAAGGAACAAATAAAAGGGAAATGGCTTGTCACCTCAGTAAAATCTTGATTTGAGATTATATCAATTGTCACCACCTCTGTCTTGCTTAGATTTAATATTTCAAGTTGAAAATTGGCTGTTTTTTTGCCAACTCTGTAGGGCTCAGGAGCTTTGCTTGTACCTGCACAAAAATATTAAAATGAATTTATCCTACTATTACACAATTTTTATACTTCCACAAGGCAATATGAATAGTGCACAAGGCAAACATGAGGGTTTTACCAACAACTTGCACAAGCCTGTACAAATCTTGCTTTTGGGCACTGCCGGAGATTCTTATTCTCACAAAAGCACCAACAACTTTGTCATGAAATGTCTCCATATCTTCAATTAGATTCTCCACCAAACTGCGTTTCAAGTAAATTAAACTGATATTATGCATATCAATAGCTGCATAATCATCAAGGTTTGATTGCAGTCCTCTCCCACCACCCTTTTTCCGTGATTTGCGCTTCTTATCCTTAGTTGACTTCGCAGGGGTATCATAGTTCCCATCAGCATCCAACTGATTAGCTTCAGTATCAACAACACTCCCTTGCTGATCATCCACTTGGGAGTCCTCTTTCCAAAGGAAGTGCGACTCAAGAAGCTTTAACATTTCAAAATGGCCCACGCGTGGCTTCCCAAACAGACTCTGAAGCCTTGAATCACAAATTATTTGACTTTTGCGACGAGGATCACGGAGTTTGTTCCTTTTTATGTATTCCAGCAGGAGAGCTTGTACATCAAATTGAGAACAAACTGACTTGTCGCCATTCCTCATGTGCCCGACAAACTCCAAAAGCTCCTTGGAGGCCCACAGAATTCTTTCATCAGATGTTACCCCTTCAGCTCCACTGCCTGTTGCTGAGTTTGGTAAATTTCCTTCCCTAGAACGAGAATTCATTCGTTTTCTACCCCTTCTTCTTTTAGGTGCTGTCACTTCCATATTAGCAGAACTATCTGATCCTGACCCTTTGTCATTATGAATGTTATAGACTTCATCTGCTGAATCTTGCATACCCATGTTTATTTCAGGTCCTTTCCATGGGTTTTTAGCATGAGCAATTTCTTCAGAAGTTAGAGAGAACCTCGCTTTTAGGTCAATCAAGTAATCCTTGAAAAGATACTCCCAGCTGTTTTTGTCATCAAAATTCACATGGCCCTGCCAAAGTACAAAAGGACAAGTACATAAATCAGAATGAAAGTACACTTACAAAAGTCAAGTATTAATGCACAACAAAAACAGAGATAAAATGGATGTGGTAAAATTAAAAGTAGGAAGGCAAAGTAGATTCTCTTCTACAAGTAGAAATCTCAAGTGATAAACCACTACAAATTATTTATAAACCAAGCATAAGAATAGGTAGGAAGGACTTAAGATATTAACAATTGACTGATATAAAGGAGAAGAATGAAATCAGCATAAAGGTAAGTCAACGACCAGAGAGTGGGAAAACTGAAGGGTACAGGATCAATCGGCTAATAGAAAACTAAACTTAACAGTCTCGCGAACAAATTCAAACTCTACTGATAAATGCAGATGAACACAACATTGATTGGAGGAGTTGGAGCATCATGAATACAAGAAATTTAAATCAGAAACATTCCATGGCCTCAGTTAAAAAGACCGTTCATTGATCACAAGCTTATTTACAACCTGCGTGAAAAATCTAATTTTTTAATCTCAAAATACAAACTTTTGTGCGTTGATCTCCACCACAAAATTTTGGATTTTTATTAGTTAGTTACTTCATTACAAAGTGTCACTGCAATTTAAGAAAGCATCCTTAGAGGCCCTAGAGTAACAAGTATTTATTGTTCACTGATGCTGTGTGTTTCTTTGAAATAATATGATATCACATAATATATTCACCGCTACAATTGGCCATCTGCTGCCACATTAGATCACAACTTAAACTTCAGCCAAAGTTTTGTGTTCCTTCGTTATATAGATTTGTAAAGCAAAGAATCTTATAAGTTGTCCATAATAGAATTTGAGAAAAAGAGCCAGCAAAACAATAATAGCAACAGTAATATGGAAAGATAGGACAGGAACATACCATCTCCTCATTTCCTTGTCCATTCCCTTCAATCAATAGAACAGTTTTCATGCATGTCTCACAGAAGCCTTTATTACCTCTCACACAAAAAATAACAGCATCTTTGATGCACCCCTTGCATAAGGAAAATGTACATGTATAACACATGTAATAGGCATTCTTCCCACAGCTGCTGCAAAGGTGCCAACCTAAGTATTGAAAAATATTACCAGGTTGACTTTAGATAAGTTACAAAACTAAGCAGCCAAAGACGTGAGATACATTGCATAAATTGTAAGACAATAGCTTCAAATAAAGAATGACAAATGAAGAAGTAAAAAGCAAAACATCACACATAAAAGACAACCTCCACAACGCTTAAGTCATCAAGAACACTTATACAAGGAAAAACATGAAATAATTTAAGCATAATTTTTTTATCTGCTTATGTAATGACTACAACGAAAAAGAATATAACCAATCACCTTCAATTTCAAAAATGTTTCCAGACAAGCACTTAAGTCATAAAGTTCCAACAGTAGAGGGCAATGTTGTTAGGCATTACTAAGAAATTCATCCAAATACACCTAGGCCAAGAAAATAAATAAATATATAGTCAGACACATTTAGACGTTCCTGAAACTAGAAGCCAGAGTTTAACCCATGTCACAAAAATGTACTTTGCATGGACCACAACCCATTGGGGAATGCACACATGAACTATTTTAGATATCCTTTTGAATTTAATAACTTGCATTTCCTTCTCAGGAGCCTTTTCATTTGCACATTTTGCTTTCCCCCAAAACACTTCTCTAAGTAGTGCACATCTTTCACTTCTTCTGGAGGAAGAAAAAAAATCCATTCAGAAAAGCAGTTGGCATTAGCAACCCAAATGCCAAATGCCGTTGAAATGAGTTTAACTGCATAACCCTCCATTTTCATCCATCCAGACTACAAGTCAAGCTGTCCCAAAATCCACAGAATAGACAAGTTAACAGTCGATAGTGGTCTGACCAACCCCACCAAAGGCTTTACAGAAGAATGGAAATTTATAGAGCCAGTGAATTTGCAATCATTAACAATCAGAAAGCATGGAATTAAAGTTGGATATAAGGAATATAACTACTTGAAGGGATAAAAGTTACTTGATTCGTAGAACTTAGGAATCTCTAGTTGCTTAGAAGTAAACTCCATCACTAATGTTTGTCAAACATTGTCCAATTCTAACTTCAAAATTCTCACTTTTTTTACTTGTGTCCACATTATTTACTTTTTTGAGTTAAATGGCCTTTTGCTTTTTCATTATTATGGTACAGATAACTCTTGAGCTCAAGGATGGGAAAGGACAAGTGGGTAAGAAGCTTCTTCAAACCAAAAGTGATATGGTCATGTTTGCAGCCTAATCACATCAAATCCCTAAAGCAAAATGGTCTAAGAAAGTGACAAAACCTTACGGTGTTTTGATTTTTCTCAACAAAAACTCCAAGATTATACAAGAAAAATAACAGATGTTAAAGCAGGCTGTACAACTTTTGGCATACCCACTGTTATAACTTTGATCCTTAATCATATCCAATAAGCACAAAGTCCATGTACAATCAACATCGTAGCTCGTAACATGTATAGGAAGCCAATATTAAGATTGTCTTCATGATCTTCAAGACTTCAGTGGCTTCTTCAAGCACCAAAGGTTGATGATTTAGTAATAGAGATTTTTTCCGTCTCTATTTTAATGCAAACATGGTTATTACCAGTCACTGCCATTGGGACTTCAAAAAGTTCATGGAATTTAATTGTTAGATGAAACGTTACACTTGAAACGAGGTACAATAACCCAATATGGTGAGCTTGCAAAATTAAACAGTAGATAAGAGCATCCTGTCCCTTTGCACAAGTCCACTCCTGCAAGATTGCTGTTGTGGACATGAACCCTTTTGTCAAAACAAGAAAATACAACAACTTCAACAGTGTACAAGAAATGAAGAAGTAGTCTAGCTGACAAGGGAGTTGAGATTCAATAAGTTCTCAAGGTATCCAATCAGTAATCTTTTGTTGAATTTCTACTTTGAAATCATCAAAGAACATTATTAGTAGCTAATGTTTGATAAAAGAAACTTGCAAAATTTACTACCACTAGTACAAATCCCACAAGTATTACTGTTACAAAGGAAAAGAAGAGACTGCTTATGAAACCTAGCATAGACATTGCCAATTTATTATGTAAACTTTAATGCTTATGCATCCTTCCCTAGAAAATATTTTCCCTAGTCTAGTGGAGTCTCAAAAATCCAAAAGGACATAAAAGATTAGAACTGAAGTCCAGACAAACAACAAGCTTAATGGTCCATCAACAGTGAAATTCAGAACTTGGGAAAAGAAATGAAAGATTTTAAGAGCCAAAAAACAGAAAACGTGAGTAAAAGACCTTACCACAATTCCATTTCCCCTTAGATTGAAAGAATGCATCATCTCGATTAACACAAGCAGGATGATATGCCTTAGGGCACCCCCTGTAAAGAATCTTAACCAGTCAAGCAAAATGGTGAAAGAATGATAGTATGAACAACAATACAGAATACGCATAAGACTACTCCATTGACAGCAATGAAACTAATGGCCGTTTTACCTGCGGTCACAAAGAACAAGAGAACCTCCATCAAAACAAATGAAACAGACATCCTCCCCTGACTTTCTCCTTGAAGGGACTCTGGTAGGAATTTTTGTACTTTTTCCTCTTTTCCTCTTCCTACCAGCACTTTGTCCTATTTCCTCTGTTTCCTCCTCTGCCCCCTCAGTTCCTTCAGCCATTTCTGTCTCCTCCACTTCATTTGCTTTCCCTGCTTCTTCTTGCACTTCCATCTCTTCTTCCACAGCATCCAACTCCATCTCCTCATCTTTATCCATTTCCATCTTTTTAGCATCCTCCTCTACCTCCACTCCAATTTCAGTAAATTGAACCTGCTCCGCTGCATCTCCAGCATCATCCTCCATCTCATCCAACACCTCTACATTATGTTGATTTGTATCCACTTCAGTCTGCTCTTCCACCACAATCTTGCCAGCCACCTCCTTACTCTGCACATTTTCCTCTTTGAATTCCTTCTTCATATTACCTTCCCTACAATAATCAACATCCACCCTATTCCTTTTCTCTGTCGGACATATCTTCTCCACACTTTCCGTTCCATCTGCAATCACTGTCCCCTCTGTTTCATCCATAACATCTGCCTTCAGTTTCACTCCAGAGCCCTCCCCCATTTCAATATCCTCATGCTTCATATCCTCTGCTGCGCCAGACACCTCTGCCCCTGTTGCAAACTGCATCTCCTTTTCCTCTTCGGGATCTACATTTATTCGTCCTACTGTTTCCTCTGTTGAAAATGACACCTCTGCCAACATTCCCACCCGCATCTCTTTTTCCTCTTTGTGATCTTCCTCTATCCCTCCTGCTTCCTCTGTAGCATGATACACTTCTGCTGCAATTGCCTGCGCCTCTTCTTCCTTTTTGGGATCTTCCTCCTCCATTCTTCCCATTTCCCCTATTGCATCAGACACTTCTGCCACCATTGCAGCTTGTCTCTCCTCTTCCGTTTTGGGGCGTTCCTCCACTATTTCCACTGTTTCCTCTGTTCCACCAGGCACCCCTTCCATCGTTGTTTCCCCGGTTTTCCCTTCCCCTTTGGGATCTTCCTCCTCTATTCCTCCTGTTTCCCCAACTGCACCCGACACTTCTGCCACCACTGAGACCCGAGTCTCATTTTCCATTTTGGATTCTTCATCTTCAATTCCTACTGTTTCAGCTGTTGCAACAGACACCTCCGCCACCGTTGTGTTCCGTGCTTCTTCTTCCTTCTCGGGATGTTGATCCTCTATTTTTAATGTTGCACCAGCTACTTCTGCCTCCACTGCCCTCATCTGAAATCCATCTCCAATGGCCACACCTTCATCCTGTCTATCCCCATTTCCATCTGTTACCAATGCTTCCACTCTCGTTTCAATTTCCTCTCCCTTGCAAGCCTCCTTCATTCCCTCAACAACATTCGCTTTCCCCAAATCACCCAGTTCAGCAACAGCCGCCGTCTCCGTCTCAATGTCTTCGTTCACCGCCTGTTCACTCATTTCGGCTCTCAAATTCCCCTCTTTTATCTCTCCATCCCTAGCAATTCCATCTCCTCCGGTCTCAGCCGCCGGCGATTGAGACGACTGGCCACCGCATACACCAACTCGCAATCCATCCGAACCCTCTCCGGCAACCACTCCGAGTTTCTCAAGAAATGCTGTTGATTGGTCACAGTTGCCGTCTTCGGCAACCGTTCCCGATTCGTGCGACACAGACAAAGGTTGAAGCTCCGAGTCACAATTCGGGTCCGGGGGTTCTATCACTGGTTGGGATTGGGGATCTAGAGGTTTCGAGTTCTCATCTTCTTCGGCATCCATTAGGCAGATTGATATGATAAGCAAGAAAACCCTAACAAAATTAGGGTTTAGAAGATTTGGGGGAGAACCGGTGTGCTCGATGAAATATGCAAACTGTTATTTACTGTTGTTTTGTCTAGCAAAGAAAGCGATAAAGAGATAAAGAGATTAGTAAATAAGGGCTCCGGATTTGGGATTGCTACGCAGCACCTGTAATTTTTATACTTTGTGAGCCACGTTGATTGGGCTTTTCTTACTACGTGGACATTTATTGGGCTTTTTCTTACAAACATTAATCCGGTCAAGACTTTATTTATTAATGGGTTTAAGTCTTCAATTCTTCCTCCTCTTACTTTCTTTATTATATTAAAAAAAAAGGTCTTTCTTGAGAAAGTAATCTTTTTCTTAAAACTTATATTATTACATTTAATTCATTTTTCAGTAGTTAAGAAAGTAAAAATTTCTCAATCTAAGAAAAGTAATAATATTTTACTTGTATTCTAAATTTCGGTATCTCTTTAGTATTTATATTGCTTTCCTCATAAATTTAATCTAAAAAATACGCTAGTTAATTCAACCTTTCCTTTTCTTTCAACTCTATGACAACTTTTTTATAAAACTCTATCTCCTCTTCAACTATTCTTATTTTCTGTCTTGACTTTTTTTTAATTTTTCTCTCCATTTTTAGGGAGAATATTTATGTAATTTTTAGAAGGTTAAAGTTGGAAAGTATCACTTTTTTTTACAATATTTATTTTTGGTTCTTTCGTCTATCTCCACGTGAAGACTTTCATGTAATTGTCCACAGAAATTTATCTCATACTATTAATTTATTATTTTCATAAGGGAGAGAGCAGAATTTGAAAGGAATATTATCCTTATTGGTAGATTGAATCATTTTGACTTCTTTACATTTGGTATATAATCGATTTTGGCATTTGATTATTCTACCAAAAATTTGTACAACCACTGTCATGCCTCATTACATTTTAGGCCACGAATATATAAAAAATGTCATTAGATGTTCATTAAAAAAAACCATAACTTCATTTTAAAGCCAATTCCATGATTAAGTACTAATAATTTTATGGCTCAATAGAAACTATATCAATATTCAATACATGTATTAGCAACCTAATGTACACAAAATATTATTAGTCATTAAAATAAGTACCACATACCTTTTGTAATCAGAATATCATCTTTGAATATAAACTATACCACACCTCAATACTAGTACTTTTTCTATTTAATATCAGGCTTAGGTATTTTAATTGATTACATATAACACCTACACTTTTAAATAGGAATATAATGAATGAGTCAAAAGAATATTTGTCTTAATAGCAATAATACTTACATTTAGTACGCTTAATACCACAACTATAAATAATAGTTACCAAGATAGGACATATTTAAAAAAGGGCATAACTTTAATGCATGATAGGAACACTACGGTTAAGTTGTAATAATACCAAGCATCAATATGATGGATATAGTTTGATACAAATCTATGCAACAAAGTGGGTAATATGAAGGTTTTGTCTATCATAAGAAACTATATCCATTAAAGTTTTTGGAGAATATTAAAATAGATATATGGTTGCGTGATCAAAGGTGTTCTTAATGGAAAAATTAATGAGAATTTATAATTACACTGATTTGATGCATGTATGAAATTGTATTCATTAAAGGTTTTGTCTAATTTAGAGCATGGTCGTTTAGTCAACCATGTTTTTGTTTAAAAAAGTTGAAATGAATTTGTCAATTACATAAATTGGAACATGATCATGTATCAAATTACGTCCAATAAAGTATTTTTAATATGGTTAATCACAAAGTTATGTGGTTAATCATGTTCTTGTTTAAATTTTAGTAGAGACTCCTACATGGGCCATGTTATGATGTCATGTATAGGCTGTTGTATAATGTCATTTATGGGTCGTGTTATGTTAAGCAGTGATAATAATGGATAGGACTTGTAATCATGTGTAGACTCTTTTTACTTAGAAGGGAAGAGTGTTCAGGATAATTTCCTTTAGACCATGTTTACTAAGGAAAATATAGAACTAAAAAGTTGCACGTTGGTCTCAACTTCACTGAGCTCCACTAAAAGACATGACATGCATTCTTAACTCTATGTTATCATCTTTTGGTTATGGTAATCAAAGTAATAATCTTAATTCTTCTCTCATGGAAATATACATACATATATAACTAAAAAGTTACATGTAGGTCTCAATTTCATTGAGCTCCACTAAAAGATGTGACATGCATTCTTAAACCTATATTATCATTTTCTTGTTATGGTAATCAAAGTATATATATATATAACTAAAAAGTTGCACGTAGGTCTCAAGTTCATTAAGCTCCACTAAAAGACATGACATGCATTCTTAACCCTGCATTATCATTTTCTGGTTATGGTAATCAAAGTGATAATCTTAATTCTTCTCTTATATATATACAAGTCCCAACATATACTGTAGAAGTATTATAGCATGTCTATGGTGTATTAAGAAGTGAATGTAATGAATTAAGTGCATCTAAGTATAGTAAGAGACATAGTAATACTTAATGTAAAAGACACAGGTAAATGAGTAATTTGTTCATTTCGGTATGGACATACATACTTAGACGTGAAATGTGAATGGGTATTTTTGACATGTTTGCATAGATTTATGAGCGTGATGTAAGGGGAATTGATTTTAAAAAAAGTATTCCATAAGCAAATGGGATTTTTTGGTTAAATTGGATGTATTTTTGTGTTGCTTTTGCATGATGATACCGAAGTTAGTTGGTTTAGGACGTGTACCTCGTTGGATGGATAGGTTCAACTAAACATACTTTTGTAATCCGACCATATCTCGATCTGTATACCTCTAAATTGGATAATTCAAGTTGAAGATTAAACTAGAGACATAGATCGAAAACTTTCATAAAGGAACCGAATTTGATTCTACCTCTAAGATTTTGAATTCTAGCTTGAAGTTGAGTTATGGATGTTATCCCTATTTTCAAACAGCCAATAATTAACCAAATTGCATGAAATTTATTCCATTAGAAAATTAAGACATAGGAGAATGAAATTTATTGACAAGATTATAAGCCAATGTGGGAAGTAAAAGAAGAAGAAAGAACAATATACAATTTTTCTAAAGTTAACACATGGACCAAATGGATTAAGGCATGTGTGACCAATCATAATAAAGCATATGTGTTCAATATAAATTAAACATATGTATGACTCTTGGAAGTTCTTGAATGAACATATGGGGATATGGACGACATTTTGGGGTTTCTAAGTTTAGATTTTTCTCCTCTCCATTTCACCTTCATCATCCCATCATTTTTCATATAAAAAATCAAGCTAGTCTTAGATGAAAATCAAGGTAAAAGTTAGAGATTTTTTCTTCATCTTAACCTTTTCTTACTTTGATTATGAAGAACTGGAATTATAAGGTTGGAAGTGGGACTGAGATGTGTAGTTGTGATGTTTCTAGTTGGTGAGTCAAGTAAAGCCAAAGAGGAAGGGAAGGAAAGGCAATAGAAGACCTACTTTGTCAATTTTGAGGTTTGGGACTTCACTTAGTTAATTTCTTTATTTGTGTATACTTGAATGTGTAAAAAGATTCATTTAGATGTGGAGTAGTTGCTGGGACAATGCTTTGGTGTTATTTAAGTGTTATCTTGCATAGAATTGGTTGAATATGTCAAGAGAGTATTATGTAGTAGAATTTTATCTACTCTTTGTTGAACCAGTCACATTGTTTGAGTCATAACTCAACATACAAACCTCCAAATTGGTTGATTTCAGTTTCATATGAAACATAAGAGATATAAATAGAAATCTATAGAAGATACTTTAACTTAATTCTGGCTTTATGACATGGAAAATTGAGATCGTAAATGGTGACCTGATGTTGCCCCTGTTTTGAAGCAGTTTGTGATATTTGGTTTATATCTTGTGATTGGAAAGTCCAAATGGTATGATTGTTAGTTCTATGGAAAGTAGAGACATAGAGTAACAACTTTATAAAAGACCTAAAATTCTAATCCGAACGTTTTCTATATGCATTTTAAGGAGCAAGTGGAGTTTGTCACATAATTTGCTTCTGGACTGATTGTTTGCCTATTTTTAAACCACCGTAGGCTTAGCCCAATTTTGAGTTTGCTTTTATTTTGGATTTTTTTACCAAATCTTATCCAAACCTTTTTGAATGTGTATGAAAATTTTCAAACACCTAGAAATAAATGAAATAAGACTTATCATATGTGAACTGGATGATTGAACAATAGAATATAAGATTGAGCATAATGCATTCCAAAGAAAACTTACATGTACATAAATTATTTGCTTGCATATTTATTGCTCATATGTGTATAGTATGATTATAAAAATGTGATTTTGGCACCCTTATAATAATGGTAAGTTATGAATTGCATGTATGAGCACAGATACATATTTTATGACTTTAAGTGAATATCGTATGATGAATTGTGAAATTGGCAAATGGTTAAATTAAAGGTTACAATGCCTGCTCTATTGTCTTGGTGGTGGATAGATAGGTATGCCTATAAGGGTACAACGCAACTACTACAGTTTAACACTAATGGTGTCTTCATTTCGAGACTATAATGTCTCCACAGTTTGATGCCTTTGGGTATACACAGTTTGATATTTTTAAGTATCCATAGTTTTGATATCTTCAAATATCTATAGCTCCCGTTATCCACACCCACGAAAATGTGCAAGCCTAACACAGAAAACAAAGTAAATGGTTATAAATAAGAAATGAAGCATGACAACATAAATAATTGGTATTAGTAAGCATTTGCATTTGTACTGATAATTTGTATCAATGAGCATTGAATATTAATATTTGGCTTATAAATGTGCATTTTGGGTATATGGGTAATATGTTGAAGCATAATTGCATTATGTACTTTACTTAGGTATGCCATCATTGTTTATATGAATGTTGAATATCAATGTCTAGTTTATGAATGTGAATTTATAGTATGTGAGTTGTGATATTTCTAACTGTTTGTACTTAGCAAATGACTATTATGTGATTATCCAAACTAAGTGTTTTCTCCACTAAGCTTTTAAGCTTACCACGGGTGTTAATCTGTATAGGGCCAGGTCATAGAAGTAAGATACATGGAACATCTGCAGGGACCAAGACCAATAGCTAGGAGAAAAAGTACTTTTGGAATATGCCTTTAGTTAAAAATGATTGTATATGTACTAAAGAAAGGAAATTTTATGTTTTCTTTTATATTACCATGTAAATATAAAGATGTATTACTACTGTTAAATGATAATGTTAAGCATTAGAAAGTTTTGTAATATGTATATGTATAGCACTGAATAAAATTATATACCTTGAATGCATGTATAAGAATTTGGTTACTATGTATGCGGATGGTTGTAGGTTCCGCATAGGGGGTGTTACACTTATCCTACTCAATATAAACTACATGAGTAAGGCAAAAACTTATGAGGCCCTCTAAATATCTTTAAAGATTATTATAGTATTTTGTGTATCCACTATGTACAATGCACAAGACTTAACCTAGATCATTCTTGGGGTTCTTTCTTTGAACCTTTTTCACCCATTTTTCATATAAAAACTTATAATCTTAATAAAGTATAATGGTGAGTGAAAGAAAAATAAGTAAATATAGAGATAATGGAATGGAATTTTAGTTGTGTAAATTGTTAATCAAAACTATGATTATGAGAAGGAATATGTACCTACTAAAACTCCACTACCCATTCTTTTTATGTTTTTATCTATGCACGATATTTTATATAAAGATTAAGATTATAATAAACAAATTAATTTGTATATAAGCGAGCAAAAAGGCAAATAGATAAATATTAAAGTTGGAGAAAAGGGAACTTTGACTGTATAAATTTTATTCAAAACTATGATTATAATAAGGAATATATAGCCACCAAAGTTCCTTCCTCCAAATTTCAATATTTATATATGTCCACAGTGTCCCCTCAAAAGTAGAGTAATACTAAGATAAAAGATAAGGAACTTTGTTGGTATACATTTCTCATTAAAACAACGACGCTAACAAAAGTAATACATATCCACTAAAATTTCTTCTATTGTTACTCAATAATTTTTTAGTGTTACTTAATATATTTATGTATGCACAATGTCTCCCTTAAAGTTTACTATATATATAAATATATCGGTATGATTATTTTGTCAATTTTTTATTTCAGAGGATGTAATTTCTTAAAAAATATGGAAATGTTAACTATTTTCTCTACTCTTATAGATATAGTTTTGAATATGTTGAAAAGGTGATTGCGAACCTACTAATTAGAACGATTAATTGAGGCACGCAATGTTCCAAATTATCAAACTTGTATACATTTATGATAGTGAATGTATGTCATTAGAGAAATAAATTCTTATATGAGTTATTATTGGAGGTAAGTATTCCTCTAACAAGTCATTGATCCTTTTCTTTTGGCTATCTATTTACGGGTGATATGTAGTTGAGAAGTTCAATTCATATCCCATCATATTGAAGAGAGACATCCAAAATTAGCCAACAAATCGAGCATCTCGGTAACTTATAATATCTACTAAAACCCCAAAGTGCTTCTCCACATTTTTTTAGAAAAGCTCCACATCAACATCCGAGGGACATAAAGCTGAAATTGACATAAAGATTGCATATTTGGAGAACTTATCAAGCACCACCACGATTGAGGTTATGTCGTCCACCTTTAGGAACCCACCAATGAAGTCCATCAAAACTGACATCTATAGTGTTTATGGAATAGGAAAAGACTGCAACAAACTTACCTCCTTCTTTCTTTCAGTTTTATCCAATTAAAAAACAAGGCAAGTTTTAGCATCTACATAAATGACGTTCTTCATCTTTGGTCAATAGTAAGATTGAAAAAGGAGTGTGAACATTTATTGGAGTTCGGGATGACCGACTCACTGTGAATTATGCGTCTCCTTCATTTATTATTTTTGCAAGGCACTAAAACTTGGCACATACAACTGATTATACTTTTTCATTAGCAATCTATCGTTTTCAAGCCAAACAAATCGAACAACAACATCTTCTTCTTACTTCAAATTTGGCTATAAGTGTTTTCAAGTAGAGCTACCAGTTTAATTTGCTCCAATAGGTCCGATTCAACTTGATTGATAGCATGCAAGGCCGTAATGACTTCTTTCTAGCTCAATGCATATGTCACATTATTGTGTCTCCCTAGTTTATACTCCCTTACAAAATCATATTCAGCAAGAAATTCTTTCCATTGGGTTTGCCTTATAAATAATTTATGTTCTATCCTGAAAAAGATATTAGCTACATTATCCGTACGGAAAACAAACCTGGTACTCAATAAGTATACCCACCAACCTTAAAGATAATGAACTACTGCTAACATCTCCTCCTTATGTGTCGATTATTATCGCTCGATACAATTAAGCTTACAAATTTTAAATGCAATAGGATGTCCTTCTTGCATCACGTGCTTATAGCTTTGTTCGAAACATCTAGGTGTACCTAGAAAAGGAGATCCAAGTTAGGTAATTTCAATACAGGTTTGGTTGAAATAACAACCTTTAACTTTTCAACGGCTTCTTAGCATGCCTCTGACTGACTCCACTCTTGTTTCTTCAACAAATCTATCAAAGATGTTGCTTTCTTTGATACCCCATAATAAATTGGCAACTATAATTCACTAAGCCAAGAAAACTTATAAGCTCTTTTTATCATTTTTGGAACCTGCTAATCAACAATTTAAGTATCATTTTAGGATCCATTCACACCTGGGCCTTACTTACCAAGTATCCTAAAAACTTTGTTTTTGATTGCATATATTCACACATCTCCATTTTCACAAAAAGTTTATATAGTCACAATTACTCGAATACCTTCATTAAATGTTGTATACGCTCTACCATGTTAGTTTTATATACTATAATATCATCTAAGTAGACCACCATAAAATTTTCTAAAAATTCATATAATATGTCATTCATCAACTTATAAAAAGTAGCATGGGCATTCGTCAAACCAAATGGCATGACCCAAAATTCATATGAGTCATATTAAGTTATACATGTTGTCTTTTCTTGTAACCTTTAACAATTTATACTTGCGAATACCCACTCTCAAGTTTAACTTTTTAAACATCGCAACCCTTGATAATATGTCCATCAAGTTTTGAACTAAAGGAGCAAGATATTTATTTTTGATAGTTACCTTATTCAGAGCTAGATAGTTTACAACAAACACAAGGCTCCATCTTATTTCATTTAGAGTAAAATCGGAACATTATATGGGGCTTTAGATTGTTAGATGTATCATGCTTCCAACAACTCACCAAGATGCTTCCATAATTTCACCAACTCTAATGGTGACATCCGATAAGGATACGGGCAGGAAAAATTACACTTGGCATTAACTTGATCTTATGATCAACTTTGCAAGGAGGTGGGAGAGTCCTTAGTAACTCTTTATGCATCACATCCTTGAATTCCCTTAATGCTTTTTTAACCGCATTTGAATTTCCTATATGGTCACAATGTAAGTCTCCATACCTTTTATAAGGCCTTTTTTGATACTCATAACAAAAACATATGCTATAATTGTTGTTTTGTCTACTATTCTTTTGCTAGACTTATAACAATTTATATAGAATGAATTTTGATCATTCATAAACACAATACCTCCAAAATGTGGATATGACACTGTCTTTGCCATCTTGAGAATGTTAATGCTAAAATTAAGTCAAAATCATCGAGAGGTATCACCAATATGTTACACTTCCTATGCCAACGTCACATTTTCAAAGGAACAATGTATGAAGCTCCTACCATTGCTTGTGCTTCAGTCGTGGGAGTTTTTATCTTTGTAAGGCTCTTACTAAGTTTTAACTGCAAATTTTGCACCAACCATTCTACAATAAAGAAATGAGTGGTTCCCTTATCCATTATAGTTGTGAGCTGCTTCCTATTGAGTTATACATATACATAAGGCATTCAAAGAGAGTCACTTCTGTACTAACCATACTAAGTAAGCAAATATGATTAAGCTCGGCTTCTGAGTGATCACTTTCACCGTCCACATTTGTTAGCAAGGCATTCAATTTCCCCTTTCTTGGGCAATCACAAGTATAGTAAGGTCCATTGTATGAGAAACCACCATGAATTTTTGTTGAAGATTCTTCACCCTGCTTAGGTTGCCCAGTTTGTTCGGACTTTCCATTGTGATCATTCCCCTTTTCTTGCCTTGGTCTTTCTTGTTTTTTCCTTTACACTTCTCTTGGTAAGTGCCTTTCAAGTTTTGAGAAAAGAAAGAGGCTTTGGTTTCCTTGGGCAATCTGAAATCTACCAAAACATTCGTAAGCGTAATAACACCTACGACGTCCTTGACATTTTGCTTTCATAATTCAATTTGTGCCCAAGATAATAAAACCATCATGAAGAATAACTTATCCTCATCTAACATATTATCAGTATCAAGCATTAAGTAACTAAATTTCTCAACGTAATCTCTTATCGACCCATCTTGCTTCAATCGCATCAAGGCATCTCTTGCAAGTCAATAAGTGTTGCTAGGAAGGAATTGATTCTTTAACTCCTTTTTCATCATCTACCATATATCACAGGAGGTTAACAAACACTAATTTTGTATAAGGTTGAGTTCTACTCCATAATTTTGCATTTCCTCATGATTTTTACTAATCTAATAAAATAAAATGGATAGCAATAACAAGAGAAAGATGAATAAAGCTTTATAGCAAAATTGTCAACCTTTATATTACTCTCAATTAATAAAAAGGATACAAAATCTCTCTCTAATTAAATAAGGCCTTTGCTCAAATGAGTTATTTATAGGCTTTTGGACACTTGTGGCCAAGGATATAAGAAATTAAGCACAAGTACTAAGTCACTAACTTAGTTAGTTATTGACATCCTTAACCCTTTTAGGTACTACTTTAGTGGGTGGTTTAAATATCTTACCAATATCCCACTTCTAAGTAAAAAAAACATGTGATAAACAAAGACAAGATACCTCATCCATGCTCTTTGCCACGTTCTCCCACTTTTTTTATGTTGATTTGTTGCCATATCACCAATGACCTTCGTCTAAAGGTGATAGTTAGTCAAATTTCGAGTCAATCCGCACTTGATCCATCCAATGTGCAC
The DNA here is from genome assembly GCA_026413575.1 of Erythroxylum carthagenense. Classification (NCBI taxonomy): domain Eukaryota; kingdom Viridiplantae; phylum Streptophyta; class Magnoliopsida; order Malpighiales; family Erythroxylaceae; genus Erythroxylum; species Erythroxylum carthagenense. The sequence continues at coordinate 75,310,290 of JANZLD010000237.1, forward strand.
CCATAGTCTAGTCCGTTCGTATATAGTTTGTTATTTGAGTATATTATTGTCCTTAGTCCCACCAAAAATGTCTTAGACTTGCCCTATTCAGGCTAATCAACGCTTCACAGTCCATCATAGATAGCCAAACTTCCAACCATTCTTGATCTTTCTTGGTTAAATTATCTTGGTTCTTTTGGCATGCCTTTCTCATTGGCCAAAGCTCACCAATGGCTAACAAAAAGGGTCCACCAATAAGCACATTATGTATTAGCTAAAAACATATTAATTTCTCTAATTTCAATATGGAAAAATAAAAAATCCCCATTTTAAATAAGACGAGTATCTAATCATAGACTATGATATCATTTATTGGATTTAACACAAATTTTATTGATAGATTTTATGATTAACAATGAAATCACATAAATAAAAATATATTTTTATTTTTATTTAAATAAGTCGATGGACATTTTAATAATTTTGTCGACTTGATAATATACTTTCTAACTTTCGATCAACCTAAACAAAAGTTGTTAGAAACAACACAAATAAGGTCTTTTTGCACTTTTCTTAATACACAAA
>JANZLD010000237.1:75353196-75369062 GCA_026413575.1 Erythroxylum carthagenense
AATATTATTACAATTGTTTCGGAGGTTTTGATTAAATGATGCAATTGTTACATGCATTGTTTTTGAATGATTTTGATAAAAATTGATACGATTTTTGCATTCATTGTGTTTAAAAGATTTGATAACTGCAATAATTGTGAAATTCTTTATTTTCGAATGTGTTTGAATAATTTGATGATGTTGCTAAAATATTGCATTCATTGTATTTGTATGATTAAGAATGTGTTATGTGAATTGGTTTTCTATTGTAAATTTTTTAATGTGAATGAGTATGAAATATGATATGATATGAAAGTTTGAATTTTCGAAATATGCCTTCGGGCAATCCGATTCTCAAGTGTGTATTATGTGTTATGTGGGTTTTGTTAAATCCCATAAGCTAGAGTCAAGTGCATTTGTCTCCTTTTTAATAGGCTTCACCCGCCTGCCCGTTAGTAGTATTAGAGCTCCGTTTACGGACTCACATAAGTTCACAGCTACACTGGACCGCTATACGGGAAAGTGTAGTATGTTCCATTCACGACTGCACAGGACCGCTATGCAGGAATGTGCAGTACGTTCTGTTTTGGACCGACCTAAACCATTCTGATGTGTTTATATGTTTTTTATTTTATTTATGTTTGTGATGCATTCATGTGCTGATTTTGCTCATGAATTGTGAAAAGTCTGAGAATTTCGAGAAATGAGAAATTGAGGTTTTCAACCGAGAAAGTTTTGGAAATTGATTATGAATTATTAGAAATGTTGAAAAGTTTGAGAAATAAGTTTTTGATGAATTTTCTACTGTGAAATTTGTATAAAAATGAAAAAAGTTTTGAGAAATAATTTTTGCTTATTTTTCGATGTATAAACATGTTATCCACGAGCTATAAGCTCCCCCCCTTCCCCGCGCTTTCATCCCCATCTCCAGATTTCGAGCAGGAGATCGGATGAAAGAAGTCAAGACATTTGTTCAATTTTACTTATTTTGTGTTTTGAATAATTGGGCTTTTGATATTGATTTGTATATGGCTTGGAATGCTATTAATAGTTTTGCAAACATTAATTCATAATGTGTATGAATTATGGATTTGTGTATTGAATTGAGATAATAAATTTGTGTATGGTTAGGATATATGAATGTGATTCTATATGAATGGGATTGATTGTGATATGGATTCCGGACGGGAGGTCCAATGAATTGTGTGGATTGTGTTTGTTTATTGAAGTGTTATAGGTATAGAATTGTGTTTGTTTATGCTGAGATTTCAGACAGGAGGTTCGATGAATTGTGTGGATTGGTTTGGAATATAGAAGTGAGTTTAAAACCATTTGCAGGTTTTTAAGATTGTTTAAATACAGTCGTTATGCTGCCCAATTTTTTTAAAAAAAGACAAATAAGATTTTGGTTAAAAGATGAATTATGGGATATGTATGAATGTATAAAAAGAATCTTATGATTTGAGATTTGGATTTGAGGATGAATTTCCAATTGGGAAAAATTAAGTTGCTTTGTATGAGTTTTTAATGAATGAAAGAGAAAAAGAAAAAAATTTATACTGGATTTGATCGGCTTAGATTAAATGTCTTAGAGTTTTCCAACGCGACAAGTTTGTTTTGTTTAAAAGTTTGATTTCTCGGATGTCGAAAATTTGAAATTCGTTTCGATTTGCGTTCGATTCTTCCGCCTTGTGATTCGCATGTGTTTCGTACCTTGTTTTTGTTCGCCTTTCACATTTGATTTCGTCCATTCTATTCGCATTTTGTTTTTCGTCTTTTGATCCGATTTGTGTTTCACTTATGTTTTGGCCCACTTTGGGTTTTGAGATCGGTCCTTTCCGTTTGTTTTGTTCCGCCACTTTGTAGTTTCTGTTTTGCTCCGTTTTGTTTTCTGTTTCTTATGTTTCCGCCACTTTGTTTTCGTTTCGTTTTCTGTTTTTTCAGTTGGGGTCCGGTTTCGAAATCAAGTCCCAACAGGATGACACTTTCATACAAGAACATGGGCATAAAGAGCTTTTAAGATTCGTGTTTAACGAACTCCATTGATTGATATTGTAATCAGGCAAGATTAAACGCCCAAATAGCAATACAAGCACCAAATAGTTGACCAGTCCGTGAAAGTTATCCAAAATTAAACCTAAAATCATAAGAACCATACAAACAAACACAAAAACAAAGCATCACCAAGTTCCAAATTTAAGAAAACTCCACCATCGCCTCACGGCCAAATAGCAAAACAAAAGCCAGAGAAGACAGTAAGTAACAAATTCAAGGAGCGAAGATGAGATCCAAACCATAGCATCCGATTCTCGAAGCGAATTTATACTCAGCCCCTAAACTCAAAAAGAGCAAACTTTCAAAGGATTAAGGAGACGCCCCCTAGTTCATAAGCTCAGCAACAAATACGACCTTTGAGTACAATGAACGGAAGGAGAATCTACGGATTTGCAGATTTATTAGTCAAAAGGGGTGATTTTGGAGAGAAACGGACAAAAATTTGCTTCAAATCGGATTATATTCAGCTTTAGAACAAGGGTTTCAAAGCCCAAGTCCACAATCTCTATACAAAGTTTTTTTTAAAGATAATTTCTATACAATTTGTTTGTGATTAGTTGGACAAATTAGCTTATTATCATTTGTTCTCTTCTAAAACGAAATCATTTTATTTAGAAGAGTTAGGTCTCGAACAAGTCTAGATTTAGACAGTTTAGGTCCAAATTTATTTTTAAAAAAATTATTTTATATTTTATATTTTTAAAAAATTATTTAAAAAAATTACAATCCCTACAATCTCTTTCTTGTGACAAAGGTAAACTTTCTCTCCTTTTTTTTTTTTCTTTCCTTCTTTTCAAACTGAAACAATAATTTTGATGTGTGAAAATTTTGACATTCACGTGTATATATATATAAAAAAAAGAGGGGTTGGTCATGGCTGCTAGGTGCTTATGCCTGCCTCTTTGGCAGCCAATTGTAGCCTAAGCATTATGCCTAAAGTGGAGTAGGTTAAAGTTGAGTCTTGGTGCAACCGACCGAAGAAAGGAACATACAATATATTAAAGAGTGCCTCTTCTCTCTTGACTCTTGTTTGCTCCTTTCATTCTAACATGTGATGATTTCTTGCTTCTGAAAAGGGCAAAGTAACTGCCCAGAAGAAACTTAAACCCAAATTTGTACAAAGAATCCAACAAATGCACATCCTAGTCCAATCTCCAGCAGGAAAAAATTATTAAAAAAAGCAATTTTCCATAACGCACTAATAGAATACTAATGAAACAAGAAGAAACAAAATAATGAGAACAAATGAACTGCTGTCTTCTTTGAAAGCATAAAAATAAGGCAGCGCTTAATGTGTACGCACATTTGCAAGTTGCAGTGCAGACAGCAGAAAAAGATAGGACTCGCAATCAGAAGATTCCCCAGAGCTTGGCTCAGCCCTCTGTCATAGCATCTCTTGTTTCCAGTAGTGACTCAAGGCTTCTCCTGAATCTGTCTTTCATTTCGAGCATCTTCAAACTTGTCTCAAGAGCAACATATATGATCTATAACTTTTTAATGAGCATTCAATTTAAGAAAAAAAGAGATTTATCGGACTTCCACAGTCATCATTACATCAAACAAACTATTCTATGCTGTGTTTACATGCTTCCAAGCATTTACCTTTTTCCCTTAAGCAATTATGTTTTTGTTGGCCAAATACACAAAAGCCTAAGAGCACCGCCCGATGCTGATTACGACAAAGAGGATAAGAATCTGCATAGGACAAACAAATCCCTACTATCTCTCTGTCCTCTGCCTTCTTTTCCGCCCTGCCTGGGTATCAGATTCTTCCATCTAATTACGGTGAACATGGCCAAGTTCTTTTCCTTCCTATGAACAGAGTTACATAGATGGTCCCCAAGCTCTCAAAACCTACCTGTTATGCTTGAACAAAAAACTTAGAGACCAATCTCTCTTCTCTTTTCTTCTCTTTTTTTGCCAATTATATAACTACTGATTGTTCTAACAATATCATTTTAAGTTGAAATTCATGGCCAAAACCAATCTGTTCACTTTTCTATCTTCAATTGTAAAAAGTTTCAAAATGTTAACTTTGACGATGAAACCAGTATTTCAAACCATAAATGCTAAGTTTGTAATATTGCGACAGGTTATGGAGGTGGGATCTCTTGTTGGATGTGAATTTTCACTTCCATAACAACCTTGTCTATGCCACCGTCGTAACCAGTAGCAATTAGCAACCGAGGACAGAGTGTATTAGTTACCCATTGCTAAGATCAGTGAATAACCCGTACGCCGATCCCTATTTCACCTTGGCCTTTATTGCAGAAGGAAGGGACCCATGAATAAAAGTTTAAAGAACCCCGCTTTTGCTAGAGCCAAGCCAAGTATTGGTCACTCACTAACATGTGAAACTATCTGACACAAGCCTAGTCAGTGTCGGCACTTACACGCACTCCATCCCACTCTCTGCTTCTCTCTCGTGACACTTACCTAAAGGCCACCAAATCCAAAACCTTAAAAACACCATAACACAGACACCATAACATAAAGATACAATCTTTTAACAAACCTATGAAGCCCTTTCAACTCTCGTCTCTTGTTCTCATCATTTCACTGCTTGTTTCCCACTTGCCCCTGTTTCTATCAAGCTACCATGACTACAACGACGCATTGTCCAAGTCCATTCTCTTCTTTGAGGGCCAAAGGTCAGGTTACTTGCCACAAGACCAACGTGTAACTTGGCGAGCCAATTCAGGCCTGAGTGATGGGTGGACTTATAACACAGACCTCACTGGTGGGTACTACGACGCCGGTGACAATGTCAAATTTGGCTTTCCAATGGCATTTACAACCACAATGTTGGCTTGGAGTGTAATTGAGTTCGGTGATTTGATGCCACCAAGTGAGCTGAGAAACACACTTACGGCCACGCGTTGGGCAACCGACTACTTGCTCAAAACTGTTTCACAACCGAACCGTATTTTTGTCCAGGTAAGTAGAGTGCTGTGTTTCGTTTACTTGGACTGAGTTAGTTGGTGACTGTGGTTGGCTAGTTTTCGGATTATTGTGGTTTAACTAACGGAGTGTTGGCTCTGTGGACTTGGGCGGTTCATGGTACACTTCATAGATACCTCTCGTGGATTGACCCTTGTGGTCCAGGCAGGTCATCACTAAACGGTTGACGTTCGTTTTGACGAAATCGAGATTTTAATGTGTGTTTGTCTCTTTCTTTATGGGAAATGGGATTCAGCATTCATGGATCCGAATACTGATACAGAGTTGGTGTTGAAATACTTTAATCTAAACTCCCAACTGCTACTGCCGTAAGTTTAATACCATTTGACAGTGATGGATCATCGAGTAATGAATAAAATGAATCCATTCTTAATCAGAAGACTCGTGATATTGCCCTTTTCTCTTGGTTACCTATCTATCAAGAACCGCCTTTTAACCTCATCACTCTCAGCTTCACTGAACTTATATTTGCCGTCTACTGGACTAGAATGGTTAGTGATCCTTGATGAAAAACTTCTATGCATTTCTGAATAGAGTGTTGATATTGGATTATAAAAAACAAAAAATTTTACTTCTTGGTTATTGTTCCTGACTGACATTTTTCTCTTTCTGATTTTTTTGTTTTCATTTTGCATAAGCTGATGTTCAGTCGAACTTAAATAAAAGCTTGACTAATCCGCCCAACTCTCTATTCTTGAATTGGATTGATGTTGATATATGCATCCTGACAGCTCAAACTGCATGTGACCTTTTTTTGATTAATGCAAGTCTAACTCAATGTCTGCAGGGCTACTAGTAGATGTTCATTTACCAATTTGTAATGTAATTTGTGCAAGTTAATACTATGTCACAACAGGTGGGGGATCCAATTGCAGACCATAGTTGCTGGGAAAGACCAGAAGACATGGATACTCCTAGGACTGTTTATGCCGTTGATGCTCCAAACCCGGCGTCAGATGTTGCCGGCGAGACTGCAGCTGCTTTGGCAGCTTCTTCCATGATATTCCGATCATCTGACCCAGGATATGCTGACACATTGTTGAAAAATGCCATCAAGGCCTTTCAATTCGCTGACAATTACAGAGGAGCTTACAGTGACAACTCCAATATCAGAGATGGCGTCTGCCCATTTTATTGTGATTTTGATGGATATCAAGTAAGTAGACAACTTATTTAAGATGTTTCTGAGTTGTGTTATAAATCTATATCTGTTTCCAATGATTCTTGTCAGGATGAGCTGCTATGGGGGGCTGCATGGCTTCGGAGAGCATCTTATGATGATAATTACCTTAGCTATATCGAAATGAATGGGAAAACTCTTGGTGCTGATGATAATATTAATGAATTTGGTTGGGACAACAAGCATGCTGGCCTCAACGTCCTTGTCTCTAAGGTCTCTGCCAACTTTTTTCTTTTCTTGACAAAACACATCCCTAATACCATCGCCATCAACCTTTAACACATTATAAGTAGTGTGAAATTATGCATAACTTGTCCTAATTAAGGTTCTTGTGTTGGTACAGGAAGTACTGCAAGGAAACATGTACTCACTCCAATCCTACAAAGCATCAGCGGAAAGCTTCATGTGCACTCTTATCCCTGAATCATCCTCCTCTCACATTGAGTACACTCCTGGTGGCCTCATTTACAAGCCAGGAGGCAGCAACCTCCAGCATGCAACAACCATCTCGTTTCTCCTACTTGTTTATGCAAAATACCTTGAATCAACTTCCCAATCTGTCAATTGTGGAAACATTAACGTCAGTCCTTATTCGCTTCGTAAACAGGCCAAGCTTCAAGTCGATTACATTTTAGGGGATAATCCTAAGGGATTATCTTACATGGTTGGTTATAGTAACAATCATCCTAAACGAATTCATCATCGCGGCTCATCATTGCCTTCCATTAAGGACCATCCTGAATTTATCGCCTGCAAAGAGGGTTCATTCTACTTTAATTCGACTGATCCAAATTCTAATGTTCTTGCTGGGGCCATTGTGGGTGGCCCTGGTGAAGACGATTCCTATGACGATGATCGTGCAGACTTCAAAAAGTCTGAGCCAACTACCTACATTAATGCACCGTTTGTGGGGGTGCTGGCTTATTTTGCAGGAAATCCCAACTTCAGCTGAAGGCCAACATGGTTCATTTTTTATGTATATAAAGCCAATTTTCCATATTGGCATTTCAAAATAGCAAATTTGTCTCTCATCTTGGCGAAAGCAAAGAGGGTAGAGGCTTCTTAATTGGTGAATTTGAAAGCCTGGGATTGGGATGCGATTACAACTCCTCATTGTGGCTTTTCACAAAGTTAAGATGAGAAAAACTGCTCACTCATGTAAAAGTTCAAAAGAAAGGGAAAAAATTATTATTTGTTTCTTGCAGTCCCCTCTATGGTCATGATCAAACTGCCATGAAAGAGACATAATTGAACATTAACAGAACAATAATTGCAGAGCTGTACCGGTTGAGTCTGAATTTGCTTGAGCCATTGGTCAGGTGGGACGGACAAATGATAACCGTGAGATGAGAGACCAACATAGTTAAGGTTCTGCCTCGTAAGATTGAATTGAGTTGAAAAAGTGAAGTTTGCAAGTAAATTCAGTCAAATAATAGACTTGACATTTGCTCAACGACAGGACTTGATGTATAGATTCATTCGTTATTCCAGTTAGACAAAACACTAACATAATACGTTACTATACTTAGTTAATCTGGACTAAGGATCATATGAAACACATTTCCAGAAAATTATATTCCATTATGCAATAATCTAATCATTGAAACACACTAACTTCTCTTGGTAGGTCTTCAAAGTAAAAGCGTCACTGGCATGTGATGTACGCCATGTCTCCTATAAAGAGCAAAAAGTTTGACAAAAAGGGTCACATGATCGAAACTCGCGCCAAGACTCGAGATAGGCTTAGTATTGTTGCACGACAAGATTCTGATAAAAACAAGCACTTTTCTGCTAACTGGACGATTGGACTACAATGAATTTTAGGCACCAACCACCATATTAAGTTTAGCTGTGGAAGGAAACCAACCAGTACCAGCCTGCGCTCTATCTACCATATTAACTTGTTTCATGAGCTCCCACACACCTTAGACCCGTATGCTACGCTTGACTCCTGCCATTCTCATTATTAGCTAACTTTGGTAGTTTCACATAAATAATGACCCGAAGACCCCGCTGGTTTTTTCAAACAAGTGGTGATGATGTTACAGTTGAAAGAAAATGTGACACTTTATAGTTAACCCCCTTTGTTCAAGATGAGTAGTTTAGACATGTCCTACTAGTTAAGGGACAGGATGGAGGCTGTTGATGCAAACTATAATGGTGGTTTGATGCTGACTGGACAGGAAACCATCTGTCTCTTTGTGGTGTTATGATCAAAATGTGGGGTGGCTCTTAAGACGGGCTGTCAAGATGATGTTTTTTGGGGGTGGATCTAATACATATTTCAAGATGGATGGATTGTTGTTACGATCTTACAACATAGAGAACATGGGCTACATCTGTAGGTTTATCAATAGTGTATGGATTCATGTCCATTAACACAGCAATTTCATACCCAGCTATGATAGGAACAGAGTTTGTTGGAGTTAATTAAAAATTAAAACAACTAGATAAGGTGTTAGTGACCATTTCAGTCTCCATAATTTACCTGTAAACGATACGTTTGACAGTATTTTATATAAAAAAAGGTCTATGTAGACAACAGGGCTTTTATGTCTAGTCTACCTGAAAGAAATAATTGTGGGTCACTTGATGTAGCAAATGAAACCTTCAATTCAACCAGGATCCCGGAGTTGGCAGAAAAATGAGCTTGCATGGTCAGAGTTGAAAGAAGCGTTAGATATGGAGCCTGATAATTTAATTTGGACTTTACATCAGGCCTACGATCGCAGATTAATATGTTATATTTTCCAGTGTACTTATGTCGAAAATAATTTACAATGAAATAAAATTTTAACTGCCCGTGAAAGTAGCCAAATCTTGGTGAATTATATAAATCTATGAGTGTTTCTAATTTTCGTACTTATTCTTTGATTATTATAATTTTAGTTAACTATTGATATTCCATTGAATTAACAGATAAGACATTCTTATTTACAATTCAAACAGATAATTTGAACTAAGCAACTTTTTCTTTTTCTGATATCTATGTAGTCAAAATCTTATTGATAAAGCCATCTTATGTTTAATTTTTTTTAGCAAATTAGATTAGAGACAAATACAATGAGAATTTGTGCAAAGCAAAATTGTGAATAAGAGCTTATTTGCTCTATATTATATTACTAAGAGAATGTAGTACATATATACATGAATAAGAGTACATAATAGAATAGATAATCTATACAGATACAGAAGATAATCCTACGATAATGTTTATCTCTAAGATACTGCTATCTAATCTATAGAATCTGATTACAATCAGATTATAATATTATGAGATAATATGTATCTTGACCACACTTTCCCTCAAGTTGGATCATAGATATCAATCATGTCTAACTTGCTGAGACATTCTTCAAACACTTGTCTTTGAAGACTTTTGGTAAACATATCTGTTGTCTGCTTCTTCATTGGGACATAAGTTAGGCATATAGTCCCATCTTCTATCTTCTCCTTGATAAAATGTCGATCAACTTCAGCATACTTTGTTCTCTCATGGTGGACTGGATTGTTTGCCATGCTAGGATTGCCTTGTTATCACAATAATGTTTTATAGGTGACTCAAAATTAATTCTCAATTTTGTCAACACTCTCTTTAACCAGAGACTTTCACAAATCCCTTTTGCAACTGCTCTTAATTCAGCTTCTTCTGCACTACTCTTGACTACCACCTTTTGCTTCTTACTTTGCCATGTGACCTAATTTTCCACACGAAAGTGTAATACCCAGTGGTTGATTGTCTATCATCTTTTGAACTTGTTCAATCTGAATCAGTATATATTTCAATTGTTCTTTAATCTCTTTTTTTGAATAATAATCATTTCCCAACAATACCTTTTAAATACCATAGGATCTTATAAACTGCCTCAAAATGCTACCTCTTTGGTGCATGCATGTAACGACTTACAACACTCACGACAAAAGCAATATATGGTCTAATATAAAACAAATAAATCAATCTTCCCATTAGTGTCCGGTATTCTTTACGGTTAACAAGTTTATCCTCTTTATCCTCAAACTTTGTACTGTCAATGGTAGTGATGCTTGATTTACATCCTAACATTCTAGCCTCTTTCAAGAGATCAAGAATGTACTTCCTTTGTAAGATATAAATCCCTTTCTTTGATCTTGCTACTTCCATGCCTAGAAAATACTTCATTTCTCTTAAGTCTTTAACTTCAAATTTTTTCCTCAAAGTTGACTTGAGTCTCGTAATTTCCTCTGCATCATCATCAGTTACAACAATATTATCTACAGACACAATCAAAATTGTCTGCTTACCTTCTCTAATTTTGAAGAACATTGGATGATCTGACTGAGTTCGTGTGTATCCTTTTGTTTTAAAGACTTTGGCAAATCTTCAAACCAAGCTCGTGATGATTGTTTAAGTTCATATAAGGATTTTCTTAGTCTGCATACTCTGTTTCCTCCTCCTTCTTCATCAAACCATGGAAGAAGTTTCATGTACACTTCTTCCTTTAGTTTGTCATTCAAGAAGGCATTTTTAATATCAAATTGCTGAAGTGACCAGTCGAAGTTAGCAGCTACAGATAGCAATGGTCTGATAATGTTTAGCTTAGCTACAAGTGCAAATGTCTCCTCGTAGTTTCTGACTATCTTTAGATTTTTCTGTTCCCGCTTCACTAGATCCTTCGTAGCCTCGATTTTTTTTTCTTTTTTGGTTTCTAGTTTGGAGGCTTTCCATGGATGCCTCAACATGTGTCTTTGGTGTGACCACTTTGTTTTCAATGATCACACCACTTCTTATGACCCTTCTTACTGGGTTCACCATGGGACATCAATGCATATGCTTCATTAGTAGGTACTGGAAACACATTTTGTTCTTCTTTTGGGTCTCTTGGATCTAGAGACACCCATTATCGTGTAATTTGCGAGTCTGTTGGGTCTGGAATGTTTTCATCTTCGATGATAAAGCTTAGCGTCCTGCATCCTCCAATGACGAGTTTCATAACTTGAGCCGACTCTTGATAGTTCGTTTCATTCAGTTTGTTAGAGACGATGACAACTGAAATTCTTTCAAGATTAGAGGTCATCGATGACTGACATCAGTCTAGTTTGGGTTTGGTGTAGAGGATCCCTCAAGATTAGAAGTCATTTTTTGAATTGTTGGAGTTAACTCCTCAGTTTCAATGTCTCTTTTACGTAGCTTTGATATTACGTGAATAAGAACTGATTTGCTCTGTATTATATTACTATGAGAATGTAGTACATATATACATAATAGGAGTACAGAATAGGCTAGATAATGTATACTGATTCAAAAAATAATCCTAAGATAATATTTATCTTTAAGACAATGCTATCTATCCTATAGAATTTGATTAGAATCGAATTATAATATTATAAGATAATATGTCTCTTGAAAGAAGAAAAAAAACCGTCCATAAAGTTGCTTTGGTTCTTGAATGATATGATATGTAGACCACCAAAGCGACCATGTCATCACATTCTGTCAACCATCATCAGTCAATCAAGTTATCTAGTATCTGACCTTTAGAAAAAGCTTAAATCCTGCAACTAAACCACCACCACTATTAATCTAAAAGATCAAACCCACCGGAGACCAGATCCTCATGTTTTACTCCTAAAATAAGTTGAACTGAGAGCTGTAGGGTGTAGACTACCAATTTTGATTCATTTGTCTCTGATTGATTCCTGAAAATTGTTGAAAGAAAAGATCTAGGCTTTGTGACCCATTATTCCATTTCATTTTTAAGGTGAGAATCAAACCATCCATTTCAACCACGAAACATGCTATCATCCACATGGCAGAACCCTATGGCCTAGCTCACGCTAGCCTCAAATGTGACATCTTCTTGATAACCAAATATAAATAAACAGAAACTGCATGCTTACATGTGGTGAAGAGGCTCGAGACGGGAAGAGAAGATAAGATTATAACCAATTCTAGGGAAGGGAACCCTTTTTGTATATTTTCGCATTGTAGCTGTTAGCTTCTGAAACTGAAAGAAAGAGCAAACCAAAATAATGGCTTCGGCTTCACTTCTCAAATCATCACCAGTCCTTGACAAGTCTGAGTGGGTTAAGGGTCAGACTCTCCGTCCGGCCTCTGCCTCCATTGTCACGTGCACCACCTCCGCCCCATCTGCTCTCACCGTTCGTGCTGGTTCCTACGCCGATGAGCTTATCAAGACCGCGGTACGTGCTTACTATACTCTTTTAAGTTTATATACTCCAATTTCACTTTGGAACAAGAATTGTCAACTTACTATTACATGCAGAACAAAAAACATGGTCTAACTCAAGTAAGAAGCGAAACTGTGGGGCATCCTATTCCATGACCTAATCGGAATACAAACTATATAGATGCCAATAGTAGCTCATTTTCAGTCATTGCCACCGAGTTAGCTCGCTTCAGACCGTAACCATGTGCAATTTTTATACTGGAGTCGCAGATTAAACTTCTACGAAAGCATGCTCGAATTGTAATTATATGGTTAAGAAGTAAGTGATGCAACCTTAAACGACGATTGAATAATATCCCATATGTAGATGTGAACTGCAGTTGAAGATCATAATTAAGAAACATTGTAAGAGACTGTCGTATGTTTCTTAGTGGATATGAGTTAAGAGCATAAATCTCTCTTGCTAGAATGAATTTTTAGACTACATTACAGACTAGCTATAAAAACACCGTTGGGTCCATAGTGAATTAGTGATGGAAGTACGATGAAATATCGAGTACATCTGTTAGAGGTGTCCATCTTTGCTGTGCAGAAAACTATTGCATCACCTGGCCGAGGTATCTTGGCTATGGATGAGTCCAATGCTACCTGTGGGAAACGTCTCGCCTCAATCGGACTAGAAAACACAGAAGCTAACCGCCAGGCTTACCGTACCCTTCTTGTGTCCGCCCCTGGTCTTGGCCAATACATCTCCGGTACTATCCTGTTCGAGGAGACCCTCTACCAATCTACCACTGATGGAAAGAAGATGGTCGATGTTCTTGTTGAGCAAAACATAGTCCCCGGTATCAAAGTCGATAAGGTAAAATGTGTCATCGATATAGAAGAAGCATGTACTAATGAATTGAAGTTTACTCGAGCTGAATATAGTCGTCCACTTGTGACTTGAACAATGAGAACAGGGTTTGGTGCCTCTAGCTGGTTCCAATGACGAGTCCTGGTGCCAAGGTCTTGATGGTCTCGCCTCTCGCTCAGCTGCTTACTACCAACAGGGTGCTCGCTTCGCCAAATGGTATAAAACATATTGTTACTGTATCTCACATAAGATTCAGATTATGTCAATTAGCTACTGGTATGAGCATATCTTTAATTCAAGTTTCTACACTTCACCAGGCGTACAGTTGTGAGCATCCCCAACGGTCCATCTGCCTTGGCAGTTAAGGAAGCTGCCTGGGGTCTTGCTCGTTATGCAGCCATTTCACAAGTACAAACCTTACTTTTGCATGTTTTTGTTCCTTGTATTTTCGTAACTGATCTATGTATATGTCTGATCGAAAAATGATTCTGTAGGACAATGGTTTAGTCCCAATCGTGGAGCCTGAAATCTTGCTTGATGGTGACCACGGCATTGACAGAACCTTTGAAGTAGCACAGAAGGTTTGGGCGGAGGTGTTCTTCTACTTGGCCGAGAACAATGTCATGCTTGAGGGTATTCTCCTCAAGCCTAGCATGGTCACTCCTGGGGCTGAATGCAAGGAAAAGGCCACCCCTGAAAAAGTTGCTGATTACACCCTCAGGCTCCTCAAGAGAAGAATCCCGCCAGCTGTCCCTGGAATCATGGCAAGTCCCATTTGACCTTACTTAAGTTTACTGATCAAAGTGATGCGCTGTTTTGTTAATCTCCTTATGCGGGAATCGAACTGCTTATACTAACTGTGAAGCCATCTTCGGGAACAGTTTTTATCTGGTGGACAATCTGAGGTTGAAGCAACCCTCAACCTCAACGCCATGAACCAAGCTCCAAACCCATGGCACGTCTCATTCTCATATGCCAGAGCTCTCCAGAACACTTGCCTCAAGACATGGGGAGGCAGGGCAGAAAATGTGAAGGCAGCTCAGGAGGTACTACTTGTTCGTGCCAGTGCCAACTCAGTGGCTCAGCTTGGGAAATACACCGGTGAAGGAGAGTCAGAAGAGGCCAAGAAAGGAATGTTCGTCAAGGGCTATGTCTACTAAGCTGTCGAAGCAAAAAAGCTATAAATGCTGAAGATACAAGTGGATACTGATTTCTCCCTTGATGTGTTAATAATTTAAAGCCTGGAAACTATTTTGTTCTTTGTTACATTTGCTTAGTCACTTTATAAGCCTCTTGCCGATGAGATTGATTAGTCTGTACTAAAATATGATACACCATACTCCATTAACGTGCTGTTTTCGAGTCCTAATATTGGACTTACCTTCTTTGATAGTTGCTCTTTACAATTCCTAGAATGGTTCATCTGAAGACGCTCCTTTCTTAGCATCGAACGAAAGCAGACATACAGAGCTCACTCAACAGTAGTAACCATTTCTTGGAACTCCCCGTATGTTAATGACAGATGCGGATAAAGATCAGCCAACAAGTGGGACAGGCTTGGACGAGGAACAACCTTTGTTATCCACAACTCAAGCTACAATAAAGCTTTTGTATTGTAGTGACCACTTCATGATGGGTAGGCGAACTTACAGGACAACGTTAGGAAAACAAGTTACAGATACAACCACCTCGCACGAGGAATTTCTCGTGGACTTGCGGAAACATCATTATTATCCTGAAACCTCTGTCATGAATTCCAATACTGAATTCCAAGCTATCCTTCCAAAGTGTAGGGCCGTAGTTGCTCAAAAGAAATGCCGAAACATTTACCTTGCAAGTACCAGAAACTAGATTACAGTATTGATTAGATTGGACTGACTGAAGTAATGCCCCAACATTTGATTGGTAGATGGAAAAAGGTTAAAAAGGAAGTGTGCTTCCACTTGGCCGGGACCAAGGAGTTTGTGGCGTCCCAGAAATTGCTGGTGCTAAACTACTGACTTGTACATAAAAACTGTTATTCAGTTTAGGAAGTGGGAACCACAAATTAAATAACTTGTATCCTTTCAAGAAACAACTTTAAGAGCAAAGAAAAGGATTGCAAGTTACTTTTTCCTGGAGGTAGAAATGATCATAGTCACTTTCTGGCGTCTTTCGAATGAATCGTTGGAGATGTTATTACAAGAATAAGCCTGCAAATGATGGGGTATTGATGAGCCTGTAAACTGGTAATGGTTCTGTCATCTTTGTATAAGCAAAGATGAAATTCCCCCCATTCAACCAAATTTGCACAAAGGAGCCTTAAGCCTAAACCAAAGAATTTGGAAATTAGAATGTCTAAAGCAGCTTCAAGTCCTACACTCATATCCGAAAACATCTGCACCACATATCAAGAAGAAGGTGGAGTCACGTAATAAAACAACAGTTCAAGGTCATCAAAAAGTTCTGTATCAGAGGATAGGAAGGGAAATCGGTAAAATCCAAGTTGGTCTGTTATTTCTGTATGAAATTTCAATGATACAATAAGGCTACAGAATTAACAAAAAGACCTCCCAAGTAATTACAAGCATAACAATCCTATGTGGTAAACTGCATAAATCCTTCAACAGAACAAAACAGGAGCAATTCGTCTTATTTTCCCATAAGTAACTCTGTCTTTGTATTTGAT
>JANZLD010000237.1:75380586-75431534 GCA_026413575.1 Erythroxylum carthagenense
CATCCCAATTCACATTTTCAAACACAATTATCTCAGAATTCACAGAATCAATCATATCATAGTCACAAACAAATGCTAAGCCCATCATTGACCTTACCATGTCTAACAAGGTTCATTTTCTCCTTTCAGCCACACCATTATGTTGCGGTGTGTAAGGTTGAGTCCATTGGGATACAATCTCGTTATCCTTGAGATAAGTTAAAAACTCCTCGTTCAAGTGTTCACCACCTCGATCTAATCGAAGTATCTTGACACTTTTACTGAGCTGTTTCTCTACTTCATGTCTAAATTATTTGAACATTTCAAATACTTCAGACTTGTATCTCATTAGATACACATAACTATATCATGAATAATCATTGATAAAGGTAATGAAGTACATAAAACCACCTCTAGCATTAATGAACAATGGACCGCATATATCATAATGTATTAGGTATAATAACCTATTTACTCATTCACCCTTTCCTTTAAAAGGTAATTTAGTTATCTTGCCTAACAAGCAAGATTCATATGTGTCATATGATTCATAATCAAATGACCTTAAGCTACCGTTCTTGCGTAGTTTAGCCATGCGTCTCTCACTTATATGGCTAAGTCGACACTGCAGTAAGTAAGATAATTTTAAGTTATATCGGTTTTGTCTTTTATTGTCATTGATATTTAAAATTTGATTGCACATATCTAATATGTAAATGACATTGCATAATATAGCAATACCATACAACCTTTTATTTAACTTAATTGAAAAATCATTGCTTAAAAAATTTAAATGAAATCCCACTTTATTAAAACATGAAACAGATACAATGTTCTTTGTCACAATGAATACATAATAACAATCATCCAAAGCATAGGTGCCTACAACTAATGCAACAAATCTTGCTCCATTTCCCACACGTAGGTTCATCTCTCCCTTTTTGAGTGGTCTATTATCCCTGAGAGCCTACATATCAACACATATGTGTGAGCCATATCTGGTATCTAATACCTAAATGTTTTGATCAGAAATAGTATTAACCTTAAAGCCAAATAACATACCTAAAGTAGAAAGTGGAGCTTCTAATACCTTATTCTACTTCAGCGACTCCATATAGGCTTTGTAGTTCCTCTTCCAATGTCCTTCCTTGTTGCAATGGAAGCATATCCCTTTGATGTAGTCTCCTTTGCTTTCTTCTTGGCTACACGTCCCACTAGCTTCTTGTATTTCTTCTTCTTCTTTTGGTTCCTCTTGCGATAACCAGAAAGAGAGTCCACCAACATCATAACCTTACTGTCTTTCTTGAAAGTTTGCTCAGCTATTTTAAGTAGATTAATTAGCTCAAGTATCGAGGTTAATATCTGGTTCATCTGATAATTAAGTACAAACTGTGAATAACTATCGGTCAAACCAGTCAGAATTAAGTTTATACTTAATTCATAATCCATTATGAAACTCAAACTGGCTAGCCTCTCAATATATCCATTCATCTTCAGTGCATATTGCACTGGAGATGATCTCTCAGTCATCTTAGAGTGGAAAAGCAACCTCAAAGTCTCAAACCTTTGACACCAAGCTTGCTCATCAAATAGTTCCTTTAGAGCGTAGACTATGGCATGAGCATTTATAGCCTCATGCTGCTTTTGCAGTTCAGTGACATAAAGGCCTATAGCTAGCGAGCTCACTATCATTCAGTAGCTTCTTGTAAGCTTTCTGATCCTCATCAGATGTATCAGCAGTAGGGGGATCGAAAAGTAATTCGTCTTGGACATATCCTAGTTTCTCAAATTTGAGAACAATTCTGAAATTCTGTAGCCAATCTAAGAAGTTAGGTCCCGTGAGTTTATTAGAGTCTAATAGAGAGCGTAGGTTCAAACTGGGTCCCATTATTTTTATTTAAATCCATAGCCCTCACTAGGAATTCGAGAAAACTTATAGTTTTCCTAATGGGTCGATATTCAATATCACTAATAATGATCTTGGGTTTGCCCAACAAGTCACTTTAGGTCAATCGGTAGTTATCATTCATACCAATTGCATTCAGTTATGCAACTATCGACTTGTGTCATCAACTGTTGATTTAGCACACTCATTGGGTTGTTAACTCTTGATTTGTATATATTCCATGTATATAACAAAATTTCACCTCTATCCACGTTAACCTTGGGTTTGCCCAACAAATTAATGCTTCCAGTTAGGATTAACCCATTAGTTCGGAAATCTAATTTCCATGGTTTGAACATATTCGTGTAGAGTGGGCTTAGGTTTGCCCAACAACTTAACTCTAAAAGAACTTTGGTTCTTGCCATACTAATGGAAGGCATAAGTCCTAATATTTCGGTAGAGGGATTTGTTATTTGATCTCATCAAATATGTATATAATTAAATTATGGACGACTCAATTAAATTAGGCTTGTATAACCACCTTATCATGTCATTTTAACCACCTTAAAATGCATCTAATGCATGTAATACACAAAAGGAGTTAAATTTAGGTTGTGACTTGACTATGCATCAAAAGTTCGTGATTCGATTCAACTCTTGAACTGAATTGGGTACTAGTGTTACTCTCAACTAATTCGAATTATGAATGAGATTTGATTAGGAACCCTAAATTTTATTTATTTTGATGTCCAAAATAAACACTTTAATTCTAGTACATATGTCTTTTTCTAGTTACACTAGAAATGTAATGTTGTACTTAGATTAATTTTAAATTAATCCTTAAAGTTTCTAAAATTCCTGAACATTAATTAGTCTTCTAAAACATCCCTAGGTCATATTAAATTTATCAAGACAATTTCAACACAAGCCAAAAAAAACTTGATAGTTAAAATCATCAAGATAAATGAGTTAGCCTACTAGACACTAAAGAGATTGATTCGATGTCTAGAAATTTTCCAAAGCCCTAATTTCAAGCACTTGCACTTAGCATGCTACTAGCATCAAAATAATACATTTCTTATCTCATAAAAAAATTTTAAGGTCTTATAACTGAAACGCATACACATAAGTCTTTAAACAAGTCAACTCCATTAACTTTCAAAAGGCTTACTAATGTTGACTTTGACTTGATTTATTAATCGAATCAAATTCAATTAATTCTGGAAAAATTCCAGAGTCTTATGCACATTCTAAATGTGCCTAATATCTAGAAACTAATTCCTTGGAATTATTTATTAACTTAGTGGTATCAGCTAGCACATCACATGTCTATGACACTTGGCATATTACTTCTAACACTAGTCATACTCTACATCATGCATGCATAAGATAATCACTTTAACAACAAGTGTCATGCATCTCATATACGTGGCAACATCTTATCTTGCATGTCCATGTAGAAAATTCATAAAAACAATTTTTATAAAATTAATATGGAATTTACAAGCATGCATGTTCATCAAATTTCTAGAATTTCCCATAACTTCACGCATGCTTCAGGCTGAAACTAAATTCGTATTCAAATAGAAAATGACATTCAGTTGCAATTTATTTTGACAGAAACATAATATAATACTTTATAAATATTTAAGTGAAAGAAAATCAGAAAATTTTCTAGAATTATTACGAAAATTTCAAAATCAGCACATGCATTCACTTTTCTTGAAATTCCCATACTAGATATTAATTCGAAATAAAACAGAAAATGACATTTAATTGCAATTTTCTTTAACAGAAACATAGTATATCACCTTATAAACATTTTTGTGCAAGAAAATCAGAAAAAAAATCCTACAATTTATACAAAATTTTCCAAATCAACATGCATGTCAGTTATAACCTAACAAATAATTTATGCATGTTCAATACATCATCTAATACATGCATAAGTGGCTCTGATACCACTGTTAGAGAGTCATAGATTCATGCATCACATGCCCATCAAGGTAATGGAAGTATTAGAATCTAAATTATAACCCCACGACATCTCCAAAAATCCAAAATCTTAGATGTATGCATACATAGATTATAAGAACATGAAATTTCAGCATATGTACCTTTGATAATGCTCCTCCTTTCTTTAATCTTCTCCTTGTTTGGGTTGTAGCAAACACCAAACACCTTCCTTAGTCACTTAAGAACATGTAAAGATGAAGAAAAAGCAATGTATAAGGGTAGTTAGAGCACCAAATAAGATGAATTCAAGTAGATGCTGAAATGGAGAGATAGATCAAGATTATATTGCATGCAATTAGATTCATGCAACAATTGCATAAATTGCATGAACAAGACTCAAGACCACTTTTCTCTATCTCCAAAACACTTCTGGACCCCTTATCCTTTGACTTGACTGTATTTTAACTTGTTAGTTTGTATGTACTTCGGCATCAGTCGTGCCTTCGGTTACGATCGTGGCCTACTTTAATGACAACCATGCACATTTTATTTTCACCCGATCTTTTATACATGTGACCCTTAGGTTTCCGGTTATTTTGGGCATTTGAATTAAATCTTAATCCGATCAAATTATGGATGATTTATGCTACTTGAATTATCTCTTAATTCAAGAAAATCATGAAAGGTTTCGTGATGCCAATTTACCGAAATATAAGTAGATTAACAAATGATCTATTCGATGGTTAATTATTTGACTTACGAACCTTTCCATAAACAATTACCGTGCAATTCGTCCCTTCACTATTCTATACCTCGCTTGGTTTAGAGTATGGGCTTTGTGTCAACTCCACTAGACTGACTACGTCACTTCTAGTCCAAGTGATGTTAGATCTTATCCTAAAATCTCATTACTCAATGTGTCATTGAAGACTCTCTTTATGAGAATAACTGCTCTAGCCAGAGACTCTTGAGTAATGACCCTAACAAGAGGCCTTGGGTATCTCCTTCTATCAGGAGTGGTGAATCCTGTATTGGCTACCCAGTTATCTTCGAATACTAATAGTTGTACCCAATCACCATCCTATGAACAACCTCGTCTTGAGACAACAAAGAATGATGTCAAAACACAAGATTACTATCCAAGATATCCTTAAGTACCTCAAGTATAAGGATATTATCATCATTGCTATAATGAGATTAATCATTGACATTTAATAGATCATCCATATGATAATCTCATAGCAGGTCATCCGATGTACTTACTACTCTTTGTAAGCATCAATATGTTAACTCTAAACATCTCATATTTACAGTTTGTGAGATCCACTACTTGATCAAATTAATAAGTATAACATGACTAGTCTATCCGAATTAATAATGTCCTGTCTTATTAATCCTATGACTAGGGATAATTTAGATACTAACATAATTGCACATAATAGGAATCTCATTATCATGATCTCATCATGATTTCTTTCATGCTATGTTTTGTATCATGGACTTCATTAATTCTATTTAGATCGACATCAATTCATATATAAACGAACTTCAAACTAATGAAAAATTATCTTTCGCTTTATTAATTAAAATAAATTTTGTACAAAAGTGCTAAAGGTGATTGCCTTTAGAGTATTACTCTAACATATTCTAGTTTGTCAAAGTTTTCTATTAAGGGTCAAGTCTTCGGTAAGTTATAGTAGGGTCATATTGTTCTCAAACACCTTCCATTAATTCTTCTTGGGTTTTCCTCTTCTTTTCTTATAGTCCTAAGCATAATCTTCTTGCATCTTCTCACTAGGGTATTAGGAAGTCTCCTGTTAACATGTCTGAACAACTTAAGCCTTGTCTTCCTTAATATACTATTGATGCTAGTCATCCTCAACTTGTCTCTTATCACTACATTCCTAATATTATTTTTTCTTGTAAGGCTGCACATCTAACGAATTGTCCTCTCCACCACTGTTGACTAATGACTATGCGTATGTTTAATAGGTCAACACTCTGTCTCATAGAGTATGACTAACCTAATTGCTAAATTGTAGAATTTACTTTTTTAGTTTGAGTGATATTTTCTTGTCTCTTAAAACTCATGAGATGCCCATCTACTTAAGTCACTATGATTTGATACGGTGAATTATATCGTCATCTATTTCGCTACTGTTTGAATGATAAATCCAAGGTACTTAAAACAATCTTTTTGTAGTATAACATTTGTTACAATCTTGGTCTCCACATCAGATTTAATCATGTGACACAAAAAGTTACACTTTAAGTATTCAATCTTAATCTGATTCAATTTAAAGCCATTTGACTTTGACGTTGATACAAATTCATAATTAAGGAGAAAATAGGTAATATTCTAAATAATAATCATAAGGAAATGGGTGTTTCAGAGAATTGAATAGGGCAGAAGTACCAAAAAGAGTTAGCCCCGTAGCTAAAGCGCAAAAAAGAGAAAGGTTACATAGACAGGTAGACCAATAAGGATTTTTAGCAAGAGGCTTAATTTAAGCCAAGGCCACAAAGCTTCAAAGATAATCGTGTAAATTAATAATCTCATATCATCCTCATTGTTTAGACTATTTATTTTCTGTTTTGATCCATTCACATCTTTCCACCCCTAAGGATGACAATGGGTTGACCTATGAGCCTAAATTCAGGTGTTTTCAATAGGTCTACCTATAGGTCAAATCAGGCCCAGGCCTAGGCCGGTCTAAGGTCTAATTTTTCTAAATAAAATGATATCATTTTGTTTAGAAGAGTTAGGTCTCAGGTAGACTTAGACTTTGGTAACCTAAGCCCAAATTCAATTAAAAGAAGACGTTTTATACTTTTAGTTTTTAAAAAATTAGCGAGACCAACCCATGCCATCCCTATCCATCCCTGAGAATTTTCTTTTATCGTATTCAAGTAAATATTTTAAACATTGACTTATAGAAAATAGAGTAACAAACTTTTTTTTTACAAGATTTGAATATCATTTTGCTTAGAAAAATTAAACCTCAAGTAGATTTAGACTTTGGTCACCTAAGCTCAGACTCAATTAAAAAAAACGTTATTTTGCACTTTTAGTTTTTAAAAAATTAGCGAGACCAACCCATGCCATCTCTTTCCATCCTGAGAAATTTTTTTTATCGTATTCAAGTAAATATTTTAAACATTAACTTATAGAAAATAGGGTAACAAACTTTTTTTTTTGTAAGATTTGAATAACAATTTAACATTTTCTCATAAATTAGGAGAATAAAAATGATCGGCTTGCTTTGAGATAGCACAGGTCTTTGACTAGGGGGCTTCTCCTGTGGGGTTGGGATTACTACCATCATGGTTGCGGAGCTCATGGCCCTACGATATGGGCTCCTATTTGCCAACAATTACTCCTGGGCCGGCCTTATGATCGAATCCGACTCCAAGGAAGCATTGCATTGTCTCACCCTCCCTGATGATATCTTATTCTTTCATCCTCTGGCTCATCTCATATATGATATACGCTCATACCTAGAAAGGGCTCCTCAATACAACATTGTGCATGTGTTTCGTGAAGGTAATCAATGTGCAGATTTTGTAGCTCGTTTGGGCTCGGGCTGCACACATTCAGAAAGCGTCTGGAATACACTCCCACCTGGTCTTCATCACTATCTACGCACTAATGCACAAAGTGTAGCATTTACTTGTTAATATATTAGTTTGTTCGACTGCTGTGACAAAAAAACAATTCTCGTTTTTCAACAAGTTCCGACACAAAAATCAAGTTTACACATGACACATCATCTTATATATTACAACTAGAGATAGTATGCTTGTATTAGAAAGTCAGAGCACGCAAAAGAACTATAATACTAAAGATTATAGTAGTTGTTTTATTATATGAAGAGCGAATCGAACCCATTTAGAGATGATAAACAGGTGAGAGATTAGGCGAGGTTGGTCCAATTTAGCCGTCACAGTCTTGCGTGCCATAACGGGCCTTATATTTATATATTCGTACAAGCTTTTTGGCAATCCATTGATGACGAGACGCGTGTTAATATGACAATTCAGTCGTGATATGATACGAATGTTTCTTATTTGTATTTCTATGTTCCCATACAATTAGGCACGCAACCAGATGTGATAAAGTACACGTTTAAGTCTATACAAATTCAACACACGCATTCACAAGAGCCACATTGCCCAACAGGGGAAGTCACGAGTTTGTGTTTTGTGAATAAGCTAAAGGAATATAAGAGCCAATTACATAGATAAGCTAGAAAGTCAAATATGGAGTGCAGGAACATTTTTAACAAGTTGAAGTAGAGAAGAAACAAAAAAAGTAGTAGTAAGAGATGGATTTTTCTGCCTGATCATCGATGACTGGGTTTGAACGACTGTCTAAGAGAGGACAAATGAACTAAGTGGGAAACGTCAAGTGGTTCTTAATTACTGTAATCAACACATGAGCCAATAAAGCAATGTTAGTGGCATAATTTCAGGTAATAGGTATCATAACTTACCATCATTCTTGGCACTTGCCACAGTGATTTGTGAAAAAGACTCTGCAACGACCGAGTTTTCTATTAGATGGTAATTTTTGTAAAGCAAACCGACTAATAAAGACTGAAGAGTAAGAAAAGAGATGTGACCCCCACTATCTCCACGATCTCTCCCCAACTCTACCATGGAAAAGTCATCGTTGACCAACTGTATTCAGATAGTTATTAATATCAATTCTAAAAA
Source organism: Erythroxylum carthagenense (assembly GCA_026413575.1). NCBI lineage: Eukaryota > Viridiplantae > Streptophyta > Magnoliopsida > Malpighiales > Erythroxylaceae > Erythroxylum > Erythroxylum carthagenense. Next base: position 75,389,123 of record JANZLD010000237.1, read on the forward strand.
TTTTATTTAATTATATATATTTCAGTATATATCAAAATAACCAGAATTATTTGTAATAGCTTCTTAAGGGTAAGGATTGTCATAATAATAATAACATGTTGGAAAGTACATATGGTTTGACTTTATTCACATGTATCTTTTGAGTTGGCCTCCTAAGCATTTTTCTCTTTTGCAGGTTCTCTGTTGCTTCTTTTACGGTACAAGGCCCTTGTTTTACTTTTATCATCTCTTTGTTTCCTTTTTAGCTTTTTCATTTTCGTGATTTCTTTCTTTTTTTCACATGCTGCTCTGTTCAGTCTAGAATCAGATGGGATTCTTCATCATAACTGAGTACTACACTTCCAATAAGTGATAAGATGTTTGTTTATTCTTTCTTTTATAAATAACATTCTTTTTTATGACCCAATTTTTCTTTCTTTTAATAAATTAAAAAAGAACTTTTTTTATAATTCTAAGACTTTGAAAAGAAATAAAAAATTCTTTTACAATTAATTCACTAGAGCAATTATGATTTGAAAGTCGATACAGGGCAAATGTTGGGATCTATCATGACATAGCTATGAGGTGCTCAACGGATTTTTTTGGACTTTGAATTAATGCAAAAATCGTATTTTTGTGCTACCTAATGTATGACTATCTTAATTTAAAGTTCTTAGATAGGGCTCCTTTTTGTTTTACTTTTACATTTTTACATAGAACATATTACTATTACTTTTATTTTTTACTCTATTCTAAATCTCTAGTCTAAATCGGATGAGAAGTCATTATATTAGTTATTACTACGGGATGTTCCAGTATCTTATCTATATTTAAGGATTCAAATAAACTTTTTTGGGGAAGGCGGAAGAAAGTCTTTCTTTCTATACAATAATTAGAAATAAGAAGATTTAATCAAAAATATCGATAGATTTTTTTTGGAGTTCAAAGAAATATAAAAATGAAAAATCGCCGCTGTCTTTTTGGTAGTTTTTGTTATTGCTGGAACTATGTAGTATGGTTCAACAACTACCCCCATTGAATTATTTGGTCCCACTAGTTATCAATGCGATCAAGGATATAAATCAAATCAATGTAGAGTAAATATAAGAAATATCTTATAATAATAATAATAATAATAACTAGAATTCCATATAGGGAGTATATCGAATAGATTTATAGTAGCTCATTGATAAAGGAGAAAGTGGATTTACCTAGCGAGTCAGGTATAGACTAACCTAATGAATATTGTTATTTATGATGATCTTTCTAAACAAGCACTGACTTATCGACAAATGTATCTTCTATTACGAAGACCACCAGGTCGTAAAGCTATCCAAGAAATCTTTTTTATTTGCATTCACACGTTTTGGAAAGAGCCGCTAAATTAAGTTCTAGTTTCGGTGAAGGAAGTATGACTGCTTTACCAACAGTTGAGATCTAATTGGGAGACGTTTCGGCTTATATTCCTACTAATGTAATTTCTATTACAACCAAGGTTAAGGGCCGATCTACTAAGAATGAAATATTCTCATAAATCTCGATTGATATGACACGTTGTTTTTTCCATTTATTCCTTTCAGGATCAGTCGTGGTCGTACAAACTATACCAATAATATGAACTAATCCCTTTTTTCACAAAAATGCGTAAAAGGTGTTAGTCGCACTTAAAAGCCGAGTACTCTACTGTTGAGTTAGCAACTCAAATAATAAATAAAAAACTTTAAAATTATATAGGTATAATTAGAATTAAAAAAGATTTTTGTATCATATTAAATCCATTAAATCAAAGATTTGACTGAAGAAAAAAACCAAATCCATGAGATTGAACCGAGATAAATAAATCCACAAATAAGAAATAGTTATTTTGGATCGGATTAATTTGGTGAACTAGTGAATCATCCATATATATGTATGAAAAAATAAGAGCTATACTTTTATTTTTCTCGAAATTGAGATACCTTAACATTATTACAGCTTAAACTGTTAAACCATTTGCTTCAATCGAAAGAATCCTGAGGACCCATATAATGATGACCATGCGTGTAATCTTTACAATAATAGCCTGAATAAAAAGGTTATTCAGGCTACATACGTTTTGTCCTCTCTCTTATTTTTCTTCCTAACACTGCAAATGCTAATGCGTTAACAGGCAAGCAAGAGATCACACGCAATGCCTGTTTCCATCAGTTCATTTTCTCTTCTTATTTTGTTTACGTTTTACTAGATCAACTTTTGTTGTTGGGCACGAGCAGCTCAACTAATCAATGATAAGGAAAGGAATAATATGCGAGCTGACAACTTCATTAGATATGGACAGCAGGAAGTGGATGGGCATGAACCATTTCAGGTCGCTTTGAAACTTTATGTAGGACCAATCACGGAAGTAGTTGTGAAAAATATTAATTATAATGAGAAATGGTTAACATTTTTGTCCATTACTAATTTATTTAAAGGGCTCCGAAATCGGTTAAATTAGTTAAGTAGTCAACCAACAGAACGGTGAAAAGGAGGCTCTCATCATTTCCCTTCTTTGTAATTTTGCTGTCCGTAATCCACGGCAGCTTAAAGCTGCCCACCTCTGTCCTTTTTCTTCCTTCTTAAACCTATGAGTTTTACTCATTTCGTGTATAAGGCTACTCCAACATAAGCCCGTTAACTGCAACTCAATAATATACTGTAGCTATATTGACAACCAACACTTACAATTGATTTTAAGACTAAAGTGCTTAAATTTTCAAAAACTACGAGGGGTTGAAAAGGAAGAATCATTAAAATAAATAACTAAACTGAAAATGATTAAAATATTAAATCTTAGATTGTGAAATTATAAATTAATGAACTTTCTAATCACAAATGAATAATCTTATCGAACATTTCAAAGTATATTTTTAATTTGGATAGGGTTAATATGAACCAAAGTTTGACTTTTTTTTAAAAAATAGGTATGCTTGTGATATACCTTAATTAAGTAAATTTCCCCTTAGAATTACTATTTTTGTATGGCTTACTCCATCCATCCTCCGCTAAAATGATTTTGGTCCTACATAAATTTCAAAATCAATATACAACAAACTTATTTGCTATTAAATTTTTTTATCAAAATCTTATTAGTACCCAATAATGATATCTAATATTCTTTATTTTTTTAAGAAGGTGAATCTTGGAGTAATCAATAAAGTTGTTCCTTTATGATTATAAAATCTCATATTTAAGTAACGAAAATAATTTTTTTGTAAAAAAATATAAAAAAAAGACTGCATATATTGTGACTTTTTAAACTGAATTTATCAAAAAAGATTTGTCTAATATATCATTTGACATTAAATAAATTTGTTAAAAAATTAGTATAATTTATTGCATTACTTATGAAATATTTATTTTATACGTGTGATTTGTAAATTATTACTTATATTGTATTAAAATTTTTGGTTATAAAATTTCAATTATCAATAAATTATACATGCAACTTTTACATTCACATAAAACCAATAAAATAAAATTGATCAGAACCTATGTTAATATTAATAATTCCGTTTGTCCAACCGCTCATCAAACCGGTGGTCCACCGTCGATTAATTACGGAATTGCCAAGTCCCACGTCGCACGGATCGGACAGCCTATCCCCACGCTCCACGTGATATCCCCCATCTCAAAAATGAAAACAGCAGGGGGCAGAATTATAATTACACATCATTAGACCAAGAAAGAGTTTTCGTATAAGAAGAAAAAGAGAACCAGAGAAGGAGAGAGACCATGGTCGACGTTGACGCTGTACCAGCTTTTTAGCTCCTCCTCGTCGAAGAGAGAGGGTGTGTTAAACGTCCGAACGACGCAGTTTCGTTGTTCCCTTTCCTTTTCTGCTTTCAACTTCTAAGCTACTGCGCGTTTTTCAAGCTTTCCGGCACTGAAATGAAGAGTCTTGCTTATTTTCACTATTCCATAATCTCTCTGTTTTTTTTTTCATAGTCTACTTTTCTTGTACTCTTCCCTTTTTCAGTTCACATCATCATCTGTGCTAACTCTCTAAGTGATGAGTGGCATTTGATGTAGTTAGTTAGTGTTTTCAGATTATATTTGTTTGTTTCTATTTGCTAGTTTGGTTACCGTTTCTTATATCAAAATTGGTTTTTGGGATTTAGTAGCAACGGTTACAATGCGAGCAAGTCGGAGGATGTAACTGAAACGAGGTGTTAAATTTGATATTAAAGATGGTTGGGTGATTTTGTAATCTGTGCTTTTTTGGTTTCTGGGTTGCAGAGCTCGAGACTTGGAGGGCAGAGCGGAGCGGAGAGAGAGAGAGAGGCTTCAAATACTCCGCTTTCAGGTATCGATCTGTTTCGTATATAAATGCTTACAAAAACTCCACTTTCAGGTATCGACCTGTTTAGCATATAAATGCTTCTTCATGTATGTAGCTATAAAGAGAGATGGGTGGTTAGAATGGGGACCATGCCCGAGTAAAAGTTGCTAACTTTGATTGCCCTGTGAACCTTTTGAAGGGAATTCTGTTAACTTAGTTTCCAAGCATAGTTGGTAACAACTTTCTTCTCTGTTATACGGTTGAAGTGCGTCAGTTGTTGATGGGAAGACATAGAAATATTCAAAGGGCAACTTAAGGTTTTTTTTTTTGGTTTCTTTTCCTTTTGAATTGTTTTACTTGGGACTAAAGATTAAGCAAATTGAGAGTTTTCCACATTCTAAGCATAGTTTGTGAGTTATCAGCTGCTGTCCATTTTTTGGGTGGTTTGTGATGCTGCCGCCAATTGGCTTCTTCTGCAGTTTGAGCAATTAACTTTTGTTTGTCATTATTTTTAAGGTTGCTTTTTAAGTTTTCTTAAATTGGTCTTTTATGGTTGATTGAAACTGATGATGTAGAAATTCTTTTCTTCATATATATATATATATAACAAGTTGTAGTTAGTGATATTTATTGTTACTTGTCTTTTGAGTTATTTGGATGCTACTCATAGAAAGCTTCTTGTTGCAGACACGCTCTTAGGAAAAGCAATGAACCTACTATCTTTTAGGCTAATGCAACAACCTTGCTTTTAACAGCTAGACTGCCTAGCATTTTGGGAAACGAGAAGCAGTTGTGAGTATTTACTCCTTTACTTTGATTATTCAACTCTTAGGATTTAGAGATTATGGGTTTATTTTGATTTCTTTTTGGTTGATCTGAGAAGAAGCAACGTTGTAAAAGAATGGGGTCAATTGGAGAGGAACAGCTACCCAAGGTTGAGAAGATGCAATTGACATGTGCTCGTGAGGAGAAGATTCTTGTTTTGGTCAGGTTAAGGCCTTTGAATGAGAAAGAGCTTGCAGCTGGTGAAGTTGCAGATTGGGAGTGCATCAATGAGACCACCGTCTTGTATCGGAATACCCTTCGTGAAGGGTCCACATTTCCTTCTGCCTATACTTTCGGTAAGAAATATGGTCGTTACATCTTGTTTATTGTTGGTATTGGGAATGGTAATGCTTATATTTACGATAGGGAGGATATCATTGTTGTGTCAAGTTTAAAAATTTACGATTATCACTGTCCATTAGACTTCCTTGTAAGTCATTGGATCTGATCTTTTTGTGAGGTGAGGGTGCTTATTCACTTCAAGTTTCATGCTTCGATTTCTCGTGTCATTTTCCTTACTTCCAGATCGTGTATTTCGTGGTGACTGTGCTACAAGGCAAGTATACGATGAAGGAGCCAAGGAGGTTGCTCTATCAGTTGTCAGTGGCATTAACTGTAAGTATGATGCTGATTCCTTTGTGTTTGGCTTATAAAGAAATGAAAAAGTTCTCATCTGCAATTGTTTTCAGCGAGCATTTTTGCATATGGACAAACAAGCAGTGGAAAGACATACACCATGATGGGGATAACAGAGTATACAGTAGCAGATATATTCGACTATATAAACAGGGTAATGATAAATTCTGCTGCAATTTGCTTCTGTTTTATTTTTTTTGTTCCTTAAAATAAAGTTGTTGATGATGGAATTGCTTGCAAAAATATTACTTTCTCAGCATGAAGAAAGAGCATTTGTTTTAAAGTTCTCAGCTATTGAGATATATAATGAAGCCATCAGGGATCTTCTCAGCACAGATAATACTCCACTGAGACTGCTGGATGATGTGGAGGTAATTCTTACCATTTTAGATCTCAAACCATTCGAGAAAACACTCTAATCAGTAGAGATTTTCCATCAGAAAGGGACTATAGTAGAGAAAGTCACTGAGGAAACACTAAAGGATTGGGGCCATCTCCAAGAACTCCTCTCTTTATGCGAAGGTAAGCCGTTTAAGACTCTGCTGTTACTGGAAAATGTTTTCCTACTTATATCGTTATGCCGTTGCAGCTCAAAGACGTGTAGGGGAGACCTCCCTGAATGAGAAAAGCTCCAGGTCTCATCAAATTCTGAGATTGGTGAACTCCTTACCCTTTCTCCTTCTTCCTGTTCTCTTTCCTGTCCATTGGAGCCTTTATGGAGAATTTGTGCAATATCCGGGTCATCGGGTGCTTATTTAGTTTCCTGAATAAAAATTTTCTGCAGACGATTGAAAGCTCAGCTCGTGAATTCTTAGGCAAAGAGAATTCTACCACTCTTTCAGCCACTGTGGTATGTGTCAACATTTGGTTTGTTATCAGTTGTAAAGGAAGTGAAGACCTGTCTATCTTATCAATTCTGGATTGAAGTTCATAGAAATAACAACGACCTTTTTATGTGCAGAATTTTGTTGATTTGGCAGGAAGTGAACGTGCATCTCAATCAATGTCCTCTGGGGCAAGATTAAAAGAAGGATGTCACATAAATCGTAGTTTACTGACTTTGGGGACTGTCATTCGTAAGCTAAGGTTGCCTTCCTTTCTTTACTATGACAACTTTGAATTTCACTTGACATCTGCACTGGATTAATGTATCACATGAAACTTGTTCGAGTAAGCTGTGAATCAGTTAATTTAAACCTAGCCGTTAAACTTTTAAAACTGTGTTTGGAAAACCATGTTTTAAAATCCTTTGAACATATCCTAAGAATGCCATCTTACAGTTCTTGAAATCCCTGACGTTGACTAGGACATTCATCACTAACTTGAGTCGAAGTATTGTTACAAGTTAGCTTGTTGCTTCTCCAAAATTATTACCTTTGAGTTGCATTTCCTATAATATATGATAAAAATAAAAAATATTATCCAGCGTTATCAAGATAGCAAATGAGCCATAATCATATTAGACGTTTTTAATGTAAAATTACACTACTTTCCATTTCCTACTGTGATGGATGCAGTAAGGGGAGACATGGACACATCAATTACAGAGATTCGAAGCTGACCCGGCTTTTGCAGCCGGCTTTGGGTGGTAATGCTAGAACTGCTATCATATGCACATTGAGCCCTGCGCGTAGCCATGTGGAGCAAACAAGAAATACTCTCTTGTTTGCTTGTTGTGCAAAAGAAGTGACAACAAAAGCACAGGTTAATGTAGTAATGTCTGATAAGGCACTGGTTAAGCATTTGCAAAAGGAGTTGGCTAGATTGGAAAGTGAATTGAGAACTCCTGTTCCTGCATCTTCAACCGGTGATTATGCAGCATTGCTCAGGAAGAAGGACCTTCAAATACAGAAGGTAATGTTTTCCTTTCTACACCTAAGGTTTAAATTCCTTTGCCTCTGTTGATATGAACATCTATGGGGTTACAAACTGATCATTTCATATTGGCTTTCTGTTTTATGATGTTATTTTCTTTGGCATTCATGTAACTTGTTTTTTGATTATGTAGATGGAGAAAGAAATTAAGGAGTTGACCAAGCAACGAGATCTTGCTGAATCACGGATTAAGGATTTGTTAAGAATGATTGGACATGAACAAAATCTGGAAAAAGGGGTAATTCCTCTAATTAACTGCCCAGTGATCTAGACCTTTGACACGATTTCTCTCCGAATACTAATAGTTCATGCTCTCTATGACAGTCTGGGATCAGTGGTCATCCTAGTCAGCAAGCAGGGGGTATATGGGAAGATGAATGCTCAGTATCCGAATCATCAAGTATGATTGACTCTCATTTTCCAAATGGATGTGTCAGAAGGTCCAACACAATGGATCATGATAAAGACAGCGGGACCAACATTGGGGAACGATACCAACTTCAGGACAACACCGAAGAGCATTCTTTTTCTGATGCTTCCTCACTGCTGTCAATTGGAAAGAAACTTGTTAGTTCCAATTCATATGCGAGCTTGGAGGATAATGCCGTAGGAGCTGCGGGATATGGGGATGAGTACTGCAAGGAAGTTCAATGTATTGAAACAGAAGAGGCAAGGCGTGGGAACTTGTATGAACACAATTCTACAGATGATTACGACGGAACACTGTCTTTGAGTGTATCTGGTGATGGGCCTGTAGCAGGGCGGGGGGTATCAATGGTAGCAAATGGAGATGGGGAAGCAACAAGTCACATGCAAAATGGTTTTGCACATGATACGTTGGAACAGAGACTTAATCATGTACAGAGAACAATTGATGATCTTGTCAGTAATCCTAATGAACAATATCCATTATCTTCTACAGCCGAGGTATCAAATTCCGCAAGAACGAATTTACGAAAGACCTGGAGTCGCAGAGAGAATCCCATGAATGGCTCTCCTTCATGGTTTGAGAAGCTAGACCAAAGTGAGAGCACCCCACCTAACGGATTAGAGAAACAATTTGGTGGAAGACCAGAAGGTTTCCACAGAAAGTTTCCTGCACTAAATTATGATGCTGATATTGGAAAATTGTCAAGAAATGGTTCTAGATCATCTTTTGAATCTGGATCCACAGATGACATAAGATCACAGAGTATCCAAGCATCTGTAGATGAAGATATCCCCAGCATTAATACTTTCGTTGCAGGTTTGAAGGAGATGGCCCAGAAAGCATATGGAAAGCATCTTGTTGACGCTGAGGTGAGAATGCTCTATTCTACTTTCCCCTCGAGGACCTTTCTATGAATTGGGTTACTTTTGGTCTCATAAGGGCTGTCAGCTGCACCTTTGACATGATTTATTTTCTGCATGTTAGGCTCAAGAGACAGAGTCCATGGCTGATAAATTAGAAAAGAGTGTGAAAGATATAGGATTGGATCCCATGCACGGAGTGGAGAGCTCTCATGATTGGCCCTTGGAATTCGAGAAGCAGCAAAAAGCAATATTCGAGCTCTGGCATACATGCAATGTTTCAGTAGTCCACAGAACTTATTTTTTCCTGCTCTTTAGAGGTGACCCGACAGATTCCATTTACATGGAAGTAGAGCTCAGGCGCTTATCTTTCCTCAAGGAAACATTTTCTCAAGGAAGTCAAGCTGTGAGAAGCAACCGGCCACTCACTCTGTCTTCAAGGTTTGCCCTCTCTCCCAATTTATGAATACTATGTACCCAGGTTTTTTCTTGTATCTTTTAGACAATCATACTCATGACCTTGAAATGAACCCACATGCAGCTATCCATGATCAGCCTAATGTGGTAATATAAGAAGCTAAGAAGAAAATATTTTGTTCATCTGAAATCTTTAGAAATGATACAAAGTTTTCATTTCTGGCGATGGATTCCAGTTGTTTGCTTCACCTAGACTCTTAGGAGATTTTCACATGCTTAATACTTCAATACAACATGTTGCATGCCAATTCCTGTCTTGAAACTGCTTTGAATAATGAATGCCCTGCATCATTTTTTGCAACTCACAAAAGACCTGAGACTTACATTATCTCTTTACCTGGCAAACAGCATCAAGGCCCTTCACAGTGAGAGGCGCATGCTGAGCAAGCTGATGAGGAAAAGGCTGTCAGAAGAAGAAAGGAAGAAGCTGTACCAAAGGTGGGGAATTGGGGTCAACTCAAAGCGGAGGAGGCAACAGTTAACTAGTCGTTTATGGAGCAATCCCAAGGACATTGATCACATCAGAGAGAGTGCTAGTGTAGTTGCAAAGCTGGTGAGATTTGTAGAACAGGGACAAGCTTTCAAGGAGATGTTTGGGCTTAGCTTCACTCCCCCAAGCTCGAGGCGCAAGTCCCTGGCTTGGTCTCACAGCAAGTCCACACTTATGTAGGCCGGAGGCATATGTTAATAATACATGCAACCACGAGAAACGTGATTCTTGAGAAACGTGATTCGCTACGCAGATTCTTTTCACGGGTGAAGTAGGAACAGATTTTTTGATTCTCATAGTTGTACAAACTGTAATGTATTTGAACCGAATCGGCCATCTTCTTTTTTTCCTTCCGTTTTTGGTTTACTTTAGAATATTCGTGTTTTGTTGAATAGTATTTTTCATACAAAGAAGTTTTAATTTAATTATTGTTTTTAAAATTGGATACGAGTATTTTAAATGTTCAATTGATATGAAATCAATCAATATAAAATCAGTATAATTATTATATTCATAAAATATGATAAATAAATAATTTATTTTTTAAAATTAAAATACTTTATAAAAGTATAACATAGAAACAAAATGCTTTATGGAATTAACTTAAAAATTCTAAATAATAATAAAAAGTATAATTACTTAAAATAAAATTTGATTAAGAAAATACTACTCTTCATCCTCATATTATAATCTCATCAAGTCATTGAATTTTTTGATATTTTAAATGATTTTGTTTCTTTGTATGAATACATTAAAAAATGCTCATATTACATTTGCATCTTATGTAAATATCATTTGATAGAATGATTTAATAACAAATTTTCTTACTAAACAATCTCCAATATTTATTTTTTAAATTAAGAGATAATAAAACACTTTTTTTATCATAAGTTCTCTTTGTATAGATGATCTAACAGGCTTATTTTCAATAATTTATCGCCATCAAATGGTACTTTGTGAAAAGAAGTAAAAAAATTTCCATTTTATAAATTTCTCCACCTTTAAGCATCCTCATATAAAATATATAATTATATCAAATATTTTCCTTGGAAATTTGAGAAAAACAAAAATAATTATATAATAAATCAACCTTACCGCCAATAAGAAATGGTAAACTTTTATAAGGATAAATATTAGGATAAGTTTGAGTTGTTATTAAGATAAGCTTCATTTGTTACCACATGTACTATATATACCTGGAATCTCTCATAAATAAAATGTGGGTTTTTCTCTATTGATTTAACGCTGATATGGTATCAGAAGCCAGACAGATCCTTTGACCCAAATTATAGCACCCCACTCTTATAAGACCCGAACCTGACATCAATAAGTGATATTTGAATTCATACCCTGCGAAGGTAGCGTGTATATATATATATATATATATATATATATATTTGATCACAAACATAAAGTGCAAAATTCACTAACCAAATCGGGCCCATTTTCATTTATAACATCTTTAATCAACACATTACAATCAATATAATTTCAATAAGTAATTGGGGCCCATTACGAATACAAAACACTATTTTACAAAAAATGCGGAATACAAATTTATACAAGAATAGGATAACACTAATATAGACGCGTACTAATCCCGACCTCTATCTTTCCCTTATATGCAGTAGGTATACTCCTGTTTACCTAACGGGGTATTCTTCTGAACCTGAAAAAAATATTTGCAAATTTTGGATGAGTTTTGCGAACTCAATGAGTGACCATCATCGATGGCTCACCCAGTCACTTAACACAGAATTCACATCATTTCACATTCTCACATTCAATGCAATTTAATCACTCATATAATGCATATGCAATGTACATGAGACTCACTTTTCATTTGTTATTTTGTTGTGACCGAGTGCTTAAACTATCCTATATAGGGCTCATTGATAACTGTTCATTATCCGCTTGGGGGATACAGGACTCATTAAACATTGAGCCTAAGGCTCTAATTCACTTTTGAGCTCGAAGCTCATTTTCACTCGTTGAGTTTTAAGCTCTGATCGGTGGCTACTTTGATCACAACAGCCATTATGTTTCATACATTCATGAAATGCCTAAGTCTCCGCTAGGGATATGACTCCAATATTCACTTTTGATTCATTACATATTCATTTCTAATTTGTCTCTCCATTGATCACTCTGATATTGAATCGTCTGATCAACTTAACCTAATTTAGGGAAATTCTCCTTTGAAAGAAAATTTCTTGCTATTATCAACGATACTGTTCATATAATCCTTATCAATCAACTGTCTTAATCATCGCTTATCGATTATTTTTAGTACCTCAAGAAGGTCAATTTCTATCATTTTGTACACGGTCATAACTTAAGTGGGTATCATCAAGGTCATCCCATTCTATTTAGAGATTTATTTCTAACATATCACTAATTATCTTACTATAGGAATACTTTGATCTCAAATGATCATAGACAATATTTCTCTCTTTATCCTTGCCACGGTCGGTTTTCCTTGCATTGACATATGCTAATATCAACTTTACCTCAATTTTTCAGAATTTACCCCTTCTAGTGTTACATTATTTCATAATAATTCAACTACCATATAGAGTGCATTCACTCTTCCCATTTAAGTCCTCATCTTTTTCTTAATCTCATGCGTACATAAAGTTCTCTCTTATTTGCATTTCTTACTTTCTCCTTACTACATCATTCATCTCTTATAAAGTCATTTATGACTATTTCATTCCCCTTTTACTCTTTCCTCATTTCTCTCTCATTTTCCTATTTTCATTTATTCATCTTACACATATAAATATTCACAATCCACTCAGAGTTATAGAGGTATATTCATCCTGAAATTCCGATCTCAATTTTCACTAATATTTTCTCACGAAGGATCATAACTCTTATCACATTAATCAACAACTAGTTCATCTTCTTAAGATCATAATATATATTTTTTGGTTTTTCTCATTCTATTCTGCTTGTATACTTTAATCTCATTATTTCTGCTTATCTCCCTCTTTTCCTCACACAATCCTGACAATATATTCACTTCTCTATCACATTCGAAGGTATACCATTACAGTACAATATCGATATCATGTTCCATAATACACACACCAATACAAATGTAGTGAATCTTTATCTACCTTATCGAACCATATACTTTTTTCTCTTTTCTAATTATCCACATATTATCATACATGCATGCGTTCGCAATCAATTCAGAATCATAGATACTTAGTCCTCCTAAAATTCTTAATCTTAATTTCACAGACATATTCTTATGCTAAATCATAATTCTTATCACTTTTAACCGACATCCATCTCATGTCCTAATTTGACCACTCCAGGCCATAGAAAATTTCGTTTTCTTTCAACTCGGCTTATACACTTTAGATCTCATTATTCATTTTGATATCACTTCTTTCCTTAATCAGCCCATGACAATGTATTCACATTCATATCACAATTGAGGATTTATTACCACAATACAATATGGATATCATATTCTATAACACAACTATATATATAAATGTTGTGGACCTTTCTCTATCATGCAAAACCAGATACTATTTCTTATTTCTAATTGCCCATAAACCTTCATTAGCTCACATTCTGATAAATCATCATTCTTCCCAGTGCTTATAACAGCCCAAATCCTTAAGGAATGCTCATGCATGTGACTCATATAAATGTAATTCAAACTGGGGGATCAGTTGTCGTTATCTGCTATAACATGAAAAGAATGCATGTACCTTAACACCTTTTTTAGAAAATGCCCATATAAGATAGTAATTTTGGGCTCTGATACCACATAAATGTAGCACCCTATTCCTGTAAGACCCGAACCCGACATCAATGGGTGATATCTGAGTCTGTACCCTATGAGGGTAGCGTGTTAGAGCACTCAATCATTCAAAAATCGATATATATATATTTTGACCACAAACATAAAGTGCGAAAATCACTAACCAAATCGGGCCCACTTTTATTCATAGCATCTTCAATCAACACATTACAATCAATATAATTTCAAAAAGCAATTGGGGCCCATTACAAATACAAAACACTATTCTACAGAAATTGTGGAATACAAATTTATACAAGAATAGGATAATACTAATATAGACGCGTACTGATCCCGACCTCTATCTTTCCCTTGCATGCAGTAGGTATACTCTCGTTTGCCTAACGAGGTATTCTTCTGAGCTTGAAAAAATATTTACAAATTTTGGATGAGTTTTGCGAACCAAGTGAGTAACCATCATCGATGGCTCATCCAGTCACATAATACAAAATTTACATCATTTCACAAGCTCACATTCAATGTAATTTAATCACTCATATAATGCATATGCAATGCACATGAGACCCACTTTTCATTAGTTACTTTGTTGTAACCGAGTGCCTAAATTGTCCCATATAAGGCTAGTTGATAACTGTCCCTTATCTGCTTGGGAGATACAGGGCTCATTAAACGTTGAGCCTTCACTTTTGAGCTCGAAGCTCGTTTTTACTCGTTGAGCTTTAAGTTCTGATCGGTGACTACTCTGGTCATAACAGCCATCATGTTTCATGCATTCATGAAATGAAATGCATCAGTCACATTTGCATGATCCACATTCACTCACATTCACATATCATCGGACCGTAGTCCGATATTCAACATTAGAGTTGAGTATCACTTTTCATTTACATGCAAATGCACATTCAAATTACATTTGTCATCGGACTGGGGTCTGACATTTAACAATCATATTATGCACACTTATTTCATCTCATTCACATACAAGTAGCACTTTAATATTTCATTCATACATCACATTCATTGAACCTTCTGTCTGGAAACTATCACAATCAATCACTTTCATATAATGATTCAGTAGTCAATTAATACAAAATTCAAATAACAAATAATAAAGTGAGACCATCTCGGTCTACTCACAGTACGCTCCAGTTTAACATTCGCTTCTAAATTCTGGAAACGCCTGAATGTGGACATTCTAACCTGCACAGTTCATTTATGCAACACACATTTCACACATGTTACAACTTTGCACAATTATAATTGTTCAATAATGCACGTGTATAAAACGAATTATATACAATGTATGTTCATGACAATCCTAGGTATCTTTCCTTTAATTTCATTACGAAATCATTCCCATATCAAAACTCGTCTAAGTATAATTTATACTTAGATTTATGCCTCGCTAAAACCATTAAAATCTCCATTCCTTTCTCATTGACTCACTTCAGAATTTTTCTCAAGTCATACTTTCAGGTCTACTATTTACATTCAATCAGAAAGTGAAACTAATGTAATTTGGTCATAATATCTTCTGAAAAGTGTTCCTCTATGTCTTATCTTTCTATTGATACCAAAATCAATCAATTTGGTTCAGTGATTTGGAAGATATGCCTTAAACATTATCGAGTTGTTCGTATTAATAGTGTACTATGCACAACTTACATCCAGAAATTCAATATCTTAGGGACTGAATCATAATTCAACCTTTTCATATGATTTATATCCCTATTTCTCTAGTTTACTCCAAATAAAAAATCATCTCATTTGGAATCCTATAGGTCCAAATATAATCAAAATACTGAGGGGTATTCAGTAAAACAACACCAGTTCACACCATCCCAATAGATTCTCTCACTTTCGTTCAATAAATCTTTCTAAATTCAATTAAGAATGCTACAAAATTTTATGGAGGGGTATAGAGATGTGTTATGAATCCAATTATTCAAAAATCAGGTCATTTGGAGGTTGGACGAAGAAGTTAAAGCCAAAAACCTATCGATTGTTCATCAGTCTCTCAAAGCTTCAAAGTCGCTATCCATCTTCCAAAGTCATTGTTGTGCTTTTGCATGACGGTGCTTTTTGGCTAACCCTCAAAATCACCCTCATGCTTTTGCACGACAGTGCTTTTGGCCTAAAATCTTAAAAGTCGCCATCATGCTTTTGCACAACGATGCTTTTTCACTTCTTCTTCACATACATCCTAAATTCTAATCTCCATAACTTTTGATCCATAACTCTAAATTTTGCAAATTTTATATCAATGGAAATATAAAATAAAGATCTACAACTTTCATGAAGAACATTTTGTCAAAATATGCCTCTATCAACACATAACATTCACCGAAGTGCAGATCGAAAATTTCCACTCTCACTGTTCATTCCCAGAATTTTCAGACAACTTCCACTTTTCAAAAACCAATACTTCAAATTTTTGTTTCAAGTCTTTCCACTCCATTTCAATCAACTCATTCACCATAAATTCATAATACTCCAAAATTTACAAATTTACCCCAAATCCTCAAAATCATCAAAAAGTCAAATATCATATATTCAACTCTGCATTTCACCATTCTATACATTTTCCTATATTTTCATTCTCTACTTCTACTTAAATCTTTTCCTTTAACTATCATTTATACACTCATTCCCATCTCAAGCTATTATTTTACAACTACCCTTCAACTCAAACACCACTTTTTTTTATCATGTCTAAGAAACTCATCCACTCATGTATACACATGCATTTATATAAACATGTACAGTGAAAAACAAGACATGACAGCATATCACCTTTTTCATACTACAATTTTCTATACTAATCCCATAAACCATTTCATTTCTATTTCAAACTCCAAAAATCATTTTTACATCACCTGATTACTAATAATCTATCAAATACTAATTTAACACTAAAACTAAAATTTCATCCCATCTACACTATGTTCATGAATATATACACGTAAACATCATTTTCCATGCATATGATAGTAATTCATCAATTATATTTCATAAATCAACAACTCTAAAGGAATTATTCAACACTTGTTGAAAACTCCAAAATCTTCAACTACCTTCAAGCCTTAACTCCATGCAGAAACACGTACTCCTCTGGGTAAAAAGGCAATTAACAGTGTAGTAGAGGAAGGAAAAGCAAAGTAATTTCTTAGAAGGTGTTAGCTGGAAAACTCTGTGTGTTGAAGAAAATTTGAAGAAGAATGCTACGAAAGAGATGGAACTTAGGAATCAACACTATCCCCTTTTCAACTCTCAGATAACTCAAACTACTCCTAATAAATTGTAAAAGTAACTTACTAAAATAGTGACACTTGTCACTTTTATAAGGTCTAAGCCTAAACTAAGTTCCTTTTTAATTGATTCATTTAACTCTCTTAATTCTCCTCTTTACAATCTAATCATCTCCAAAAATTCCTTGTTCCTATTTGCCATAATTCTCTATAAATTATGAAATTTAGCACCAAAATTAAAAAATATTGCAAATCCTCTAATCAATAAAATTTCCACTATAAATAACTTCCAAATTCACAAAATTTTCAAAAATTACAACTTAGTCCAATATACCCAAAATTATTCATGAATGCATGTACATTTATTTTCATGTGCAGAAATTTTCACTATTCATGTATATGTGTATGACTTATTATGCAAGAGCAATGAAAAATGCATTTCTAATCTCTCATTAATCTGTCATGTATCATATTTTAGGGTTCTAACCCTCAATTTGGGAACGGGATGTTACACAAATAGCATAGACGTGTGCATTTCTTGTTAGCCTTAGCCACACCCCCTCCACGAATCAAACCACAAGCACTACACTTGCATTCTTTTTGCTCATCGTTGCCTATCTCATCCAGGATTTTGTATATTGTTATGCCCATCTCCTGCTATCATCATGTCTACTAACACTGCTATTATTTCCTCTTCTTCCTCTATTTCCATATTAACCTTACCAAATATTGCTCATCAACATCCTGTCAAGTTTAATTCCACAAATTACTTACTCTGGCAGGCTTAGCTCCTGCCGCTACTGAATACCTATGATTTAGCTAAGCATATTGATGGTAGTTATCCACCACCGCCTAAGTTTGGCACTGACAATCAAATAAATCCCATCTACAATGCTTGGTTCTACCAAGATCAACTTGTCTTGAGGATTATTGGGTCAATTTCTGAAAGTTATATTCCTTAAGTTGTTGGCGCCAACCCTGCTCATGACACCTGGAATAAACTTGGTGGCACATATGCCTCAACTTCAAAGGCTCATATTCGCACCATCAAGTCTCATTTTTTCATATTGGAGAAGGATTCTAATGAAACCATAGCTCAATATTTTCAACGATCCAAATGGATGTTTGATCAATTATTGGCTCTCAGCAGTCAAGTATCTGAAGAAGATCTCGTTCAAATCATTGTCAATGGCTTTGGCTCTCAATATTGGCCTTTTATTCATTCTCTTGAAAATCGCCCAAACACGATATCCTTTGATGATCTCTATGACTTATTGTTAAGTGAAGAAGAAAATTTAGCTAGAGAAGCAAACACTACTGCTATTCAACCCACTGCCCAAGTTGCCCAACAATCCAGTAGCCGTTCTCAATTTTCTTTCTCTAGTCATTGACGAGGGATATGTGGCCGTGGGCATAGAGGATCCACTTTTCATTAGTCATTTTAACCACTCCCTTCATTCATTAATATTTCACAAACTATCAATTCTCTTACTAATGTTTGCTCTAACCCTTTGCAATGCTACAATTGTTTTGGCTATGGACATGTTGCACACACCTGTTCAACCCCTCAACAATAACAACAATCCATCCCTCGACCTTCATCCGCCAATGCTTTTCATCCATGCTACCACTAACCAAATTGTTCCCCAACAGTGGCTTTTAGACACTAGAGCATCTCATCATCTTACTCCGAAGTTGGATAATCTTACTCGGAGTACAATGGCCTAGAAGGAGTCAATATTGGAAATAGTAAAGCACTACCAATCTCTCACATTGGTTCTTCCATTTGGCATGCTAACTCTCATTCTTTCTCATTAAACAATATTTTGCATTTATATAGCTCTTGTTCCAATCTCTTTTATGTTAATGCCTTCACTAGAACTAACAATGTTTCTGTTGAATTCTTCCCGGATCATTTTGTTATTAAGGATATTTGCACGAAGCAGCCTCTACGTAAAAGCCAGAGTGATTGTGGTCTTTATTTCATTCTTTTAGCTCCTCAACGACATGGATCAACCTTCTTAGGATCGTTATCTCATTGGCGTTCCTGACTTGGTCATGCCAATTATCACGTTGTTCGTCATGCCTTACAATAAGCAAAATTCCTTTTGTCAGTGATGTTCAAAAATCTTATCATGTGTGTAGTGTTAGTAAGAGTCATCGTTTCCCATTTGTTGCTTATGATTATAAAGCTCAAAAACCATTAGAGTTAGTTTGTTCTGATGTTTGGGGTCCCTTACTAGTTCTATCAATAGATGGAAAAAGATATTGTCTTTTTTTATCATTACAACAAATATTGTTGGATTTATTTTCTCAAATTCAAATATGAAGTTCTCAATGTTTTCATTAAATTTTGTCACATAGTTGAATTTTTTTTTGACACATCCAACAAGCAATTTTAGGGGGACAGGGGTGAATATCAAGCATTGGCTACTTATTTCTTGGAAAATGGTTTCACACAATGTAGTTCATGTCCTAAAACACCATAATAGAGTGGCTGTGTCGAATGCAGACACCAACATATTGTTAAAATAGGCATTTCACTCTTACAACATTCTTTTGTTCCTAATCAGTTTTAGACCTATGCCTTTGATACTGCAGTATACACAATCAATCGCCTACCTACTCCCCTTTTGCATAATGCCAATCCCTTTCCAACACTTTTTGAGACATTACCTGATTATCACAACTTACATGTTTTTGGATGTCTGTGTTATCCATTGACCAAACCATACAATTCTCATAAGCTTGAACCTAGGTCCAAAAAACATGTCTTTCTAGGTTATAGCAAGTTACATGAAGGTTTTTTTTTGTTTCGATTTTTCTTCATTTAAAAACTTTGTCTCACGTCATTTTGTGTTTTCTAAACAAGAATTTCCATTTTCTTCTCTGGGTCACCGCAGCTCTAGTGTTCCCATGGCCACCCGAAACAGTCTAGCTACTATTTTCTTGTCGGCATGCATTTCACTTTCATCACCTGCTATCCCCTAAAACCTACTTCTTCTGGCCACATATAACCACAAAGTCCCTCTTCACTTTAACCTTTATTGCCTACCCCACCCTTATCTTATCCTCCTCATCTACCACCAAATCCTAATCCAAACCAAACACATCCTCCCGGCTTATCACTCACTGTTGATTTGTCCAAATATGAGAATCACCAATATCACCATCAAAAACAACACCCAATGATTATTCAATCCCAAACGAATAACCTAAAACCACGTGCTTTACATACTCAAAGCCAAATAACTGTTGAGCCTGTCACTTACAAAGAGGCAGCCAAGCATGAAGAGTGGCGACTTCCAATGCAGGAAGAATTTGATGCTCTACTTCATAATAACACTTGGAAACTTATACCGACACACCCATCTCCCAATGTGGTTAGATGTAAGTGGGTTTATCGGATAAAATATAATCAACATGGTTCTGTTGAATGCTATAAAACATGCCTCATGGCCAAAGGATTTCATCAACACCCGGGCATTGACTACAATGATACTTTTAGTCCAGTAATTAAGCTAGCTACCATTCAATTGTTGTTGTCTCTTGCTATTACAAAAGGATGGACTGTTCAGCAACTGGATGTTTCCAATGCATTCCTTCATAGAACTCTAGATGAAGATGTTTATATGACTAAGCCATCAGGATTTAAGAATCTCTCTTTTCCAAATTATGTTTGCAAGCTGACAAAATTGATGTACAGCTTGAAGCAAACGCCTCGAAAATAGTTCAAATGCCTCACTACTTTGGGCTTCGTGCATAGTAAGACTGATACTTTGCTTTTCATTTATAAATCATATGGTGTTCAATTGTATTGTTTGATTTATGTTGATGACATCTTATTATTGGGCTCGGATGTCAAACACATTCAACACATCATTCAACAACTGCAAACAAAATTTGCTCTAAAAGATCTTGGCAGACTTTATTAATTTCTTGGAGTTGAGGTCACTTGGTCAAAGAATATTGTTCACCTATCCCAGCAAAAGTATTTCGTGAATTACTAGCCAAGTCCCACATGGAAGATGCAAATTCGGTCTCTACACCCATTTGTCCAAAAACAAATTTGTATCTTTATGGCGAAGCTTTTTCCAATCCCACTTTGTATATACAGATAGTTGGAAGTCTTCAATATCTTTGCACTTGTCCAGATATCTGCTTTGCAATAAACAAAGTTTCACAATTTATGCATGCTCCATCCATGGATCATTGGGCTACTGTTAAGAGAATATTGCGTTATTTACAAGGCACAAGTTCTCATGGATTTTACTTCATAAGTCTACGCATTATCATATCTCTGCTTACAGTGATGTTGATTAGGGTGGCAACATAAATGAACATTCTACTATAGGATTTGCTATATTTTTAGGCCATAATTTGATCTTATAGGGTTACAAGAATCAACGCACTGTTTTCAAATCTTCCACAGAAGCTGATCATCGGGCATTGGCTCATACAGTTCAAGAATTACAATGGCTTAGTTCATTGATGTGTGAACTTGGTCTCTCTATCTCCAAACCAACACTTTGGTGTGATAATATCAATGTGACTAACTTGACAACTGCTCCCATTTTTCATTCATGCTCTAAACATCTAGAGATTGACTTCCATTTTGTGCGCAAAAAAGTCAACACCAATAATCTTTCTATTCGGTGTATCTCCACTCACGATCAACTGGCATTTGTCTTACCAAGCCTCCGTCGAAATCAAATTTTCAAATATTATGTACCAAGTTGATTGTTCTTTCAAGACCAATTCAACTTGAGGGAGCGTGATAAGGATAAATATTAGTTATTACGATATACTAGTTGATAGGATAAGCTAGAGTTGTTATTAAGATAAACTTTAGTTGTTACCACATGTACTATATATACCTATACTCTCTCATAAATAAAGTATGGGCTTTTCTCTATTCATTTAACACTAATAAATTTATTGATCTTTTCTAAAGATTGGTCAGTCAATATTATAATTTCAACTTGACAAAATGTGAAAAATGTGCAATATAAACCTAAAAATAAAAGTGTCAACTTCAGAAAAGCTACGTGATGTATTTGGAGCCATAGGATTCAAAGAAACTAATTCTTTGATCGAGAAACAAACGTAAGTACTACTTAAGAGCCTGACATAAAAATTGCCAAGGATGGCTCACTGAACGAAGTGAAGAAATTGTATAATATTTAGGGATCAGAAAAATAAATCAATATGCTTACTCAAAGATCAATATTGTAGCTCACTACACCATCCAGTTCAAATAGCCCCACAGATTGAAGTTCTTAAAATTGATTAAACAAAATGTGGTAAGATACATAACTCAAAGCTTGCGAGGCTAATAACACAACAAAGCCAACAATGGGAAGAGGACCATTTTGAGTGTTATATTCTTCCATTAAAAGAATTCTAAAATAAGTATCTAAATATGACCATAACTATCTTAACATTTGTTAGTAACCAAACAAATCACGAAACCCTCGTCACTCTCAGCATCAAGTTATTACAAAATCAAAACTAGACTTTAAACAGTATAAATTTTGCTGAGAAACGAGGTCTAGAAAGATCTAATAGTAAGTACCATTATTCTTAATTAACAGAGAGACTATTTCTAAAACTTGCCTTTAACTCAATTAAAATTCTCGTAATTAATTAATAATCCAAATAGATGAATATATATATATATATATATAATTTATTTATTAAATATAACTCACCATCAACTATTGTCTTTAATTTTGCTAACACATATCATTGTATAAATTAAACCTTTGTTTATGTCAAATAACACATAAATTATAATATATGGAATATTTAATAATTTATAGTTATAGATAGAAATAAATAGATAGTCATTTGATTTTTCTATTTATAAAAATTCATATACATACTAATGTGAATGGGCCAATTAAGAGTAACAAAAAGCTTAGTTGGGCCTTAAGCACCTTAAATTGAGCCTAAATATTCAAGCCCAATTTCCAACTGAAGTCTAGTTCAACTAAAGTTGACCCATTAATTTTGGGTAATGTCATTATCAAAAAAAAATTTATCACAGTCTATGCGACACTCCAACTAAGTAGGAGCTAATATAAAAATTCAAAGAGTTAGGTTTTGTTTAGATTGACTTTTATTTTTCCTAAATTTTTATTATATTTTTTAAAAATAAAAAGTATAATAATAAAAATTTAAAGAAAAAATAAACTAATTAATTTTATGACTAATTGAGAAAATAAATTTATTTTAATCTCTTACTAAATATTTATTATTAAATATTAATTTTATTTACAAATTAATATTTATTTATTAATATAGTTGTAATTTATTTTAAAGTTTATACATTTTGGCGATATTTTATTTTTAAATGTATGTTATTAAATATTTTTATTTTAAAAACAATTTATAATTTTAAAATTAAAATAATTAATTACATCAACCATATTTTAAATAGTAATTAATATTAAATAATCAAATAGTATGTATTTAATTGACGGTAATTCGAATTATGAAATTTTTAAATAATTTTCATAAGTCACAAAATTAGAACAATAAAAACGAAATATAAAAACTAGAAACTTAAACAAATGAATTTTGTATTGAAAGACTGCTAAATTTCCAAATTATATCTACGTAAAATTGAGATTTCCAGCATTCGATTAACATTTTCATATATTTCTTATTTACATCATAAAATTAAACCGATTTGAACATATAAGATATAATTTGAACAAACTACACTAATAATTTGGCCCCAATGCCTTACTGGAAATAAATAATTGTCTCTTTTTATATTTGTTGGCCAACAAAATCATAGATTCCAATTTGGCTATTAAAAAGTTTTGATTTCCAAACGAAAAAGGGAAAAAAAAAAAAAAAAAAGATGTAGCCCTATTAATGTCAGCACAATCTATATATGTTATAAAGGGCACTAATCCAAATAAGTGCCTGCTTTTTGCAAGCACCGACCGAACACGGGCGTCCCAGGCCCAGGCTTCAGTTTTATCACCTAAGACAGGGTGAAGCATCACAGCCAACTGACAGAATGTGGAAGAAGTTAGCCATTTTCTGCTCTGTCATAAGCGTTGGATTTATGCTTCGGCGCAAATGTAAAGCCATCAGGAACCTTGCCAAGTAGCATTTCCGAGATTCGTATCTGCAAAAACATAGAACATGTGAGTATAACTATCATACTCAACTTAAGAGTGGTGTTCAAGGCAATGACATACCCAGTCAGCAGCAGAATCGGAAGCCATAAGCGTTTCAAGATCATCACGACCATAATATGAGGGTGGGCGCCAGTTTAGCCGTTGAGGGATGACATCCAAAATACCAACAGGTACATATCTACATGTGTAGCTAAGCCATTCTAACAAGAAATGCCTAGTTGTCTCCACTCCTGCAGCGCTTAAGAAAGGATTACAATCGTTCGTTTTTGAACAGATAATGCCCCAACTCGTTTGATCATCACTGATTGATCGCCTACATAATCTTCTTCCTAGACGATAACGGATTTGTCTAACATGCATGTTCAAATTCACTTGTACCACCTGAATTATGCAAGGGTTCTTGTGCAATCTCTCAATGAAAGGAAATGGTCTACAAAATATTGTTAAATGCATGCTACAAGACACTCGAGTCCAAACAGAACAGAAACCATATTATTGCAATCATTTCCCATCCAAAGAACACACACATGGATAAAAAAACGCATTCATCCAAGACACAGAAAGTTTCAAAGTTAAAACACGTAATTAATATATATTCATCAATGAGGCAAATTAATGTATAATTCATCAATAAGGTATACCTTTAGTGTCAGAACCCCAGTGTTCAAGGCCAAAACGCACATAATCTTTCAATATATCAAATCTTTCTGCAGATCTGATGTCCCAGTGTCTCTGTTCTTTGATTTCAGTCAATATCCAAGGCTGTAAAACAAAATAACATATCATCATTGGGGGGCGAAAACCAACATTCAGAAAAAGAAAGGGCACAGCAAAGACATTTTCTTCAGACTTGAAACTCAAATGGTAATGAATGGAAATTCAAAATTCCAATTGCTAACCTTAATTAATGCTCCTCTCGCTATCATGTTTGAAGAGAGCTCAGGGCAGTCAGATATATGCTTGTTCCAGTCTGTATAAGAAAAGATATCCCCATTTCCCAGTACTTGCAAAGATTTGGGAGCCAATCTGGCACATTGGTATATGTATTCCCAATCAGCAAGCCTGCTATACCGCTGCTGGCGTGATCGACCATGTATTGTCACAGCACTTGCTCCCCACTTGTGAATATCCGCAATCAGTGAGTCAATACGGTTTTTCCCTTCAAAATAGCCAGTCCGCACCTAGACAACAAGCGCAGGCTATATAATGCACTTAAATCTTGCTTAGGAAGAATAATTTAGAAGCACGGAAAAAGAGAGGATCAAAAAAAGGAAAACACTTCAAAATGACAAAAGAAGAGCATTGAAAGGATGATAGCAAAACAGGAAAATAACGAAGGAAAAAACATAAGTCTGCACATTTTATGAGGTTAATAACCAATACTGGAAAATGACATACAGCAGTTTTTTTTATATGAATTATTACCTTGATAGTTATAGGTGTCTCCACTGTCCCAGAAGCAGCTTCTACAATGTTTTTCATTCGCATTGGCTTTGTAAGAAGAGATGACCCAGCACCTTTGTTGCAAACAATATCAATAGGACATCCCATATTAATATCAATGAAGTCCAGTGTACATTCCTGATCTATCAGTTCAACTGTACGAGCCACAGTATCTGGATGTGCCCCACATATCTGAACACCAAACAAGTCCTCACACGAATGACGTCTCAAAAGAGCCCATTCTGAGGCTTGTCCCTACAGCCACAACAATTTTTTATTCAAATTTGTCAAACTGAAATCAAATTATGCACCATTAAATATAAAGAACATTGAAGCTTGGTCCAAGTACTTGAATAAAAAGGCTAAATTAAGAGAGATTTGGCAAAGGGATTTATGGAGTGCCTGTACCACAGGACGTAGGCATGCAAGATGAAATCGCTCATTTGGTCGATTCTATTTCAAAAGAAAAGTAGCATCTGTAATCAGCAAGCAAGCATCAATGCATGCATTCAAAAATGATACTCATATACTAGGATCCGAACAAATACCAAGCTATATGTCATTTTGTAGGAAAAGATCTAATTGAACTACAAAATAAATATGGTCCACACAAATGGAGAGTTAAAAAATATGTGAAGTAAGAGCTACCAAAACATAATAATTAACGACTAAAGATAGCCAGCTATATATGCTTCAGAAGCAGTAACAACGCTGTTGAAGAGGACATAAAGCCTTGTTGACAGGACTTAGCCATTTAGATCAGTTAAACTCGTTAACAAGCAGAAAGTAGACCTGCAAGAGATTTGTGCACATTGCCATTTCACCACAAGTCACATCAGCTCCTAATACTTTGCAAACCCTTCGGAAAGGAAGATTTCCTACAGTTGTTAAAGGTGCGAGATACAGCTTTCCACTAAAGTCAATGAGTTTTTTCTCACGTATGTGGGCTTTTAAACTTCTATCTGTTTCTGTTAGTAAACCCTCAGTTGTTGGAACAGGGTCAGTTTGTAGGCAGCTATCCTCCACGTGTTTCTGCGGGGTACTCCTAGCTGTTGCAAATAGCATTTCAGCTAAATCACACAATTATAAAATATTACATAAAAGTTTCCAAAAGGCTCTCATTCAGTCATTCGTAAACAATAAGCATCAACTACCTTCTTCAGCAGAGCAACATTTTTCTTCAATGACGGATCTTGCCTTCTTCTGGGGTCTAAGTTCTTCTTTTGGTATTGTTCCATCTTCATTATCATTAACTGAATCTTCTGCAATGTAATCTGATTGGTTTGTTGGCTCTTCAGCCAATTCACCACAACCATTCTCATTAGTGGTATGAGAACTATATACAAGAGTTGGGTCAACTTCCTCCTCAACCAGCTTTTTCGTCTTTGATTTCCCGAGTCCCTACAAGAGAAAAGCAAGAATAATAGAGCAAAACAAATAAGAATTAAGGAGAACCACATCAAACAACCGCAGCAACAACAAAGATTAAAGTGAACTTAGGATTCACGCATTCAAGTACCATAAGATTAAGACCCAAAGACTTAAGTTTGGCATCTGCCTTAGGAAACTTCATCTTGTTCTTCCACAAAAGTTTCTGAATATCCTTATTCAATCCGTTGATCTCAGAATTAACCTTTTCCACTTTCACACCATTACCCACAACACCATTTTCTTTATGGGCGCCATAAAATCTACATGTCAAGCCATAAGGACACCGCCCTTCACCGGTCGTGAACGGACATTCTCCATCAAGGTCAGCCGGCTTCTACACTAAGTAACATAAATCAGCCACAAATTCAAAGAGAATAAAACATTTTTCAGCAACTGAACTAAAGTAACAGCAATGGATCACCGCACCTGAGCTGTAAATGCTTCAATGTCATGACTAAACCGACACCTATCGTTATAAGGACATGCACTAACATCTCCACTCTTCGCTATCTCAGGACAGAGATGAAGTGCAGATTTTCTTTCCTGTAACATCACAAAATTCAACTTCCAACTAACTCAATCACTTCAAATAAAAATCTTAAACCCCAGTCAACTAAATTGAGCATAACTTTCCGGAGCAAACGGACCTGACGTCTTTCGCGTTTGAGCTGTCGTTTTGACTTCTTCTCCTTAGCCACTACGCCGTCCTTAGTCGTTTTTACGTCCGTATTATCGGTAACAGCAGCGTCGGTCTGGGAGATGCGGGTAGGTGGAGGACGGAGGAACTCCAGCTTTATCGGAGCTATGGCTTTGGCCACCATCTCCTCCGGCGTTGGGTGAGTAACCTTGGAGTTCGATGATGGTGGAGGCAGTGGTTGCGTCGATTCCTCCATCGTGGGAACTGATTCTACCGGTGGCGTCTCGTTCATTGAGGATGAGTTGCCTCAGTTCGTACTTGTGCGCTTTTGGGTGGACATGAAAAGTTTTATTACCAAGTTACTACAAAGTGGAACGATCGTGTAGGGTTTTCGCCACGAGCGAAAACGGTAGAAACGATACTCCTCTCTGCCGTTTAAGTCTCATGCCTTGATCTATATCCGTACGTGGGTTAGTTGGCTAATGGCTTAACCAACCATCAATTTAAATTTTTATTTTTAAAATTCAAACTATTTAATTTTGTTTATCTTATCCCAAACATTTCCCACTTTCCATAACAAATACTTATTATTACTCTTCCAGGCATTGCATTTGACAAATTTAATTATACGGGATGATTATATTAATTCTAATTGATTTATAATTTTTTTAATAAATGATGGTATTATTATATTTTGAAGAATTATAATATGAAGGGCATCTTTTATTTATTAGAATGACTTAATGCAATTTTCTAATATACAAAATTAATGTGCAAAATTTTTAAATTATATTTATTTGCATATATTTTATTTCTAGATATGATGGAAGTTAATTAATTCAAAAATATAATATATTATATTAAACAATCATTTTTTGTTTTCAATTAAAATTTCAATCAAATAATTTTTTTCAATTTTTATCTTAGAAATCTCGACTTTTTTATTTTTAATTGAAAAAACAAAAAATCAAAAACAGAAGTGATCCGTAATTTTCCCAGGCTTGCACACTCATCATTTATAAGGTCAACTTGACTTTTATTAACGTCAACATTGACATAAATTTTAATATAAAGTGATTATTATTTTAAAAATATGATCTGACAATTAATAATTGAAGAACCAAAATACAAAATAATATTCCCATATATGAACACTTTCAATTCCATACATGAACACTTCCAATTCGTGAATCTCTCGTAGGGATAAGTAAAAGTGAGATTTTGGTAATAAAGTTCCCCAACTGGGGCAAGAAATTGTAACCTTTCAACGTGACATCTTAAGCCTTTGATGTTGGGTCTTTTACCTTAGTTGCAAGATAACTCAATTCCAAGCCATACTTTGATAGAATTAGCACAGGCCATGCCACCAATCGCAAGCAGCAAAGAATGCTCATTGAACAATTCTCTTTTTTAGATATGTAAGTAAAGAATAGAGGCCATTAGCCTTCTGAGACCAGTTGGTCAACCAACCAAAAGCCCCAGAGGCTTGATATCATTGCTTCATATTCAAATGAACATAGCTGGGATGCTAAAACCAGAAGCAGAAGACATTGTAACCATGCTTCTTACCGGAATAAACAGAAGAACATTATCAATTCGAACTCCTAAAGGCTTCTTAAACACGAGGTCTAACAAATTGTTCGGATCATGTATTAGATTATCTACCATTATAAATATGATTTAGCTACATATATATATATATATATGTTTATGCCTATATTATATCACCTTAAAGGAAGTTCCAAGCAAGGAAAGACTTGCAGGGTTGTAGTTTGCACCACATCTCAAAGGACTTCTAACGTTGTTGGACGCTTGAAAATTAATGAATGAATCTTGAGAAAACGATAAATATAATTTGACCTCAACGATAGCTATATCATCTCTTACAGGCTATTTATTTGACTCTGATTTCGGGTTTGCGCTGCCATGGTGCTGTTGAGACTGTGACTGCTGCTGTTGTTGCAATTGATGCATGTTCTGTTGCTGCTGCAGTTGATGCATATTGAGTTGAGAAGATGGCGGTTGCTGCAGCTGGAACATCTGGGGGTTAACTGAAACCTGCTGAACCATACCCTTAGTTGGGTCAGAATCCCCACCGAGCTCTGCAGTAGCAAGCTTCAATCGCCTAACCTCTGCCGTTAACGCCTCATTTAGGGCTGTCAAAATTCAACAACAATCACACATGAAGTGGCCGAAAAAAGAATTGGCAGGACACAGAAACAAGTTTAATTCCCCATTTCATCGTTTCCTCCAATCAATCCTCCGCAAACAGATAAAAAATGCGAACTACAAAAGAAATCTAGTGAACCTGATTATGCCATTTTCCAGCATGGACTGTTTCAATGTCATATCATTATCATCATGTCATTGCATTGTTATTTAGAAACTCCAGGAAATAAAACCTACAGGTGAATGACTAAGGCACAGTACATCATTAATGATAAGTACCGAGTAAACTGTCAAGGCTGTGTCAGTCTATGAGAGAGAGAGAAAGACGAGGATGTCAGGAGATGTACAAACAGTTAATATGAAAATAAAAAGCATTCAATAATCCACCCTATATTAAGATAATTGAGTAAGAAGCAATCAAAATTGAATTAACAGATTACAGAAGTATAAAATCTGAGCCTAAAAACTCCTAAAGCAGCAGATATTCGAGTTATTGCAAGAATCATGGTGGTAGTTACAGAAAAAGGCTTCAAATCAAATAAGTCACCCAGGAGAAGTGAATGACACTCGCGATTAGTCTGAATATTCAACTTTCTAGATCGTTTTAGCACAATTAATTGTCCTATGGAGCAGACAATGACAAACAAAATAATAACTCACACATATGGTAAACAGAGACAAAAATATTTTGAAGGGAAGACAAGTCCAAATGAATCCAGGACTTAGTCTTGACACAAAAAAGGAAAATGACATAAAAAGTAGGTGTGGATTATCTAAATGGAAGGGATCAAACACATACCATCTCGGAGTTGAGCCTGCTGCTCCAAGGCCTGGAGCCGAAATTTCAATTCATTATTCTGATTTGTAAGACCAACAGAATCCCTCTATGCATAACATAATAGAAAGCACCAATATAAGTTAGAAAAGCAGAGAAGGCAACAATTATCAAAAAGAACTTCAGCAACCCAAGTTGGCACCTGTAAAAGAGTAAGTTGTGCAGACAATGTCGTGGCTTCTGTCTGCAGGGTCTGAACTTTGTGCTCCAATTCTGAAATGTATCTCATTTTCCTTTCTTTCGATCGTGCAGCTGATTGACGATTTGCCAAAATTCTAAAACAAGGAACCGATGAGGAAAGCAGAATGTAAGATGCATGGCCCTATAAGAATCATTGGACTAACTGTCCTAATCACTAGGGAAAGGGAAGTATACCTTTTAGCACGTTTTGGGTCAGTTGAAGCAATCTCCGCAAGTTTCTCATTTGCCATAATTTTCTTCAGTTCAGGGCCAGTAAAGTCTCCATTTCCAAAATCTAAGCTAAAGGTATTCCCATCAATGGAATTGCTAGGTGACAGTTGACCAGGACGAGTACTTGGAGAAGGTGGAAGCCTTGGAGACTCATCACCAAAATTGAGTTTGTCCATGAAACTATCCATGGAAACACTTCTATAGTGTCTAGTGGTTGGAGCTACATCTCCACCAGCAGTCCTTTTGATCCCTTCCCTCTTCTCCATTGAAGAATACAATCCACCTCTTGGCTGGCTACTTCCACTTTCATTGACACTGCTTTCTGCTTCATTATCACTGCTACCACCTCCATTTGTCTTTGTTCCACTAGCTCTACTATCCAAATCCTCACGATTATCGTTACCATTCTTGTCATCTGTTCCTGACGAATTCAACACATCAATATTATCCAAATTCATAAATGTGGAAATAATGTCATCCACAACTTCTCCTTCAGATTTCCTCTCACCCATCCCCTCAGCACCACTATCAACACCTTTATCCAATTCCTTCTTCACCAGTTGAGACGGTTTAGGCACCCCAGAAGTCTCTCTAACAGATGCCGACCGCTCCAAGCTACTACCAGGACTCCGCAAAGGAATAAGAGGTGGCGAAGACTGCATCACATAAGTAAACCCAAAAGGAATATCACTATTAGATCTTCTATGTGCTTTGCGGGGAGGCAAACCCTCACCGACCTTCATATTGTTGCCTCTACCAAAAGGTGAAGGTGGCAACACCGAATGAGAACTTGCGTCTCTATCCTCCATAGACACATCCATTGACATTGACTCTGAAGCAGTAGTTGAGGAAGAGTCCCTGAAATTTGCGGCAGCGGGACTTAAGGGTGGCAACGAGTCAAGAGAGAAAAACGTTGATGGTTGTGACAAAGATCGCGAGTGAGTCGGTCCGGGGCCAAAATTCTGCGAACCCATTTGCTGATTTACTGGCCTAGACACCGGGATCTGAGAATACGGAGAAATGGGTGGGATCTGATTGGGGTGTGACGGTGGTATCCCTGCTCTCTTTCCGTTGTCAGCACCAAAATTCTGAGCAAAATGTCTAGCTCCCATTTGGTTTTGATTCAACTGTGGAATATCAAGTTGGCTCATCAATGAAAATGGCTGCTTTGGAATGCCAGATGATGACTGCGTTGTACCAAATGAAGATTGAAGCCTTTGCATAACTTCGCCACTAGCTTCTTTAGTATCACCCATTCTGCAGACTCTCACACTACAAAGCCCCAATTCAACTTAACCCAGCTCGCCTTTCACCAGAATCCAATCAACAAATCAGATAAAACACACCAAGACTCTTCAACTAGCAAACAAACCAAAACTCAAAACAATCAAAAGGAGCATAAAGAACAAAACTTTTCAAGAAAAAAGATCAGATAATGAATTAAAGGAAGCATCTTTCGCCATTGAAAATAGCAAAGAAAACTAGAAAATTTACATTTTATACTTGTATACACTACCTTGTTTAACTAGACTCTAGTATCAAACAAATGGGCGTCCAAGACGTGAAGGGCACTAAGATGATTCAATTCCTCCACGCCACAATTTAACTTTATCTGCGACGGAAATGACAAGGTGAACAGGACCAACCATCAAGAGCAAAACACCATCAGACTTTCCTTTCACTAAACAAGAACTGAACCTTAAGTGTTACCGTAACATCTTGAACTATCGACAAGTACGTGTTGCTCTTAGTCTATGTTGTGTTTTTCTTTTCCTATATTTTCTCCATATGTTTCTATTTCAACGAGGACGAGGGCCAAGACACGGACTTCATGAGGAAGTTGGAGGACGCGTCAATTTAATAAGAAATGTCATTTGAATGTGGACTGAATTTGCATTTCATTCCGACCTCATTTTCATTAGACGTTTGTTCCCGCAACTTGTTTAGTCCAAAGTCTCTGCTTCCAAAATTGTTGGGTCTCGTTTTTTAATTGATTTTCTTTTTCTCTTAACTCTTTGAAAAAAAAGTATTTATGGGATAAAATGTTACATAATTGACGGCTTTTATTCCTTTTCCCCCACGCGCTATCTTTTTCCGTGACTGTCAATCTTCTTACTTCCTTTCTTTTTCACCCTTTTGACTTCGATCCTTGTTCTTGCTATGTACGCCAACCTTCTTTCTTTCTTTCTCTTTCTAACTTTACCGACTTTAAATGAGAAGGACTACATTTTTCTTTCAAATGTGTTGGTTAAAGATTGGGTTAGCATACTATGTGAAACAATTCAAAAAGTATGAGAAAACGTTGACCATCACAAATAATTGCATTTTAACTCTTTTTTTAATAAATGTTTTAAATTTTGAATCATTTGATGTCAATTTTTTATTTCGAATTAGTTTAATAATGTTTATTATTAAAAATTGTTAATTTTATTAATTATTCAGCTAGTTTATAAATTAAAATAAACTGATTAATTTTTATTTAATATTTTTTATTTAAATTTTAAAATTTAAATAGATAAAAAATAGTCTTCTTAATTATTTTTTAATTCAACTTTACTTTCATTTAACTTTTATATACTGGTTGATTTAATTATATTTTCAAAAAATTAGGGTTGCTCGAATTTTTGGCATCAATGATTGGTTAGGATATTATCCTAAAAGAACAATATCTTTTTAGATATATTGTTACTTGCTACGCTTCTTACCTTGATTTACATGTTTCATCCAAAGTAATTCTTTAAATCTGCAATGTCAATAGACAACTTATGGAAGCTATTAGGATTATTATATCTGATTTTAAGCTTGATAGCCTCGTGACCAATTTGGCCCTTATCGCAGCTCTTATTTGTATGAAACTATGAGTATTACAGTTGATAAATCGTGCCCTGACATACTTTAATTGTAAATTTCTCAAATGTTATAATTAACCTTTTTGTTGCATAAAATGAATTGTGTATATGGACAAACTTATTCCTGATCATTCTGCTCATCCCATATGTCGCATCCATGTTTGAAACTTAAGAAAAACACCTCTAGACGACTAAATTAATACAAAACCAAAACTACACTGGACCTACTTATCTAAAATACAAATTTAGTGTTGGCCATGTCATTGTTGTTGTCTCTTAACTCCTAACATGTCCACCGCATCCACTACACAAGAAGCCCCTAGTATTGGAGCTCACGGCTAGTGACGGAGCTACGTTATAAAGGAGGGAGCTATCAAATTTTTTTAAAAAAAATTACTTATATAATTAATATTTTTAAAATTATAAATATAAGTGGCTCCCTTAAAAAAAATTTACATTTAGATGTTAGCTTCCAGCCTTTCCTTAGAGTCGAGTCTAACTCCATCTCTGCTCACGACGTCTCCATGTTTCAAGTAACTAAGAGGTGGTTGCCCTGGACCATAGAAATTTAAAATTTTGATGAGTCATGAGTGCATGGTATGTTTCGGTTGGCCGTACAGATTCAATAATGTTTAGTCGCATGGTTAATTTGTGAAAAATGCCATGCGAAAGGGTGGCAAAGCAACAAGGCCATGTGTGAACGATGAAAACAAAATCAGCCATGTTCGTTTCTATCGTCAAAAATGGCTCCAACCTCTGTGAAAACGGACAAAAACAGGTGCAGTAGCGCTATCAGATAGTCAAATTGGTCGACTAATTAGCATGATTCGCATGCACCAGAGGCTTGAAATATGAATTGCAACACTTTGTCCCTAGTTGTTGCCGTCTACCTACTAATGCTCCACATGGTAATACATTGCCTGCAAAGAACATGTTTCCATAACAGGGATTGAACAAAACATGGTCTGTTGATCATGTTGTTGTGTTTTTAGTTTTTGTTTAGTAAGTTTCATCTGTTAGGCTGGAGCTTTAAAATTTGGCACCCGCACCTGTTTCAGAAATGTACCCTTTTCAGTGAATGAGTCCAGGGGATGAGGTTTCCATTAGTTTGTGGTCCCATTACTTGCACGGTTAAAGCTGGTCCCAAGTTGTATGCATGCGCTCTACTCTAGTGAGATCTAGGGGGTGTTTATGATAGGGTAATTTGATTCATTCATAAATAATTTAAACCTAAACCTAAATATTAAGTTTGGCAATTTCACGAGCTTAAATCTGAACCTGAACCTAAAGAACCTATAGGATCGGTTAATATATTTTCAGGTTTAGTTTTTAAGATAACCAGAACCTATTCATATCAATATATATGACAAAAAATTATTAAAATAATTGGTGAAAACAAATACAAATTATTCATAAAAGTATATGCATATAAAATCCATCAAAGATTAATCCAATATGTTAAACTCATGCGAAGTAAAAATAAGCTAAACAATGTCTTATAAAAGATCTATATTAGAAAAAAAAGATAAATTATTAAACAATTATTCTTCAAACAGGATGATACGATGGTAGTTTGAGAGATGAGAGGTTGAGAAGTGACTATAGGATGAAAGATTGAATGGAAATTTTTTTCTTTTTTGAACGAATAGAATGACCTTTAACTTTCCTTTGTTTTCATCGAGGGAAAAACCTTTCAATTTCAATAGCTGATATTTGATAAAAGATCAATTGTGATTCAAGCGATCTTAGCCATAAATTTACATGGTTTGTATTAAAACCGTTGGATTGATTTTTTTTAGAAGAACTGAATTTACAAGTGATCTTAGCAATTTTATCAATTATTCATATAAGAACAAATTATATTGTTATTCTCAATTTAAATATTAAAATGATTGCTATTTATTATAATAACAAAAATTGAACACGAAACCTTAAATAAGATTTTTATGGTAATGTCTCGTTTGTTAGTAAACTCTCAATAGGGATCTCTATTACTTTCCAATCAGAAGTGCTTAGAAAAATAAAACTATATTTGTATTTGTACAAGACAATATTATTATATGCTTATTATTTATTAACAACTATATTATATATTTTTAAGAATCGGTATTACTTGCTTGTCTAATGTTTATAATATCTCATAAATATCTAAGCTAATATATGTGCCTTAAAAAACTAAAATTATAGGATTTCTCAATAAATGTGTTTTATAATTATTAATTTCTTTAATTAATCTCTA
The DNA here is from genome assembly GCA_026413575.1 of Erythroxylum carthagenense. Lineage (NCBI taxonomy): Eukaryota > Viridiplantae > Streptophyta > Magnoliopsida > Malpighiales > Erythroxylaceae > Erythroxylum > Erythroxylum carthagenense. The sequence goes on from JANZLD010000237.1 coordinate 75,425,198, forward strand.
AATGATTATATTATTTTAGTCAATGAATTTTTTGTATTAATAGTTTAATACTTCGATCAATAACTTTGACACATATTAATTACTATTTAAAGTAGAAGTATCGAGTGTTATGTGTTACTTATAATAGCAATGTTCAAGATTAATATTTAATAACATATAATTAAAGTAGCTTTTTTTCTTTTCTTCTTTTTTTTACTCAATAATTAATATAGTAAATACTAGTGAATTTATTATTATTAATATCCTGGTGAATTATATCTAAATATATGATAGATTTTTTTAGGTATTTCAGGTTCAGGTTTAAATCTAGAACCGCAAATTAGAAATTTGAACTTTAACTATGAACCTGATTTTTTAGGCTCGGTTCAACTAAGGTTCGGTTTTTATAATTCAGATCCGATTCACAGATTCGCAGATTTTCTTGAACACCCCTAATGACATCCCCTTAGGTCACGTAAACATTCATTAAAGGGTGTAATCAAACATTTGTTCATCTATTAAAACTAATTATAATTATTTAAATAATATCAGTCCAAAACGCTGGATCAAAGTTGAGTATAATTAGTGGGCTGTATAAATGTTCCACCAACCTCATTATTGAGTTTAAAAAGGTTGAGTTCGACAGCAATTGGATAAGAAATTAGTATGTTCCTTGAATGTGACTATCTTCATGTAGCCAAGGAGAAGATGCTTGTGCTTGTATTCAAAATGTCATGTCATGCCTCCATATGTGGGTTTGCTGGGAGAAAAGGAACAAACATGAAGGGGAAAACATCACAGTAAAAGAGAAAGTTAGAGTGTAGTAGCATGGGTTCATGCATTTCAAAACTTCATGATTTTATGAATGTCATCCCAACTAAAAACCGAATATTTCACCGAACATTACGACAATTCAATTACCTTCAATTAGAGTAAAGGAAATTACCATTTGCGGTCCCACAACTAAGTTTGAAGATTTTGCCAACAAAACAAACTTGGTGCGAATTCTACATTTTAGTTTGGTTTGGTATACCTAATGGATCAATTGTAATGATACAAGCGACCTTCACGAAATAAGGAGGTTTATAAGCTGAAGTTTGCCTTTTTTTTAATAAAATAATCACTTAGAAGATAGTACGAAGCTGATCTAAAATTTTTAATCAGTCGAATGAAGGGGCCGCTGAAATAATTGGTACGTCAAATATTAGTTTCTAAAATAAATCCCCTCTTCACTATTTTTTGAAGTTAGAGTAATAAATATTCTGAGAGAGGACAGGGCAGCGGGCAGGGGCCCCACTCACCGAACTGTTGACTAACGCAGTGGATGACATGACGGACAGGTGTCAGAAAACTGACGATAAGTTTTTCCGTTAACACGTAGAATCTTATGTGGCTCACTTCTTAATTTTCATGGACCCCGCAAGGTTAGGACTTAGGAGCGACATTTATAACTATACTGAAAACGACTTCGTTTGGGTTTCATTTTACGTGTACATTAAGAAATTGCGAGTGCCATTAAGCTTGTGGATCATGTATAAAGAAAGCATCAACATGTTGAATCTTGAAAATTAATTTTCTGAGATCTGCTTAAATTGAATTAAACTTGTAAAGAAGAACTTCCTCCTATTTAAAATGATGGTCGTTTTAAAAGGAAGCATATTTAATAAGAAAGTTAATGAAATATTTGATATATCTCTATTAATGATGTTACTTATGTGAGAAAAATTATATGTTGAACTATCTTGAAAATATAATCTGTGTAATTAAGATGTAAGAGAAATTAAAGAGTAATTTTGAAAATAAAATTGTAAACATATCCTATATAAAGTCGCAAATAACTCTAATTTTAAATAGTTAAAATTTGTCTGAAACGATTTTTATTTTATACAGGAGAGAGTAGTATTTAGCATACGAAGAACTAGAGAAGTTTTGAAACTTTAACGTACTGCCCGAGAAACATGAGGGTTTTAATCAAAGTACCGTTGCCTTGTATTCTAATTAATGAGGGACCTAAAACATGCGTTGCCTCCTGTGAGTTAGTTGGTGTACAATCTGAAATTCTGAACTCATTAAACAACAAGAAACGGGGTAATGGATTAGCGTTGTCTGCACAACATTGCCTGATTAGAGAACCAAATTGGCGCATGGGCCAAGATCGATGGAGCGTTGCCTGGCCTGATTAGGCCTTTTAGCTTACTGGGGTGAAAACATATCACTTGTTCTGTGTCATCAATGTCTGCACTTTAGGGCCATCCATTGATTATCCACTTCCTGGCATACCACTGTTCTACTAGTTCATGAGAAATTAGATTTATGTTGATGCGAAACAAAAACATAATATATAAAACAAAGATCAATAAGAATGCAAAAATAAGAATACAAAAAAAAATCTTGAACTTTTATCAATTTAGTAATTATAATTTTAACTTTAAAAAGCTTAAATACTTAAACTTCTAATTTTTTTTTCACATCTAGTCTATTGTTAGTATCTCCGTTAACTTTGTTGACGTAATTTGTCACGTGTTTCAAAAATTTTAATTATTAATATACGTCAGTCAAAATTAACTCACATAATGAAGATTAATAAAATGACGTTGTTTAATCACAAAACTAAAATGACATCGTTTCAAAAAAATGAAATTCCTAAATCACTTAACGTTGTTAATTTAATCCCTCAACCCGACGTTTCAAGCCACTTTTCACATAATTTCAATTTGTTTTCCGGACATCCTAAGCCACTCTCGCATTAACAAGCCTTTTGTTTAATCCCTCAGCCCTTTATTTTCAGTTTGTTCTCTCAACGCGCTCAATCTTTTATTTTTAATTTGTTCTCTTAATGGCCTAAGCTACTCTTATATTGCAGCGTGCCATAAGCTCTTCAATTTTTTGAAACAACGTTGCTTTAGTTTTTGTGATTAAACTACGTCATTTCATTCATTATATGGGTTAATTTTAACTAACCTGTGTTGATAATAAGGATTTTTGGAATATGTGACAAGCTACGTCAACAAAATTAAATGAGACACTAATGACAAGCTAGAATTAAAAACAAATTGAAAATTAATTGCTACTTTAAAAAATTCTTGTTATAGTTACAAAATTAACCAATATTTGAGAATTTTTTTTCCTTTTATATAACCTAATTGATACTAAGAGTTCCTCTTACACGACTTAATCGACTTCTTTCTCCAAAATATTCTAAAATCATAACTTGTGTATATGAATTATACAAAATTAGACTTAGAATCTGTTTAGATGAGTTTATATCAGTAGAACTTTTATTAGGAGAGCGTTTTTTAGAAGAATTTTTCTAAGAAGCTAATTGACTGTTTGGCTGTCAATTAAAAAAAAAGAGTATCTTTGAAAGAGCTTCGTACAGTAGATTGTTTGGTAATATAAAATAAAAATTATTTTTATTTTAATTATATTTTATTTTGTAATAAAAAGTATTTATACATATAAATATTATTTAAAGTATATTAAACAATATACAAAGCACAATATATTAATTATTATATAATTTTAAACCATATGAATTATAAATGAAAATATATCTAACCAAATTTTTTATATGGATTATAACATAAATAAAACTTATATAAAAATAAATATTAAAACATATAAAAAAGCCTAATAATATTATATAACTCCTAAAATAAACATAAAGATGAGTTTGTAGATATTGTAGGAAAACATAAAGACAAAAGAGACTAAAAAACAGGCTTATTAATTGATCTAAAAAATATACCTAAAAAATACTTTTTTTAGAGCTCCAAATTTGAGCTTCTAAAAGGTTGTAGTTTGACTGCCAAAAAAGTCATATCTGTTAAAGAAGTGCTTTTTTATTTTACAGTCAAACACTCATTTTTCTTTAAAATGACTTTTGTGGTAGAAAAAAGTACTTATTGACCTCCCAAAAGTCTATCCAAACAACTATTTGGATAGGTTTATATCAGCAGAGCTTTTGTCAATAGAGTTTTTTTTAGAAGAGCTTTTCTAAAAAGCCAATTAACTGTTTAACTATCAATTAAAAAAACAGCTTTTTTAAAAAAAGCTTTATACAGTAAACTGTTTAGTAACATAAAAATAAAAAATATTTTTATTAATTTTAACTATATTTTATTTTATAATAAAAATTATTTATGTAGATAAATAATATTTAAAGTATATTAAACAATAAGCAAAGCACAATATATTATATTTACGGTTACCTATTTTTTAGATAACCATCTTGTAGGAAATTATTTAAAGAGATGTTTCGTTTTCTTGTAAGAAATAAAACTAATATGAAAAATAAATATTAAAACATATAAAAGAGCTAAATAATATTATAATCCCAAAATAAATATTCAAGTTGAGTAAATAGTTAAATACACAATAAATTATGCATTTTATTGTAATACAAGAAGATTTGCAATATATTCTTTCACATCATTCATCTCGTTATTTTGTGGCTCGCCTAAATGATTTTCTTTAACGTTTTCATTTTTATTGATTTTTTCATTTGTAGAAAGTAATTCATCATCTTCATCATAGGGAGAAAACTCTTCATCCTTTTGAGCCTTTAATCTTATAAAATTATGAATGACTATTAAAGAAATTACAATTTTAACTTGCTTTAGAAAAGGAAAAATGGGCATTTGACATAAAATTTTCTACTTATTTTTCTAAACGTCAAATGTTCTTTCGATTGTGCATCTTAAAGAAGAATGTGCATGACTGAATATTTCTTTCTTCCCTCTTGGAAGACCAACATGTCAAAAATTAGGAAGATGATACCTCTCACCTTTGTATGGTCTTAAATAACCTTACATGTAAGGATATCTTGCATCTACTAAATAATATTTTCCTACATTACAAAATAAAAAATAAATAAATAAAGAAGTACTGAATTATTAAGAATAAAAAAGTATAAAGTTATCCGTCACAAACCTCTAAGTGGACGTGGGAAGTATAATCTATCATTACGTAAAGCCTCCATAAAAATTCGAGCATCATGTGCTATGCCTTCCCAACTAGCCCAAGCAAAAGTGAAGCACATATCAAAATCACATACAGCCATTACATTTTGCATGGGAATGCCTTTTATCCTTATATAGTTTATTTGATTAGACCTTGGAACTACAACTGGTATATATGTTTCATCAATTGCTCCAATTTAGTCTTTAAAATAAGGCCAATACCTTCTATCATCTTTAATTTTGCTTGGAGTTTCTCTAAAAGTTGGATATTTTGGTTTGATGAAATCAATCTACATATATGAAATAACCTCTAATACTATTTCAAACCATCTAGAAATTGTTTCACTAGAATGTTCAAATCTTTCTTGAACCATTCTATTGCAAAGTCCATGACCTAAAGTGATCAAAAATATAACTACAGCTTCTTCTATTGTTACTTCTATGCCTTTTTTTAATCTATATGACTCATTCAACAATTTACATAATTTGATTAAAAAAATTCTTCTCCATTCTAAATTATTGATGACATCTATCTTTATGGCCATTAAGTATCGCCATTACAAACATCCATCTAGTGTGAGGGGATATTCTACATGGTCTTTTTAATATAATATTTAATATAATGGTCTATGGTTAGTGCAACTCCAGTTTGAACCATATGTAAAATTTATTCTTCAATATCTTCATTATATTCATGATCATTATCACAATTATTATCAAAAGATGATATCTGTATCAAAGTATAAAAAATAAGCTTATTGTATAACAAGATAATATAGCAATAATCATAACATAATAATAATAAAGTACAATTTAATTCATTACAACAAAATTAACCAAATGGAAATCTAATACAACATATTACAAGTAGTCCAATGTTAGTAACCAAATACATATCTAATTTATTACAAAAATTACAATCATTTCTTTTTCTTAAGCCATTCAATTTGAAGATCAACATTCTTAAGCACAACATGTTGGAAAATAAACTCAAGATCAAATCTAGCGCAGCGGAATGAATTTAAAAATTTTCCATAGAATCAACTTTAACAGAATAAAATTCGAAACATAAAACAAGAAATTGATAAAGTTAAACTAACATTTTTTTGATATTTCGATACAATATCTTGCTTCTCCGAAATTGTCAATTTCACGAACCGTTCAATCCTCCGGCCTCTAACGGTATCCACAGATCTTTTTGGAGAAAAACTCAAATCGAATTTGAGAGGAAAACTTATAAGAAGTGCTAGCTCTAATTTTGTTCTAATTTTTCCTTTTTACATGAAAAATCTTATTTTTCATATCCTTGGATTTTATTAGAATTACAACTAAAGTCAAACTTTAATTATAATTATTAATAAATCCTTATAAGATCAAATATCACATATTGATCCTAA
>JANZLD010000237.1:75464713-75477355 GCA_026413575.1 Erythroxylum carthagenense
TATGAGTTACGTACCCTCATCGTGATAAAATCATACCTTATATATGGGATGGATGCTAGGTTTAGGTCTTTACGTAGACTTCTACTTCTAGATGGGAGGTTTTCGTCTGCAAGTGGGTTGCATATATCTGGCCTTGGATCTGGGCCTTGTCTAGCTGATTGGAGTGAGTCCAATCTTTGAGAGATAGACCGACCAGCCCATGGATTGTTGTGATTGGGTTCGGGTCCGGCATGACCGACCCGACCAGGTATATTTCAATAGATTACAAAAGCCCCCAAAAAATGGGACCACGTACGAAAACATATTCAACAACTTTGACTCTAACTGAAGGAACAAAAGCTCCATGATTTCCTACTCTGCAGTTTTGACACAGTAACTAAATGTGATAAAGTTTGCGCTCAATAAGGGACACAAACACTTGATGGTGATATTGCGATTAGTCCCGTGTCTAGCCCAGTAGCCTTCAGATCAACAGGCACTGACAGATCATCGCCTTCTGCTGCCAGTTGATTAAGCAATTTTGAAAAAACATTGCCACTCATCTTCCTGCCACCAACTCGGGCATGCCATTTATTTGGCATTAGTGGGAGTGGGTATGATGACAAGGTGGTAGTGCAACAAGAAGACTGCCAACCACCATTTCCCCACTTGTAGCAATGTCGGGCAATTCCGGTGCATGAGCAAACAGGCACTGGCATGGTGGACTCATCAAAATGAACCAAGTTCAAGCCCACTTCCAGTCTATCCCATTCTACCTTAATTTTGCTGCCACTTCTTTGGAGATGAATGAATTTTTCCTTGCTTAATCTCTTTCCTTAAGCTATATGTTGTTTTCTCAATCTATAGAATATATTACAAGTCACCTATTTAAGAAGAATGATTCGTATAAGAAAAAAGATTAGTAATAAACTATAAAATAAAGTAAAGAAGATAAGAAACTAAAATAGTTTCCTAACAATGGCAGCAAAATTCTAGATATATTGTTGAAACTCTAAATTATTTTTTGATTTGCGAAACTATTGTAATAATTGTAGAACTAGGTCGAATCTTAAGAGAACTAAATATTATTTTCTTAAATTTGAATTTAAAAAAGATCTTTATAATTAATTAAATAATAAACTACAATTAATAAGAAGTCAAAAATGAATCAACCTAGTATATATATAATTAAGAAATTTAATTTTACTAAACTCTAATTCAAATGAAGAATTTCATCTAAATATCACTTTGATCATTAGTTTAAAAAGAATAAGTTTTTACGACTCAAACATTTACTTTGAAACTTATTAAGATAATCATAATAAGTTTCAAATTTTTTAAATTAGTTAATTCAAATCTAACATTCAAATAAAAACTTATCATTAATTGATTAGGTACGATAGTATTTTATATCAATTAAGCGATAATAATAAGCGTAATAAAAAAGACTAAGTCATAAATTAAATAATTGAGATAGCTATAACTCTTTAATTTAGTTTTTTTATTTCTCATAAGTTATATATTCCAGTACATAAATGACCTACTTGTTATTTGTATCAATCATTCATGAAAATTATGAATTAATAAACTTATGGATAGCAATAGAATACTCAGCAATGAATTAATTTATCATATCAATCAATATGAATTACTTACAAAATAGAAGAACAAGAACCAAGAATAGTTGAATTAAAATGAAATTCAAGTTTAGAGTAAATCCTTCCAATTTTGTAGTTATCTTAGGCTATACATGAACACATAATTCTTGAAGTTAACCCAAAAAAAAAGTAATTTTGTTGGTTTGTAATTGTTAGATTATCAAAAATACGATTGGATTGGATTAGTTTGATTGTTAGCTAAAAGCAATCACTATCATACTTACTCGAACAATCAAAGTAGCGTATAAACTAAAATTAAACTAATCTTTGTCTGAATCCTTGCTAACGAGACATTAGATGTAAAGCTGGTGTTATCATAAATGGTTAACTAAAAAGCATTTAGAGAATGAATTCACAAGAGGATTTGCCGTCCTCCGGTGAACTAGGCCCATGACCGGGAGAGGTAGAGTAGGCCTAGTGTGATAAACAAATCCGGGTCGATCGTAAGTTTGACCCACGTGTCAATTATAAAAATGCCTGAAACATAACTGATTACCTCCTAGTAGTTCCTCTCCACGCGCCTCAGAACGCAAGATAAACAGAGCGGTAGAAGAAGAGGACGAGATCCGAAACGTCACCCTCCCCTACCCAAAGATCCACTCCTCTAATATGTCTTCTGGTTTCAGCGGCGATGAAACCGCACCGTTCTTCGGCTTCCTCGGAGCCGCCGCGGCGCTCGTCTTCTCCTGTAACCACCACAAACTTTTTCTCATCCATGTCTCAGATTTATGGTTATAATTTATGTGTTCTAAATGAACTTGAGCTTTTGATGCGTTTTTATGCAATGTAAAACAAGAAGATTTAACCTCACTTCGTTTCCGATTTCTTGATCTATCTGATCTCGGTAATGATTGAAGATCTGGAGTTTTTATGTAAATGCGATTCCTTGATTGGATCTCTCGGTTATACCGTGGTTTCTGATGTCTTTTCTCTTGGATTCGCTGAGAACTTTTTCGTATAGTATCCCTTTTAGTGGAATGAGTGTTACGGATTAATTACCTTCTTCCCTATCGAAGATTACAATTTTTTGTGGAATAGGAATAGCAAATTGAATTATGGGTGATTTCGAATTATGAAAATGGAGGTAATACTCAGTTTAATGTAGCTTTTTGGCGTATAGTGATATAAAGAATCGAGATATGATTGATAAATGGAGCAGTCGAGAAATTATTTATTCAATTTTAAGCTTTCTAGACCGAGAAAGCTACTGCATGTTTGGCAGAACTGTTTAGTTAAACCGAAGTTTTGGTTTCAATTGAATTACCAAAACTGGGGCTTCTTAAAATAATATCTCTAGTCTTACCATCATTTTGAATACTTAAGATTCTTACCATGTATGTGTAGGTATGGGAGCTGCATATGGAACTGCTAAGAGCGGTGTTGGTGTGGCATCAATGGGTGTGATGAGGCCTGAGCTTGTGATGAAGTCAATAGTGCCAGTTGTTATGGCTGGTGTGTTGGGTATATATGGATTGATAATTGCTGTTATTATTAGTACTGGGATTAACCCCAAGGCAAAGTCATATTACCTTTTTGATGGTTATGCACACCTCTCATCGGGTCTTGCTTGTGGCCTTGCTGGTCTTTCTGCTGGAATGGCAATCGGTATTGTTGGAGATGCAGGCGTTAGGTAAAAGTGCTGACTTTTGTGTATATACATGTATGAAATGTGGGATCCTCTTTCTCTGATCATATCCTTTGTCATGATTTGTATTGCTTGTCCTTTATCTGTCAATCTCTATTTGGCTGTGAATTAAAAGACCTATGAGATGTCCCATTGTCCTAGATAATTCTTTTTCATTTTGCTTGCCCACGTAGAGTTCTAAAAGTGCAGTTGCTTTTGGGGTCAATTGGGATTGATTAGAAGATATTATTGTTGGTAACTTTAGCCATTATGTCAATGACATGGTTTAGATGGTTTTTGGAATGAAAAAACCATGGTCGACTAGTTTGGTTAAAGTTCCCTTAAATGAAGTACATGCTTCAAACTTATGATATTCACGGGGACTTTGTAGGGACGTTGTAAAGGATGCATTTAAAACCAATGTTTTATGCCCTCATGTGTATTAGTAGATTTACTATGTCATAGGGGTTGATGAACAATGTTAAAAATTGTGAAGGAATTGAACCCAATGTAATTAGAAATTAGTAATTGGTGTATCCAAGGTCTACCTTAAGGAAAGAAAGAAATAAATGCACCCACTAATTCCTTCGTCATTATGTGCAATGCTGAGATCAATGCTGAAGATGCCCACTTAGGGTAGAATGAAGAGCAATCACGATAAGAATATCAGTAGAGAATTGTATTATTTACGTAGATGTAGGGTACAGTAGCAGTATAACTCCTAGAAGATAGCTCCCAGGCCAATACAAAATTTGTATTTCCAGAATATGAATGATGATCCCTCTCCTCTCTACCAGATTCCTCAATATCCCTCCGTTCCCTTCACAATTTCTCTCTCCATAACTAACTCCTAACATCTTGCCTATGTGGCATCTACCCCCTTCCCCATCTTACCCCTACGGATGTAGGTCTGGATGGGCTTAGTGGGCTGTATACTAACACTAACAGGCTGAGCACTAGGAGGAATGCTAACAGTTCCCTCCTCCTCAAGAGGCACCTTGTCCTCAAGGTGAAGGGAAGGGAATTGTCCTTTGATGAAGTCTGTTTCTTTCCAAGTTGCCTTACTTCCAATTCCTGATGCTTCAAAATTTGCTGTAGTGCGCGGGAAGGAGTATGCATGTTGATTCCCTGTAATGTAACCTCTAATCCCTTTCGATAGACTGCCATGTATATTTTCTTCCAATCTACCTTCACCATGCCTAGTGTTTTTAGCCATGCAACTCCTAAGATTAGATCAGGTCCTCCCGTATCAAACACATTTGCATTCACCCTAAACTCTTCTCCATTCAACTCCAGCTTAATCTCCTTGCAAACTCCTTGTGAGAAGGATCGATATCCATCCCCCAACCTAACACTAAAAGTTCTAGTTGAAGTGACAGCGATACCCATAGCCTGAACCAATCTTCGGGACACAAGGTTGTGACTAGCTCCACTATCAACCATTATGACAATAGGCAATTCATTTAACTTACCTATTAAAACCATCGACTTCGGGGGTGAGGATTGATCACTTCCTAAGTCCTTGAACTACACAGAATTGCACACTAACTCCCAATCTTCCGGGTGATCCTCTACCACTGGTGCTTCTTGGTGAATTTCCCCCACGTCTGCTTCATCACCTTCCCATATAATTAACCTATATGATTTGTCTGGACATCGGTGGAGTGGGCCGAAAGTCTGCCCACACTTAAAACGCAATCCCTTAGCCCTTCTATCCATTAGTTGTTCGTAGGTCAAGTTCCTCGTTCCCCTCCATTTCGAGTTCCATGGTCGCTGGCCTTCAGTAGAGGTGTGACGGTTTTGGTTGGGTAATTCTTTTGCTTCGTTCTTGGTATTGCCAGCTGCATGGGTTGGTGGGACTGGACGGTTAGTGCCGGAAATATTTAATCGGTACCCAAAACTTGAGTGGGAATTTCCGCGTTTAACTTTTCCTTCTTCTGGCCGTATCACCCCTTCACCGACTAGCTCTCTCTCTACTTTCCTTGCTATAGAAATTAATCGAGTTCGGGTTGGGGGATCGTGAGTGCGAACTCTGTTTTTTACTTCTTCACGCAAGCCTCCCAAAAAACAACTCATATACCACTCCTCTGGAAATTGACCAATCTGCGACGCAAGTCTCTTAAATTCATCGATATACTCATCCACCGAACCACGTTGGGAGACTGACTTCAATTGTTCTATCGGGTCACCCTCGTCCTTTCCCCTATAACGGTCGAACAATGATCGTTTGAATCTTTCCCAAGTCATACATGGGTCCAACTCACGTAAAGTCATGAACCATTATAATGTCGAACCCTCCATACAAATCTGAACCATGGGTAGACGAAGCTCAGGAGGGATTTCATGAATCATAAAGTAGGATTCAGCCCTCGTGACCCATGCGAATGGGTTGTCCCGTGGAAAGCTGGGAGGTCGACCCTACGAGCTGTGTTCCGATATTCTTGCCACGCATGAGCCGTCGCTGTCGATGACACGTGGTCACCTTGTCGGTGTTGCCCAGACCCTTGCGGACCGATAGCGTGGTGCCTAGTTCCTTGCGATCCACTGGCAGTTCTGTCGTTGCTGGCGGTAACCGAAGAGAGTTGCGCAGGTTTTTCACCACCACCAGAAGAGGATGCCTGTTGAGTAAATGCCGATGGTTCTTCTTCTTGGCCCATCTTCTGTTTCTGCGAGTTTCTGACCATCAAGGATTGAAACCCATCCCTCATCTTCGACTGTAGCAGATGTTGCGATTTGGCCTGCGTGAAGAGAGCTCAGCTGCGATTGAAGATCCTTCAAAGTGGTATCATGCGATTTAATCATGCCCTCTTGTGCTGAGAGGGATGATTCCTGCCTCCTAAGAGACGCCTCCACTGTCGATACTCTAGCCTCCATTCTAGTTTGCATACAATCTCTACCCCTTGGTCTCTCAATGAAAGCATCAATTGATAAGAATATCAGTAGAGAATTGTATTATTTACGTAGATGTAGGGTACAGTAGCAGTATAACTCTTGGAAGATAGCTCCCAGGCCAATACAAAATCTGTATTTCTAGAATATGAATGATGATCCCTCTACTCTCTATCAGATTTCTCTATATCCCTCCATTCCCTTCACAATTTCTCTCTCCATAACTAACTCCTAACATCCTGCCTATGTAGCATCTAGCCCCTTTCCCATCTTACCCCTATGGATGTAGGTCTGGATGGGCTTAGAGGGCTGTATACTAACACTAACAGGCTGAGCACTAGTAGGAATGCTAACAGTTATGCCTACTTGTTTTGGAATCTTGACATTGATTGCTGGGATCTTCTTCTTGGCTTTGAAAGTGATAGGATTGATTGATCTGGGCAACTTTATTTTCCTCTGCTTCTGTACGTATAGATGTTTTTTTTTAATGTTTTGTTCCTGCTTTCCTGTGAATGTCGGTGTGTGTATATGTTTGTACATATGTATGTATGTATGTGAGAGAGATAGAGAGGTGAAGCTAACAAGCCATGCGCTGTTGCAAGCATGTATAAGGGGAAAGCGTAAGATCACTGAAGCAGTAGATTGTGTGAATTGCTGAAAAAGTCCCTTCTTTTGTTTTTTTTCTCCCAAATTTTGTGATTAACCAATGTTTTATGGCATCCTGCTATTATACTGACCCAGTATTTTATCCATGACAGAGCAAATGCTCAACAGCCAAAACTTTTTGTTGGAATGATCCTTATCCTCATTTTCGCCGAAGCTTTGGCCCTGTATGGTCTTATTGTTGGCATCATCTTGTCTTCTCGAGCTGGCCAGTCAAGGGCAGACTAAAAGGGAAGATTGTTATTGGTGTCACTTTCTATGGAAAGATTTATTGTTGTCCATAGGTTGTTGATTGTTGGCCGGCGCTTTCAGTGTCCTCAGACATTCTTGTAGTGGAAGTTCCTGCGCTGCTAGGCACTAGATGGTTGGTTTATGCTGTTTTGTGAAGTGGGATTGAGTTTTATCTGTCAAATAAAAGCTTGTCAAGCTCTCTATGTATGTTTTGATCTATTAGTGTAGTTCGTAGAACTTCTTATCTGTTGTAGAAACTTTGGATTCTTGAAACAAATGATTGCATAAATGCTTTTGAACTTTCTCACCTTCGCAAGCATACGATGGTTTGGCCGTTTGGATCATACAATTCCACTTTCTCTGCATACGCCCATTAATATGAACTTTTACTTTTGGGCCTTGAGGTCTGGAAGGAGAAAAGATTTGGATTCATCACCCCACCAAAGTTTTAATAGTCAACTTGCCGATAAAACGCGAACTTAGGATGCTATATTCAAGCAAAAGACCGTTCTGCAAATAAGAGGCAGAGGCCATTGTATTGAATGTGTTATTCCATGCTTTTTTGGTTTTGTGTCAAATTGTCGTTGATTTAGAAATTTTTGGAACTTGCTTTCTTGTTGATCGGTTGAAAGTTGAAACGTCTAAAAGCGCATTCTTTTTGCATGTGGAAAATAGTGTGTCTGGTATGCCATCAAATCAAGCAGAGGTCCTTATACCGGCCACGTGTTGATATGCCGACCCTAACGTTGGGGTTATCCATCCGCAAGACACCACCTTCTCGTTGCAGTGTTTTCTTGTTGATCGGTTGAAACGTCTAAAAGCGCATTCTTTTTGCATGTGGATAAGTGTGTCCCATATGCCATCAGATCAAGCACAAGTCCTTATCCGGCCACGTGTTGATATGCCAATCCTAACGTTGGGGCTATCTATCTGCAAGACATCAACTTCTCGTTGCAGCAGACTACTGTTTTAGCTTCACTCGCCTATGCCCATGCACAAGAATATATACGTATGTATACCAATCCATTGGCCCATAACAAGCAGAAGAAGGTTCTCTGATACTGTTAGGCTTTGGATGGATAGATAGATGGATGGATGCATGTATGGTGTGAGCTTGTTAGATGTGCATTCCCCACCAATTCCCACCCTTCTGGCTTAGGCACAAAAATGGCGGAGGAAGAAGTTTTGAGTAGATTACATTGGGCCCAATTCTCATCTAAAATCCATGACAGTTTAAAGGACAAAACATGCGGTTGGCATTTTATTCTGGGAATCTTTCCTTTTTCCCTGATATGAGTTTGCAGGAAATAATGATTTCCCAATATATATCATGGGTGTGAAATTGTGAATACAACAATACTAGTCTTCGAGTTGGGCGATTCTCAAGTTTCTTGTGCATGAACAATCTGACATTCGCTCTAAACCTTAACGGATTCTTACAACTTATGACAAAGGTATGTGTAGATATGGTTTCTCGAATTGGTGTTTTGCGATTACTTTCAAACGTTCATCCACGCTCTAAATGTTGCATACCGGGTCCAAATATGATATGAAACGCAGCGAAATAATTATAATTTTTAAAAGTTAAGATCAATAAAATTCTATAAAAATTATTAATACATAAAGCAAAAAAAAGTGTTAATTTTAATTCGTTTTTTATTTCAAAATTTAACTATTTTCTTGTCATATTTCTTCAATCATTTTCAAAATTAGTTCATTTCAACCTCCATAATCGTATAAGTATTTAATCTCTAATGATATCTACAAAACGAGTTAAAAGAATCCTACAACTAATGCAAAGAGGTTAGGCAAGAGCGCTTAAGTCTATCTATAATCGGTTTTGAACATTTTAGTAATTTAATAAAAATTAAAGCTATAATTTTAATTAAACTTGTAATTCTAATTAAATATCAATTATAGCCAAATAAAATCTAATATCTCGTATTGATCTTTATTTATTAAATATCTCATATTTAATCATAAAATTTCTCAATCTTTACAATAAAGTCCAATTGGATTAAAAGTATCTTTGCTCTTGTCAACTCATTATTTATGTATGACTCATTAAGTTCCCAAATATGTCGATAATAGATACAAATTATAACTAAAATCATATTTAGGATTAGATAAATTAAAGGAACTTTAATTCTCTAATTAAATAATTTAAATTAATAAACCAAGATTAGTGTATAGCAATACATCATGACCACTTAAATATAATTATATGGAATGATTTTTCTATATAATTTAATTATTTCTTCATATAATATTCTAATTAGAAATAGAACATAAAATTAATGTCTACACTATTTTGAGTTTAATCATATTAGTTCTTTACCATTAGCTATTGATTTAATTAATAACATTTGTAAACTATTTACAAGACGTTATTTTACCTTAGCTAAGGATTTTTTGAATCAATACTTTGAGAACAACAAAACATTATTCCCAATTACTTTAGGGTGATAAATCATTCTCTAATAAGCATTCATACGTTTGTTTAAGTGTTTCTATACTTTAATCTATGAGATTGACTACTTCCTTTGTAAGAAAAAACATAACATATGCTAATCTTTTTACGTTCTATTAATATCCAGTCTAAGAATAATGATCATGAACAATTTACGGATAATACATAATGTAATATAAATATCATAATTATAATATCATCATAATTTCATTTACAATGCATAATTATCCTATAGGCTTTATCATATAAATCTAAATATGTACAAGATAAAGAATATCTTTAAATTAATTTGTCAATAAATTATAACCAATTGATTGGCTCTAGGACATAAATCAACAATCTTCTACTTGCACTAAGCCAGTCGTTTAAGTATATATACTATATCACCTTATGACAATCATGCTAATGCTGGAAAAGTGGCTTAATGAGAGAATTCTACAAGATTCTCTACAATGAGCACTTGCTTAAATCTTACAACTTTCATCTTAATTATCATCATAATTAAGAAAAATTGTCTAAATACATAATTGGATCTTTAATGAAAACTTAGGTTCTTTTGCATGTCTAATGGCTCTAATGTTTTATAGAATATTACTATCTTAAATAATGGAAGAAACTAATCAAGTTAATTAAAGAACTTATTGATCTAATTAATCATTTCTACTAAATGAAAAATATATTATGGCTTAATCAACAGCCATTGCTACATTGGAAGCTTTCTAATCTTAAAATGATATTGTTCCTTTTTAAAATACCCACAAGTGAGTGTTTACCCTGGAAGCGTCCCATCATTTAGGTAACTGGAAAAGAATTTGAAGTTAGCCTAGAACAAGTGGCCTAGCAATATTGTTTGCCCTAGAAGAGGGCCTATTTGACCTCAATCAAAAGTCTAGCTTTTACGAGGATTGTTTATGTACCTCTCTAGATTGCACAAGTAAAAAGGGACTCATGTATGAGGGGAATGTTGAAAATACACATGTGAGTATCCCACATCGAAGAAAGGAGAGAAAGAAGACTAACATATAAGTTTAGTGGGCTGCTCCACCTATTGCCAATTGGTTTTAGGATGGAATCTCATTTGGGCTTGTGTGTGATTTAACTTTCCTCCTCGTGTGGGCTTGTAGGCCTATTGTAAATTTAACATGGTATCTGAGCCAATAGAGATCTTAGCTTATTGTTTACCCTTGAAGGGGCCCAATCATTTAGGCATCTAGAAAAGGATTTGAAATCGACTTGGAACAAGTGGCCCAACAGTATTGTTAGCCCCAAAAGAGGGCCTATTTGATCTCAATCAAAAGTCTAGCCTTGATAAGAATTGTTTATGTACCTCTTTAGATGGCACAAGTAAAGAGGGACTCATATGTGAGGGGGAATGTTAAGAATACCCACATGTGAGTGTCTCGTACTGAAGAAAGAGGAGAAAGAAGACTAATATATAAGCTCAGTGAGCTATCACCTGTTGCCAATTAGTTTTAGGATAGAACTTCACTTAGGCTTGTATGTGATCTAACTTTCCTCCTCATATGGACCTGTAGGCCCATTGTAAATTTAATAGTTATAAGTAAAATAAACCTTAATTAGGATTTACTTTTAAAAAGTTAATATCCATATAACCTTGACTCAAATATCAACTTATCTATAGAATAATGGATATCTTTAATACTTCACAAGTATCTAACATCTCAAATACTAAACATCTTTAGTACATTATCTATGTATTTGGACTTAGAATGTATAAACAACTTCTAATCTATCTTTGTAGATCTAATTCCCATAATTAAGTTGTTATATTTTCTTATCCATCAATAGTTGATTTTAGATAATTATGTTTTCACCAATTGAGAATTAGAATTATTGTTCTCTGTGAGCAATATGTATCTACATACTCTAGCTTAAAGACGATAACTATACTCCTACAAACATTTTTGTAGACATGATAAATTCACAATTATCTCCAAAACAAACTCTTTGAATCATCATAAAAGTGAATCTTTCAATGTCTCGTAACTTTTTAACTAAACGTCAAATGTATCAACAAAGGCATTAGCTCTAATTAGATGTACTGTCATGAGATTTAAACTTTTCAAATTTCATTTTACTCTCATTACTTATCTTGAAAACCATTTTCCTATAAGTACACATTGAAACAAACAATTTATTCAACAGATCTATAAGATTATATCCAACCTATTGGATATCTCATAACATTTTATTATCTAATTTAGTACTAAACTTATAGGATAATACATGCTTCAACTAAGCATCACATCCTTAAATCATTAACTTTAAATCTTTCAAAGACTTAACTTTTTATAAAATCTTACTAATTGGTTTAATTAGAACTATTGAAGGTAAGTCATTATCCTAGGCATAACTATAGAAGAAATAATATTGTATGATACAATATCTCATATTATATTTTCCTCCTTACATAAATCTATATTCTTTTGGAATTTATTGTAAAGGTATTTACCAAATAATCTCATTCCCCATAAATAACTGAAAATTTAAAACTCACCAATCGATCTCATTAAACTGCTTTAACAATCTCAATGATTAATTTCTACTTAGATTTAAACAATTTGAACTGTTCAAAATTTTAAATCATTATTTCATTTAATACAGATGACTATATAACCTAAAGTCATTAGTAATCTATCGAAATATAAATATCATCCATTTATGTATTGTTGTTTTATCTAATACATTACATGTATAAATTTAATAATTCAATACCATCATCATCCTTTCACTAAAGATTGATTTAGTTATTCTTCAACTTAATATTTTTCATAAGTTTCATCGATTCATAATTAAAAGGATACATATATTCTTGTATGTAACTTTATGATTCTCATCTTATTGATTTAACTAATATGACATAAAAGGATAATCTCGGTTATCTAACTTTGTATTCTTGTCACTTATGTTAAACATAACTCTCCTTTGATCCAATACATACAAACTATTTGTATAAAATTTGATCAACTACTTTTTACTCAACAATATATTCTTATCATACTTTGAACATTGTGCACTATAAGAAAAATAAAATTTAGCGACGAAAATTACCGACGAAATTTGTACGCATTTCGTCGATAAGTTTATTTAGCGATGGAATTTATTAA
>JANZLD010000237.1:75500226-75521709 GCA_026413575.1 Erythroxylum carthagenense
ACTTTTTCTAGGGCTTCGGCGGGGTGGCGACCGGTTGTCATACTGGTCTGCCGTATAGACGGCTGCTGTTGTGCCGGATGAGACTGTAAAATTTGGCGAATTAACAGATCAACCGCTTCCTCAATCTGTTTCCTAGTGAGGGAGGTATGCACAGGCGCAGGAGGATCTGCATCTGATTGGTGCTGGAGATTCGGGCGCATATTGATTCCAGCGTTATCTTCCAAGGCTGCGCTCTGTTCTTCCTGTTCTAAGTTTTGAGGTTGCTGTTGATCATTCGGGTCCGAAGATTCCGTGCGGGAGAGATGATGAGCCGGCGGCAGGTTTGCAGGTAGCTGCAAACCTATCCGCTGTAACGCCAAAGCCGCGACAGCGGCTATATCAATATTAGCTACCGCCGCCTGACTGATCTGCGTGTTTCAGGATATAGTGCCCTGATGTCGGGCCCCACAGTGGGCGCCAATTGGTTCTGCCGGATTCTAGCGGAACTGAACGTTGCTGTTTGGATCCATAGGATTGATGGCTTCTCGTGGGAGCTTCAGTGTTAAAGTTCATGCAAAACAAAGAAGACACGCCGGGGTTGTTTCCCGATAAGCCCCTCCGACGCTCAAGTCAGGTTTTTGGTGAAAATAGGTCTGCTGTAATCAGAGAAAACTAGGGTTGTGATTGCGTACCTATGTTATGGTAGAGTTATACCTTATATATGGTGCATGTGTTAGGTTTAAGTCTTCACGTCTGCATGAGAGTCCTCCATCTGCGGATGGGCCGTGAAGCGTGGGCTGGGCTTGGAGTAGGTATGAGACTGATCTTTGAAGAATAGACCGATCGGCGCTTAGGTTGTTATGTCTGGATTCGGGCCCAGCACGACCGGCCCGACCAATATCCTTTTTTTTCACCTTCCATATGACCTTTTTGTAAACACTTATTAATTATTTCATTTTTGTCTAAATTGTCAAAAATATGATGTACTATGTGGAAGTCTATTGTAATCATCTAATAACATTTTACAAACTTTAATTAAATTGATATATCAATAATAACAAAATTAAGAATATTAAAATTAGAAGTAGAAACATAAATGAGTCGGGCTGGATCAAGACATCATATATCGGGCCCGAGCTTGGAGTTGACTAACCCGAGTCCGGCCTGACCAGGCCATGGTTGCTCAAAAGCAAAATATCTTCTATAATAATAAAAAATTCTAATAAAAGACATATGACAACAAAATATTAAGTTTAATTAATATACATAATAATTTACATATTTTTTCTTTAAAAAGTTTGCATATTTAAAATAAATAAGACGGCTTAGATTAAAAAAAAATTGTGACTTATATAATACTTCAATGAAGTGACATTATAAAGGATGTTATTTTATTTTTAAAATAATATTAATTTTTTATATGATAGATTTAGACAAAAATTATTGGCTAAGTATAAAAGAGAATTTAATAAATTTATAATTTAAAACATAAAGCAAAAAGAAGACTAAGCATATTGAACAAAAAATAAAAGGTTTTTATTTAAAATCTTCTAAATAAGTAAAATTAAAAACTGTATTTAATTCTTTGTTACGTTTTAATCAAATCTACTGTTGTGTAAGTTCCATTTTTTATTAAATAGTGTGATTGAAATTGTGAACTTGAGTGGTGGATGCTTTCCAGATGTAATTATGAGGTGTACTTTGATGTCTGGTTTGAGCTGAACTGGAAAAGCAATTGTGGTTGTCCCTCCTTTCCCTAATTCTTGGGTAAATCCACTGGTGGATCAATTAATCATTTTGTTTTTTGAAAGATATCGAAAGGTCATTTTGCAGAGGCAGCCATATTGAAGCGGTGACATTGATAGACATGCATAGGATTAATTAATAAGTAACGGAATGATTAATAAGCAACAAATATAAGTAAACGTAAATAATGACATAGTATGTAAATGGATAAAGGCCTTATTTAATTGTTGGCTATAGTTAATTTTCTAGTTGATTGACTAAAATTAACTGTTTGACTTCATTAAGAAACTATTCTAATTGTTTAGTTATTAGATGGTTAGTTAATTGATTCAACCGATCAATTAAAAATTAGAAGTTTCTTGTAAGTAGCTTTTTGGGCAAGATTACCCTTTCTTATAATGCTGGTTTTGCCCAACCTCTCTTGCTCTATTTGAATTGATTTTTTAAACTTTATTTAAATTGTTATATTTTATGTTTGAATGTATCATTATTATGATGATGAGGATGATGATAATAATGATGATGTTGATTATTATTATTCTTATTATTATTGTTGTTGTTGTTATTATTATTATTATTATTATTATTATATATTCTATATTTTATTATAGTAATAAATTTAATTTTTATATAATTAAACATCTAAAATCTAAATTCCTATAAGAATATTCACCCAAATATTAAGATTTATAATATTCAATATAATATTCAACCCTTATATATATTTTTTAAATCATCACCATAAGTCATTTTACATATAAACAGTTAATACTAAATAACTAATTTTATAAAACATCAAATGATAAATAATTAATACAATCAGCTAATCAAATCAGCTGATATAATCAACTATCAACTAACATGCAACGGCCTGATGCAACCAGCGGGCCAAAGAATCATTTGGGTTGGATTGAGCTTCTTCCTACGAGGCTGACGTCGATTGTTTATGCCTTCTTTTGTTTTTATTTAAAAAATATGAAACATGTAATTAAAAAAAAAAAGAAGGAACATGCATATGTTAATATAAATGTTAGCAGCCACTTTGTTATCCCATTACCAATCTTTTCGAGACCCCAAAAAGGTCAGTCGGGAATATTAACAGGGACAATTGCCGCCTGTCCCCTGTAAAAAATTGCAGTGTGTGTGTGTATTCGTCGTAAACAAAAGCCTCCTAATAATTTAATAATTGATTGATAATAGTATCATCAACTCAGCGATCGGACCGCCTATATCATAATAACAAAATAATAATATATTTTCGAGAAGTGTATAGGCCAAAGAACCTTAATAGCCCCTGAAAATATGAAACAATATAATTGCAATAAGACGAAACAAAACAACTTTGACTGACGATGTATCGGATAAACGAACCTGAATCTATCACAATCGCAGATGCAAATGTTGTTGTTATATTTAACAAAGTTAGTAATTATAAGATTGTCCAATATGTTGGTTTTGGCGTGAGACTATCAAAACAAATTACTAACATATTTTCACGAGAGAAAACAAAACAAACACACGTACACAATGACTATAAGTCCCACCGAAAGTCAAGGAAACTATTTATTTTATCATCCCCGTTCAGTTGCGGTTACCCCACTAATCGCGGGTCTTAGGCAAAACTTGTGCATGCTCTATCTACCCACTAAAACAATTAGCAAGGAACAAGGGTCAATTTTGACGTCTAGTGCTAAATCTAACATGGGGACATTTTTACTAAAGCATTGGTCTACGTAGGGGTGAGCATTCGGGTAGTTTGCGCCGGATTTTTACTGTTCGGGTCCGGCCCGAATCCGAACTGTTAATTACCCAAAATTACCCTGCCCGATTTACCCGAATTATCCCGGCCCGATTTACCCGAATTATTCGAATTATCCTATTTTATAATTTTTTTAAACCTAATTCGGGTAATCGGGCAGGCCCGAATTTTTTCGGAATTATCCGTTCCGGCCTGAAAATAATTTGGGTAATATTAGGGCCGGCTCGAATTACCCGAATTAGGTAATTTTTTTACCCGAATTAATTCGGGCCGAGTCGGATAATCGGACCGGCCCGAATAATGCTCACCCCTAGGTTCACATGCAATTTCAGTTTCTCTTACAAAATTAAAGTTGGGCATTCGTAATCTTCGTGCATTAACTTGATTAAGAGTATTAGGAATATTTGTTCTAACTTAGCTATAAATAGAATATTTTCTGTAGCTGTAAGTTGTAATTACGTGATTCAGTTGCCTCTGTAATTTCGTGGATCCAATAAAAATGTTACTACTGTAAAACTCCCCAACCCCACCATCGATGCTTTTTCTTTTTTTGTTTTCTTCTTCCTTGCTCTAGTCTTGGGTTTTCTCATATCTTTAATAGCTTTCACACTGTGCAAATTTTTGTTGTTCACGGGGAGTCAACTTTGACTTCGCTATTCTCCTTTGGCCTTTTGCTCTATCTTCGCCGCTTTCAGTTTTTACCACTCACAAATCAAGTTTTTTGAAGAAAGATCTCCACATTCCTTTGCATTAGCATGATACATTATGAATTGAATGTATCATTATTTTGAGGATTGCTTTACACTATTAATTGATTTTATCAATGAACATAATTTTTATTCTCGATCTGTCTCAATGAGACTTACAGGTTGCTTCATATATATTTCTTCTACTAATTATCTATTAAGAAAAAAGAAAATTTTACATTCATTTTATGTAATTTAAGATCCAAGCTAACTATTATATCCAAAATTAGCTTATTTCTATTCTTATTTAGTAGGACTATTATTCACCCTCTTCTTATAGTATAAGCATATGAATTTTCTCTTTTCTTTCAAAATGAAATTGGAGTATTGATCCAAGATATCTTATATGTAAATAAGATTCACGAGATACAAATTCATCAATATCTTGATTACTTTACTCAAATCAAATACAATATGTAAACTTTTAAAGATTGCAATGCAAATTAATTTTGAGTTAATTCCTTATTTTCTAGATTGCTCCCACTATGATAGAGTCTCTCATCTTGATTATGTGTAACATAATCATTTTGTTCAATAGTCTCATATAAAAATAGGAAAAATTCTATTTCACGCTATTTTTGGAAAGTATTTTACTAAAATTGCGAAATGTCATGATCCAAATTTAATTACACAATCATTACTATGTTTACCTATAAATACATATCCACTTGTTTACACATTTTTTCCCATATTGGTTCCACTTGGCTTTTTTAGAGCCCTGACCATTGTGGTTGTTTTTTTCATCGCTTTTTTAGTTGGGTCTGCCATGATCCTTATGATTCTAATTCATAGCTCCATATGACTTATAACCAATTTCCTATATCTCGGAGGTCATCTTAGAAGTTTCAAGATGTTCTTCTTCAAATACAAGATTCCCGTAGCATTTTTCGTCGTCTTGATATTCTTATTGTAAGTTGTATGCATTTTTATATACTCCCAACTTTAAGAAAGAAAACAAATGACATGTATTTTTTGTTCACCATGTAACTCATGAAAAAAAAATCTTTTAACACATTTATTATGTTGCTTTAAATGTTTTAGCATTGAATGGTCATATCTTTTCTTATACATGTTAAAGTTGATGTGCAATATAAAACCCTATAAGGTATAAAATCCTGATCAATTCTCTACTTCTGTGTTCGCATAAAAAAATTACTAACCATCCATATGATTTTAGATTATTTGATTCCAAATTTTAGAACATGTTTAATAGTTCATCTTCTTATTGCGACAATGTTAAAAGTAAGGCCGTATACTTTTCTTTAACATTTTCGAAAGTTAAACGATCCTCAAATATATAGTTATTGAATTATATAAGTATAGGCATCTTCTTTATAAGGAACATTTTTCTCGAAAACATATTTTCAAAAATGAAATTTGTATTAATTACTTATACAGTTTAGAAATTGTATATCAAATAAATAAATTATTTGAATCACACAATAATAAACTAATGCTCATAAATATAAATATAAATATATAAGATTATAGTCATTTACTTACTTATATTAATTTTATTATTAAACTAATCAAATTAATTTTTATTTAACTGTTCTTTAATTTTAATTAGAAATTGATTTTAAATAGTAATCTTAATTTATTTACTTTACTTGTGGGTATTAAAAATAAATAATCGTGGGTTTATTTCAATTTGAACTATTGTTAGAATTATATAACCCATAAATCAAATAACCATGATTTCAAATCTCGGCAACTTTGAATTTAGTTGCTTTCACTTATAATTGGTCTAACATAAGTTAGGTAAAGGCATGTTTTCCTCTAGGTGACCTTAGTAGCCAAACAAGTCAATCTTCTTCAACCTTTGGATAAAAGAAACAACAAATCACCAGCCAAAACAACGTCATCGTCTCTATCCGATCGATCCATCACCGACCGCTTTTCCATTGGCTCCATACCAGTCGTTGCCAGCAACGTGATCAGCGAGAGAAAAAAACGTCAAATCGCCATCTCCATGTCCAGGACCGTCAATCCCGGAAAATTGAAAAATGATGAAGCTTAATAGTTAATTAGAGCATTAACGTCGGTTTTGATTCCGCAACTGCGAGTCTGCGAATGGGTCGTTGCATGGAGAGAGTGCACGTTGAGAGAAGATAATTAATTGTAACCAAATTTTAAGACATAAATTGGAAAAAAAATATAATCTTTATATTTTAAGATATATATAATAAATAAATGAATAGAACCACTAGCACCGTGAGGGTTGGTCTTGGCTTAAGTAAAATTGGGAGCTTGACTTCTGTTTCTGTACTTAGTATTGTTAAATATTTGGTGGTAGTGGTAAGCTGCTCCTCAAAGTTTCACATGACAAAAGCGAGGAATAATTTAAGTGCAGATGTCACGGATCATTCGAATCTACTAAAAAAATCTTGTTAATTAACTCAAAAATAAATAAAATTGAAAATTATTGACGGAGATTTGAAATTTGACATTTGCTTCCAAAGCCCTCCGTTTGCGACGTCAAATGGTCAATGACAGCGAAAAGGGGTTTGCGGGTAAAAGAAGCATGACGCGTTTGCGCTTGTGGACTAAACATAGGATAGGAGTCTCTGCACATGTCTGGCTAGCCGTCTCGTTTGGGCTGTAGACAAAGTCTTTGGCATCCAAGGAAGACGGTAAAAAGGGCAGAGGAGTCATCGACCACCACTCAATACGCAAGCTCTGGCGTGGCATAACTTTCTGACCAACACCAGGTAAGCCTTGCCCAGCCTTCAACTAACAATCAATTGTCATGCATCATGTCTATTTCTTCCTTACGAAAATTGAGTTGATTTTTTATTATAATGCTCTTGAAATTCACATCATAAAGAGGTGAACTTCTTTTTACTGTTCCATTTCGGTGTACAACACAAATCTCTCTTCTTTTGCTAGTAAAAAAAAAGATAGATTAAGTGTGCTTAGCCTTTACCAAAACTACTTGTTAATATCTATTCTTAACGCTTTTAACCATAAAGGTTTGTCAATAAAATTTACGCATCTCGTACTTTTATAATTTTATTTTTGTTAATTAAAAACATAAAATAGATATTTTAATAAATTCTCGGTAACATATTCTAATATTTAAAGTCGTAATACGCCAATGCCACCAACCGATTCAAACCAGTCGCCCATGCCACCTGGCGTTTGTTTTGTTGCCACATGTCTTGTTTGTTGTCTGTCTTCTCCAATTACGAGTAGACTGCGCGTTAGAAAATTTTGAGGCTCGCGTAAAGAGATGATTGGATATTCTGGTGCGGAAAGGATAGCTAAGGTTTTTGATTTGCTTACCGAAAGAAACCAGACGGCCCACTCACCAACGACCTGTCGTTTTTCTCGCGATATTTTCAGTTTCACCACTCTTAATACGGTTCTCGTCGGGTGTACTTTTAGTTATATCTCCAATCCTCATTGTTTGCGCAAAATACAGGATCTAAGCTCCATTAAATGATCTCAACAAAGGCTGCATAAATTACCTGTATTTCAAAAACATTTATTAGTAAATTCTGGTATGATGAAGCACTTTCAAAATTATTTAGCAAAATGATGGTCTATCACTAAAACTTACTTTACTGTAAGATTACGAAATAAATAAAAAATCAAATTAAAACACGTGCTTTTTTCAATAGAAAAACCCACAAGGATTAGGCAAATTACCATTCTTGCATACGAATACATAATGAAAAAGGGTTAGGAGTTGAAGTCTATCGTTCACATCTAATTGGGTGTAAGTAAGAATTTGATTACCCTCCGACGTAATTATTCCTTCTTTTCAAAGGATGGACCAACGGTCGCCGAAAAGAAATTACGATAGAAGTACCATTTTGCCCTTTATCAAATTGAACCTCACCGGGGGTCCAGTCCAGTGACAACCAAAAACCAAAATCTTGTTGAACTTTTCCTAAACTTGGTCAATAAATGCTGTTCAAGAAAATGCCATCCGAGTGAACACCTGTCTAGAAAGAGCTGAATCGGAACATGGGGCAAGTAACCGATCACTGATTGGCGTGGCGCCATCAGGATCGTTGATGATAATCAACAAAATAGAGAAACTTCCAGCCACTTTCCTCGAGGAGGCAGGCATTGCAATTTTCGCGATACGATATTTTTAGTCTGAAGACAAGAGAGATAGAGAGAGGAAAGAAACAACTGCCGAAACTGTGGGTCCCAGGGTCCACGCGGCAACTTGACACTGATTGACCGTTTGTGATGGAAAAATCTCAGACCTCAATAATCCAATAAATTCTCTCTCTCCACATAGAAAAAGAAAATTCCTTTTGTCTCTCTTAAACCTACTACTATTTATTTATGTGTAAGTATGTATATAGTTAGGTAGATTGCAGACCAACAGTTAGCATAAATATTTTATCTTTTTCTTCCAATTATAAGAATCCTAATTTGATTTTGTATCGAGAAGAGAAATTGAAAGATTCTTATATTCAAATGCCTTGAAAATGAAATGGCCCCCACAAAGCCCCCTCAAAATTCTATATAAATTAGCATCGCCACTCATGCAATTCTCGCCACTCCAAACCCTAGCTGCTTCTTTTTCCCATATTTTCCGGGAAAGAGACTTACTTTCCGGGAAATTTTCATCTCTTTCTTTCCCTTTCCCTTCCCCTTATTAGATCTGCATGGTGTGTGGCTCATTCGGCGTGTGACGAGCACAAGTTCGTTTCCATAGGTTCGGATTTCGTTGGGTTGTTTTGAATTTGGAGACTATCTTCTTCTGAGCGGGGATTAGAGAAAGTGGTGGGTTAGTGAGAGAAGGAGGGGTTGGTTTCGGTCTGGAGAGTTCTTCTTTTGCTTCTTTTGGGGGGGTAGCCGGGGCCTGTGGCCTCGGCG
Source organism: Erythroxylum carthagenense (assembly GCA_026413575.1). Taxonomy (NCBI): domain Eukaryota; kingdom Viridiplantae; phylum Streptophyta; class Magnoliopsida; order Malpighiales; family Erythroxylaceae; genus Erythroxylum; species Erythroxylum carthagenense. The sequence goes on from JANZLD010000237.1 coordinate 75,509,296, forward strand.
GGTTTTAAAGCCCCCACTTCTCAACATATCCACCATTCTAACCCGTTTAATTTTACCTTTTTAACCCTCACCGGAACGAGGATATGCCTGCCCTGGCTTGCTGCGTAGATGCTGCCGCCGCCCTTGCGCCTCCCGGCTACGCCTCCCTCGCCGGGGACGGCTCCCTCCTTCCGGCTCCGACGACCTCCGTCGTCACTGCCTTCGCCACTGCTGCCGAAAATCCTTCCCATTGGTCGCCGTCTCTCTCCGCCTCGCTATACAAGATCGACGGTTGGGGTGCTCCGTACTTCTCCGTTAACTGCTCCGGCAACGTCACCGTCCGTCCTCACGGCAGCCACACTCTGGTTCATCAAGAGATCGATCTGTTGAAGGTCGTGAAGAAGGCTTCGGATCCGAAGTTTTCTGGCGGGTTGGGGTTGCAGTTACCTCTTATTGTTCGCTTTCCCGATGTACTCAAAAACAGGCTTGAGTGTCTCCAAACGGCGTTTGATTTCGCCGTACAATCGCAGGGTTACGAGACTCATTACCAAGGGGTATATCCCGTGAAGTGTAACCAGGACCGTTACGTGGTGGAGGACATTGTGAAATTTGGATCTCCTTTCCGGTTCGGTCTCGAGGCCGGGTCGAAACCGGAACTGCTCCTCGCAATGAGTTGCTTGTGCAAGGGAAGCCCAGAAGCTCTGCTGGTCTGCAATGGGTTCAAGGATTCGGAGTACATTTCTCTCGCATTGCTCGCGAGGAAGCTTGCTTTGAACACTGTTATTGTGCTTGAACAAGAGGAAGAGCTAGATTTGGTTCTCGGTTTGGCGAATAAGATGAGCGTCAGGCCTGTGATTGGGGTTCGGGCCAAGCTGAGAACCAAACATTCGGGTCATTTCGGTTCGACCTCAGGCGAGAAAGGGAAGTTCGGGTTGACCACGACCCAGATTTTGCGTGTGGTCAAGAAACTTGAACAATCCTCGATGCTTGATTGCTTGCAGCTTCTGCATTTTCATATTGGATCTCAGATCCCCACCACCGCGTTGCTTGCAGACGGTGTTGGTGAGGCTGCACAGATCTATTGTGAATTGGTCCGTCTTGGAGCGAATATGCAAGTGTTTGATGTAGGTGGTGGTTTGGGGATTGATTATGATGGTTCACGATCTGGAGACTCGGATCTTTCCGTTGCTTACGGGTTGGAGGAGTACGCTGTTGCTGTTGTTCAAGCTGTGAAGTTTGTTTGTGATCGGAAGAATGTGAAGCATCCAGTTCTTTGTAGCGAAAGTGGTCGAGCTGTTGTTTCTCATCACTCGATTCTGATATTTGAGGCTGTATCTGCCAGTTTATCGAGTGCTGGGGCAGTAACTCCATTTGGGTTGCGGTATCTTGTTGATGGGCTGTCTGAGGATGCCCATTCCGATTACCGGAATTTGACATCTGCAGCTATTAGAGGTGAGTATGACACTTGCTTCCTCTACGCTGATCAACTGAAGCAAAGATGTGTTGAGAAGTTCAAAGAAGGGAGTATTGGGATGGAACAATTGGCTGCGGTTGATGCTTTGTGTGAGTTTGTTTCCAACGCTATTGGAGCAGCGGAGTCTGTTAGGACATACCATGTGAATCTCTCGGTGTTTACTTCGATTCCGGATTTCTGGGGGATCGGACAGTTGTTTCCAATTGTGCCCATCCATCGACTTGATCAAAGGCCTGGCGTAAGAGGGATTTTGTCAGATTTAACCTGCGACAGTGATGGGAAGATTGATAAGTTCATAGGTGGTGAGTCAAGCTTGCCACTTCACGAGATTGAAGGCGGTGGTGGTGGGAGTGGCGGGCGGTACTACTTGGGGATGTTTCTGGGCGGGGCTTACGAGGAGGCTCTGGGTGGAGTTCACAACCTGTTCGGTGGCCCGAGCGTTGTGAGGGTGTCGCAAAGTGATGGACCCCATAGCTTTGCGGTGACCTCTGCTGTTCCGGGACCGTCGTGTAGTGATGTCCTCCGGGTAATGCAGCACGAGCCCGAGCTCATGTTCGAGACCCTGAAGCACCGTGCAGAAGAAATTTGTCCACAGGAGGTTGATAGCGATGATGATAACATTTGCAGCGGCGGAGGCAGAGGCTTGGGCAATGCGGCTTTAGCTAGCAGTCTTGCACAGTCTTTCCACAACATGCCATATTTGGTTGCTTCTTGCTCATTGTCTGCTTTGAATACCGGTGGATGCTACTTTCTTAATGAGGACGAGTTCAATTCCAACACAGATACGGCCTCTGGCCCTGCTGCTGCTGCTGCTGATGACGAGCAGTGGTCTTATTGTTGTGCTTGAGTTGATAGTACCAACTTTAGCTGCTGCTGTTGCTTTGTTTTATTAATTAATGCCCTCAGTAGTCTTTATGGTCGTCGGTTTTAACTTTGTTATTACTTACTAGTTCTTCCATCAAAATGCAATTTGCATTCTGTGTTTAAAGAGAAGAAGGGGGATTTGTGGACATTCGGGATATTGTAACGCCCCATCCTATCCCATCCATCTTCTGTATTAGTTGTTCTTTTTAGCAGCAGACCCTTTTCAATGGAATAATTATTTTAGTTCAGTAGCTTCTTGTTCTTCTTCGTCTACAGATATCATATTATTTATATATTCAGTGAGTCGCATGTGCATGTTTACTGCAACATCTTCTACGAATTGGTGAGTTCTTTGGCCGCTCCAGATGTTGCGTTTAGTAGTTGGTTTAATACCACCCAATCACATGGTAATCTAGCGTTGTCTAGTTGTGTAAGAATTGGAGAGGAGGAGGGGAATCATATTCTGTTATTCATCGTTGTCCTTCATAGACTCTACCACTCAGGCTATAACAATACCAACCCGACATTCCCGGATTGTGTAACAAAGTCATCATTAATCTAATTGTTGCGAATGTACTTACTAACTACCATAACTAGCTGATTCTCTTGTAGTATTACTATTGGACTGGACCAACATCTATTAACTATACCCACTATTATCTTCTTTCAAGCCTCTTGATTCTTCTTCTTTGCTGGCGCGACTTTGGTATCTTGAATTGTTGCCTTTAACAATGCCCTCTTTTGTATACTGTCCTTGTCCTCCGGGGCGAAGTCAGCTTAGATTGTGAAAAGGGCTTCAGCTTAGAAAATGTATAAGAGTCGAAGGCTCACTATGTAAAATGAGTCCAGTATTCCTGACAGATACGAAACAGTTATCAATGAGCACGGTATCCATAATAGATACGGGACAGTTATCAACGAGCCTGGTATCTACAATAGATATGAAACAGTTATAAACACTCAATCATAACAAAGTAAATAATGAAAGTAAGTCTCACATGCATTACATATAAAATTGATATGTATGTTTCAAATGAACAAAATGAACTGTGTGACTGCTCTGAATGTGAATTGTGAATCAAATGAATAAAATGATATGTGATGCTATTTGATTATGATTGAAATGATGTGAATTAAGTGATTGCATGATTTGTATGTGTTTTGTGATTAAGTGAGCCATCGAAGATGGTCACTCACTGAGTTCACAAAACTTACCCAAAATTTGCAATATTTTTCAGGCTCAGAAGAATTACCCCGTTAGGCAAACGGGAGTATAGCTACTTCATTCAAGTAAGAGGTAGAGGTCGAGATCAGTTTGCGTCTGTATAAAATTTTCCAGTAATTTTCGTCTTAAAGAATATATTCTGAAATTATTGTACACTGCATATGCGAATGTATTTATATTGTAATGACATTATGATTGTGAGTATTTTGTATTTGTAATGGATCCAAATGGCTATTAAAAATTTGATTATTGTATTATTGCGATTGAAAAAGTTTATAAATAAAGTGGGCCCAATTTGATAATTGATTTCTGAATACGCGTGCATTGTTTGAAAAAAATTATAACGAGATTTTACTGACCAAGTTATTGGCATGCCATCCTCGTGGGACAAGTTCTCAGACATCATTGAGGATGTCGAGTATGGGTCTTGCGGGAGTGGGGTGTTACACTTCGATAGTGAATTCTTTGGACAAATCAGGTAAAGCAAGCACAATGGCAGTGACCATTGTGTGCTTGAGCTTGTTAAAGGCATCCGTCACTGCTGGAATCTATAGAAATGCATCCTTCTGTAAGAGGGCAGTAAGTGGCTGATTGATACTGTCATAATTCTTTACAAATCGTTTATAGTAGCCTGTCAGCCCAAGGAAGCCTTGAAGTTGCTGGATAGTAGTGGGAATAGGCCATTTGAGAACAACCTCTATCTTTTTGGGGTCAGTGGAGACTTCATCACTGGAAATGAAATGTCCTAAGTACTTTACCTTGTCACCCCCAAACTCGCACTTGGATTGTTTAGCGAATAACCTATTCTGTATCAAAATCTCTAGCACCATTTGTAAGTGTTGAACATGATCACTACAAGTACGAATATAGAGCAAAATGTCATCAAAGAAAAATAAAACAAAATTTCTAAGATATAATTTGAAAACAATGTTCATTAGGTTTTGAAAGGTAGCAGCGGCATTAGTGAAGCCAAATGACATAACTAAGAACTCGAAGTGCCCATGATAGATTTTAAAAGCAGTTTTGTGGATATCTAGTGGGGACATCCGAATTTGATGGTATCCTAATTGAAGGTCTATCTTATAATAGAAACTAGACCCGTATAATTTTTCTAACAATTCCTCTACCAATGGAATGGGAAATATATCTTTTACGGTAATGTTGTTTAGTGCCCTATAATCAACACAAACCTCCAAGAGTTATCTTTTTTAAAAACCAAAATAACTGGTGAAGCAAAGAAGCTTCTACTGGGTTATATAATACCTATTTGTAGCATTTCTTCTACCAATCCTTCCATGACGTCTTTCTGAATCCTTGAGTACCTATATGGCCTTTTATTCTCAAGTTACGAACCAGGAAGCAGGGAATCTTGTGATCGTGCCCTCGGATAGGAGGGAGTCCTTTTGGAGCCTCAAACACATCAAAGAATGCCTCCAGAACCTATTGAATTCTAACTTCAGTGGTGCTATTTGATGCAGATTAGTTAGCTTCCATGTAATTTAAGGTACCTCACTCTTAATTTTGTTTTTGCACTTTTATGCTGCATAACTGAAATTGGGATACTTTGGAAGGGTTTTGTAAAAGTTTAAACAGCTGGTCTCTATCACTACATTTTATTGGTGATGTGCTAATGCCATGTAATAGCACTTGTTGATCCTGCTACACAAAGGCCATCCACAACTCCATGTAGTTAGAAACTATGTTTCCCAATGTAGAAAGCCATTATATCCCAGGGACCATATCACTATTGCTGAGCTCCAGGATTAATACATCAGCTATAGAATGAACCCTTGCATACTCCATTGAAAACCTTTGTAGGTTGCCTTACAAGCCATGCATTCTCCATTGGCAGCCTCTACAGTCATAGACTTGACTGGAGTTAGAACATAACCTAGTCTCTTAGCAGCACTGGAACTAAGAAAATTGTGAGTGGTTCCCAAATCAATAAGCACTTGCAGTGTCTTCAATCCTACACTACCCTTTACCTTCATTGTCTGATATCCATAATGCCTAGGAGGGCATTTAAAGAAATCTGGGGTATAGCATCCTCCTCTGTTCTTTCTCCCAATGGACCCACATCATAGAATTCGTCACTGGAATCATCATCCACATCTTCTGTGACAGTAATAGAGTAGATCTTTTTACTTTTGCATTGGTGCCCTGGAGTGAATTTTTCGGGGCATCAGAAACAAATATTCTGAGCCCTTCGTGCATCTAAATCAAAACTTTTGAAATTCTTGCCAAGAATAGTAGGTGTAGAGTTTTTGTTTGGAATATAGCTAGGTGGTTTCGGGGTGGAGGAATGCGCTAGAAAAATGCCTTAGATGTAGCAAGAGGGTAGGTCTTAGTGTTGTAGGGTGGTTTGATTGGTTCCATCTCAGGTTCATTGTCTCTGGCAATTTCGTAGGCATGGGTTAGGGACTGAGGTTTCATAGTCTTCAACAATTTCCTGATTTCACCCTTTAGACTAGTGATAAACATAGCAAGGGCTTATGCTTCACTCAAGTCCACAAGATTCCAATACATATCAAACTCAGTTATATAGGATTTCAAATCACCTATTTGAGTCAATTTTTTCAGAGCAACTAATGGGTGTTGTCTCGCAAACCTCTTGCAAACAGCTATTACATGTTCATCCTAGTGAGGTTGTATAGGCCCACTGTCTTTGTGTAAGCTTGATGCCAATACAGTGCTGGTTTTCTATATGATAAGCTGCGTATTTGATTTTCTCAGTGTCACTTAGGGGCTCCATATCAAAAAATTGGTTAGCCTTATAGATCCAGTCCCTAACATCAGACCCATTGAACATGGGAAAAGATTTCTTTGGTTTCTTGAGTTTATCAAAATTGCTATTCATATATGGAGTTGTTTGTTATGTGTAGGGAAAGATTTGAGAGGGTGGTTGACAAAAATTTGGATTCGTATGGTAGGAGATATGGCCTTTATAGTGGGAATCAAAAGGTAGTTGTGGTAGTTGAGTTGATCTTGACATTGTTCGAAGGAGAGGTTCTATAGTAGGACTATGGAGGGTGGGTGGGGTGGATCCTTTTGTTCCTGTAAAGGATTGTTATGAGTGGTCAGAGGTGTAGTGGGTTCACCATTATTATGGTTATATGATTGTGAAAATTGCTGGGTAAGAGTGTTCTGAATTTTCACCATTAATTTTTAAGCTCTGTGAGATCACTAGCTTACTTGGCTGTTGTTTCCTACTAAGCGACTTTGTTCTGTTGTAGCTCTGAGGTGATAACAGCAAACCATTCATGGGTCTCTTGAGAGAAGGAAGCAAAAGTCTCATCCAACCTTTTTTACATCCCCATAACGTGTTTCCACCATTGTCACAGGTATGGTAAGAGCGAGAGCTCTTATACCACTTGATGCAAGTGAAAGAGAGATTAACCCGGTTTGGATTGATTGGATAAGGAGCTCAATGATGTCGAGCTAGTAGGTGTGATCAGAAGAAGAAGGAGAAGAAGAAGAAGAAGAAGAAAGAGAAACAGAAAGAATTGGAGAGGAGGATAATCAAATTCTGTTATTCATTGTTGTCCCTCACAGACTCGACCATGAAGCTATAATAATACCAGCCCGACATTCCCAGATTATGTAACAAAATCATCATTAATCTAACCCTTACACGTGTCCTTACTAACTACCATAATTAGCCGATTCCCTTGTAGTATTACTATCGGACTGAATCAAATCTATTAACTATACCCACTATTATCTTTTTTCAAGCCTCTTAATTCTTCTTTTTCTTGGCTGCCGCGACTTCGGTATCTTGAATTGTTGCCTCCAATAGTGTTATCTTACCTTTCCAAGTTGGGTTAACAGATGTTGATTGATGCTTCATATCAAAACTAGTAGTCATATCAAGAATTTGAGAGAGCAGCCGTATTCCTTACCAGTCTTTGACACTCGTTGAATTAGATAATGACAAGAACAGTGTTGGAGTTTTTGAGGTATTTCTTAACGTCCGAGGGATATGATACGGCTGGTGTAGGAATGAACAATGGTGATGCCTTGGAATATGCCAATAGAATAATATAACACTAACATGTTGAAGGTTATAGGTTCTTCAATACTTGTAATTTGCTGAATTTCCTTTTTCACAAGCTTAAAACCAGAAGTTTTTGCAGATGAAATTATTATATGTAGAATAAGATAGTCAGCAAAAGCTTTTGCTGGACATCTTAATGCCTAACAGTTATGCAAGCTTGATGATATTCCAGTGCATTGCCTAATCCATTTTGCTTGAATGTAAATATTGGACCGAAAAAGAAAGGAAATTAATATTTTATGACATACCATAAGAAAGAAAAAGGGTCAAACTTGTTTAGTAAGTCCATTTTTAATCTGGGCTATCCTATTAGGCATCAGGCCCAAGAAGGGCGTGAATAACACGCGAAGCATTTTGCTTTGCCCTTTCTAATATTCCCACGGCGCCTTCAATTCTTTTTCATATTTCCATTTCCTATTTCCCTTGTTCTTCTTCTCCTTCTACGATTCTATTCCCTAACAATCACTCACTTCACCTTCCCCACCTTCCCTCCTCCTCCAATTCTAACCAGACAGGTACTTCAATTCCTTCTTTGTATATGTTTCCTAATACCCTATTTAATCTTCAGTTTCCTAGTGTTTTAGCTATTGCTTGCGCTTTAATCCACAACCAATCCACCGTAAGCGCTACTTGAATCCCGGTTTTTTCAACATTTTGTTCTTAGATTGAGCTTAATTTGTGATTCCTCTTCGTCGGTTCTTTGGTTGTTCGTGAATTTTAACACTGGGACCGTAAATATTCGATTTTGTAGTTTTTTTTTTTGGTCTCGTTAAGAGGTGTTTTCTATTTCATGGACTTTTTTTTAATGGAGAATTTATTTCCTTAAATTGTTCCTTCGTTTTGTTGGATAGGGAAGTCTAAAGGGTTGATCTCCTATTTTGGCAACTACACTCCAAGATGGTATGTTTAGAGTTTATACATTCTTAGTTATAATGTCTTCCTAATTCTATGGGTTTATTTAATGTGGCTGCATCTGGTTTGCTTGAGAGGCTCTCTGGTCCTTCAATTTGGGTTAACCGTGTGATTCATGCGGCATACTTGTGAGGAAGTACTTGCTAATTGTCTGGGTCAGGCTTCATCTAATTATTTTAGTTTTTGGAATATGTCTGAATTATTTGATCATTGATTGGAGTTGGACAAGATATCTGCAAATGTACATCGCCTTAGTAAATGTAAATCTGTCCGCTTTGCAACAAGTGTTTCATAAGGATTTCATTGATATATGTTTCCTAGTAGTGTTGGAAGCACAGATGACATTCTGTGTGTCCTTAGTTCTGGTTTTACTGTTTATTTTCTGTATTTCATTAATTGCAGTTTTTTGACCCATACGGCTACCATGGGACCTCATTTGAGCAGACATATCGATGCTACCCTGCATCATTCATTGAAAAGGTAGTGTTTTTATCTTTTTAAGTTCTGTCAATTGAGAAACTATTTTGTTCAAGATCCACGTAAGGCTTGCCAATTTGCTTTTCTGGTTCCAATGCTTTAAATTTAATGGTTCATTTATTGTTTCTAGTTTTGAACTAGAGTCCACCCTCAACAGTGAGAAAAACACGAAATTGAGAAGTTTAATTGATTAATTTATTTTGGTTGTATAAGGGTTTATGATCCCTTTGATAAGTTTTCCGCTGTTTTGTGTTTCGCTATGCTTGCTGCTAAAAGATCCATTCAGTACGCTCTCTTTGATACTGATGTTTGTTTTATTTTTCTTTCCCTTTTCCTCCTCTTCTTCAATTGCTTGCAGCCTCAAATTGAAAGCGGTGATAAAAGTAAAGCCTCAGATCTTTTATGCTTTTTTGTTATAATTTTTATGTTCATATCTTTGTTTTGACCTTATTCATTTTCTTGTTGCAGTCATAATGCCCCCTTCAGCACTTGATCGCCTTGGTCTGTTGCATTTTGTATTTTATTGGGGAATCTTGTAAAAGTGCTTTAGACTCGAATTATTCTAACAGTGGGATGTAAACTTGCAGCATCTCTGCATATTGATTATCCAATGCTATTTGAGCTTAGGAATGACGCTGCTGAACGAGTGTCTCATTGTGGTGTCCTGGAATTTATTGCTGAAGAAGGGATGATATACATGCCGTACTGGGTAGTCATGACAATGAAGTTTTCTTTTGTGCTTTTATTTGTTTGCTTGGCTATGTGTAAATCATTTAAGCTTGTTAATAAGTCCTTGATTTGTTGTTTTATAGTTATTTGTTTCCTTTTTTTAGATGATGGAAAACCTGCTTCTACAAGAAGGAGACATAGTACGAGTGAAAAATGTTACTCTTCCAAAGGGAAGATATGTTAAACTGCAACCTCACACCAAGGACTTTTTGGATATCTCAAACCCTAAAGCTATGTAAGTCATGCTGTTATATTTGATTATTTCTGTGACATGTTCGCTACTTTAGCTGGATATTGCCATTACTTTAATTGCATGATTTAGGTGTGATCGCTGTGGATAGAAAGATCAATTTGATGTCACTATCTTAACAAATGAGCTATCCAATCTGCCAGCTGGAGTTATATTGCCTAGGGGATTGATAGAAATAAGTATAGAATTCCGGAAAAGGTAGCATAACTTTTAGTTTCTCATTAGTCTGTCACTGTTACTCTAATTAATGATTGTAAAAAAGTTTGACAGACACGACGATGTTAAGGTCACATTTGAATGTTACTATCCTTATTTACAATAAAAAAGAAATAGACATGTCATGGCACTTGTTGAATGCAGTTCTTTTCTCTTGCAGATTAGAAACAACACTGAGGAATTATTCCTGCTTAACCACTGGGGATAGCATTATGGTTGCATATAACAACAAGAAATATTACATTGATATTATAGAAACCAAGCCATCAAATGCAATAAGTATCATTGAGACAGACTGTGAGGTGGACTTCGCGCCTCCCTTGGATTACAAGGAGCCTGAGAGACCTGCTGCTGCGATACCTTCAAACAAGCAACCATCTCAAGGTGAGTTCTCATCTATGATCTTTGCCTGTGATAGTACATTGGGGACCTAAATCTTTAAGATGTTTCTAACATGGAATTCTTTACATGGGAGCACAAATGTTGCATAATTCTTAGTGTGATTCACCGTACTAAACCTTCATAAGCTTTCTTCTTTTTGTTTCTTTTTTCACTCTTTTTTTTTTCCCTGATATTGGGGCCAGGGGTAGGAAAAGTAGTGTTTGCAACCAATTCTTGTTGTATAACAGCAGTGAAAAATTGCTTCCTGTCTGAAACAGGAGTAGGATGGAAGTGTCAGAGGGATGCGAGCTGGATCCAAAATATTGACAGACGAATCTTTATCCATTTGCTTATTAATTAAGGCATTGACTTTTATTTCATCGTGCAGCTGAAGAGTTTCCAGATGAGACTCTGCCAAAATTCAGCGCCTTTACAGGAGCAGGAAGACGCTTGGATGGCAAACCTTTGACGTATCAACCTCCACCAGTTTCTTCGCCAGGGCTTAGGGGCAAGCAACCTTCTGTTACCAATGTTAGTGGGCAACCCTCAGTTGGCTCTACTTCGCAAAGTACAGCACGTCAGTCTCAGGGAAAACTCGTTTTTGGATCTAATGTGAGCCGGGCTCCAAAAGAAACCCAAAAGGTGCCCTTTTCTTCTATCTTCCATCATTATGACCTAAATTGCTGACACTGACGATATGTAATCGACCGTTTTGTTTGTCTGTTTTTGACTCAAATCAACTGTTTCTTTGATGCTGCAGGAAGCTGGAAAAGAAATTAAGCCAGAACCCCCTAAAGAGGAGGAGCCAAAATTCCAAGCCTTCACAGGGAAGAAGTACTCCTTGAGGGGTTGATTGCACCATTTGATAATAACTTTTATTGCCATGTTTATGATGTTCTTTCTGACTTAGCTAAAGAATGATAGATCTATGTATCATTAGTAGATGGAGAAGTGGACTCTGATATGGAAGAGAATAATATACACTGTTAACGTCTTCTCCCAAGCATTGAAGGTTCTTTTCACTTCATTCTTATAGATGACTAGCCAAAATAACTGGCCTGATTGTGCATGAAAATGCCAAAATTCTCACAAGATCATTGAATTGTGCGTTAAATGTGGTCGGATTCCTCTAGCAATTGTAGTGGCAAGTTGGTTTTCTTTTATACTGCGAAGACGACGTTGGAATGTTAATTCACTGAAGTGTAGATCAAGTTCGTTATATGGCCAGATGAATCCATAAAAACCTGAGAGATTAAAGGACAACGAGCTTAACTGAAATTTGTGTGTTATATTGTTCTTGATCTTGATTTGCAGTCTCCAAGTGTAACTATATCTACCGAAGCGGGTTTGGTATCGGATTGGATTTTGGAATGGAACTGTATTAGTACCGGTCAGTATCGGGTACTGTTTTGGATAATTTTTTAAATTTATAAAATAGTCCTTAAAATTTTTAAAAATTACAAAATAGTCAATATTTATATATTGTATAGTTATACTAGATATTTTACTAGTTTATTGTTTACATCAATCATGTTTTCAAAAATTTTAATAATAAATAATAATGACAATTAATATGAAATAAGTCAATAACAATATTTTTTTAAAATATTTTATATATAAATAATAACCACAATTAATATAAACAAAGACAATCATTATCATACACACATCAAATTAAGAATAATACAAAGTATTTAAAATATTACAATAATATAATTTCATCATTTTAATGTCATTTAATTTTATATTTAATTAGACATAATCACAATTTTAATATAATATATAAAATTAATTTAATAATTATAAATAAATATAATTAAATTTAAAATATATTTTTAAAATATATAAATTTC
>JANZLD010000237.1:75521809-75543126 GCA_026413575.1 Erythroxylum carthagenense
TTATTTAATTTATAATTATTATTAGTAATAAAATATTTATTATTATTTTAAAAAGTTTGAAAAAAAGGAGAGAAGGAGAGGGAAGGAAGAGATTTTAAAATTTTTTGAAATTTTGCAAAAAAAACTAATTTTTAAAAATTTTTGATATCGACCAGTATTTGACCGGTATTTTGAATACCGGTTGGTATAGCCGAAATAAGCCGGTACTGACCAATATTTAAATTCGGTACAAAAATTTAAAATTCAATACCAAATTTGAACCGGTACGTACCACTGGTACAAAACGGATCTCAATACAATGATATCTATGGTTAAAAATAATACTTCGGAAGAACGAATATAAGGGAAAATAACAACAAATGAATTCAAAATTGAAGTTTCCTTCGGGCCTGGGCCATCTATTACCTGAAATGTATTAACGTTTGAAGTCTTTACTTGACCTGACCCGGCCCTCGGATAATCAAGATCCATTTATCACTAATACGATAATACCACGTCTCAAGGTCGCTGCTTCCGTGTATGTCGCAGCCTGAAACAACAAAGCAGAATATGGCGGCGACGATCATGCAATGTTGCACCTCGGCGGCGAGACGGGCGATGGTGGCTTCGCGGTCGACCATCATCTCTTCACCACCGTCTTCGACTTCGGTGCCGATACTTTGCGGTAGAGGAGACAAGAGAACGAAGAAAGGGAAGAGATTCAACGGATCGTACGGTAACGCGAGACCCAAGAAAGAAAAGAAGATAGAGCGGATTAAAGATAGAGTTGAAGTCCCTAGGTCCACTCCCTGGCCTCTTCCTTTTAAGCTCATCTAATTACATTTGTGTACCTCTACTCTTTTGTCTTATAGTCTAAAAAGGTGCTTTCTTGGAGAATTTGGTTTCTTAGCTTTTGGTTGGAATGGGAGTTACGTGTTTTTTTTAATAATGTTTGTGTTAATGGGTTTCAGCCTTTTACTGGCGTTAAGTCGTTTTGGCATGTTAAATATGTGTGCTTTGAATGGTTTCCAGTCTGTGTTGAGTTTGGTGTCTCTCTGGTTTGATTAGCTGCTTAGTTTTTAGTTTCTTGTTTTGTGATGAAGCAGCTTAGGAGTTGGTGTTGACTGATAATGTCGGATTGTAGCCCTTGTGAGCATTTAGTCTAGTTTCATAGTTAGGAATCAGAGGAGAAGTTGTCACTAGTTAGCCGAAGTTAAATTGGCATGTTAAGATTGGAGAGCAACGATTTTAGCACCAACATGACCTACTCATCATTGTCCATTTGTGTTTTTGTATATGGTGAAGTAGCAGAGTGCAGCTCTCTATTAGACAGATTGTAGCCCTCAAGTAGACAGAATGAATTAGTACTGGACTTTGTGTTTTGTCGTCACAGTGATGAGGAGTGTGTTTTGAGACAGGCTAAGGATCCTGGATTTTCTTTGGATTTCTTTAGGTAACAGGTGGTATTAGAGCAACAACATCCACTTCACTTACAACTGCTATAGAATTTAGAGTATCTTGCTTGTTGGATATGCTAGAAATAAGTTCAATAGGTTCCTTTCAACTGGTTTGCAAAATGGTTAAAAATAAATTGCTTCAAATATAAGTATGAGGACGTCGCAGCAGAGCTTTGCAATTCCTTTAATGGAAAAAGATCAGTTCCTTGGAAGAAAATATTTATTCAGGTACAAAAGTGGATCTTTTAGTAAAGGAAGCATAGAATGAAGTCAGGAATTCAATACAGAAGATTTGCATCATTACTTTAATCTTCTTTCTGCTGCAATTTGTGTAGTAAGTGCTGTACGAGCTCCACAATTATGGAGAGTCCAATGATTGAATAAATATAATTGTGACGACACCAATTGAAGTTGTTAAATAAGAATACTTGCTGTTTCTTGTTGGTTCAGTTTCAAGCCCAAGTCCTGTGTATATTACCCACCAAAGGATGAACTTTACAGGTTGTTTTCTCTTCCTTTCCTGCTAAATATGATGAAAATAATGATCCAGATATAAGTTTCAGAAGAATAGAGATGAAAGAAAATTACAGTAGCGTGGCTGATCAAGTTCTCCATTCCCCTAGATCTGGAAATGTGAATTATTTTCGTCCACTGATTCTGTAGTTTGATAACTGATGTTATTGTTTTGTTTCCATTCCTTTGTCCCAAAGAAATAACTCTCTCGCATGTGCCAGTCTGTCTTTCTTTCATAATTTCATCATAATTACCTTGCTGACACCAGAAAATTAGTGTGTTTCTTTCTTACATTAAACAGGATTATCCAGTTTATCTCTTTCTTTGTTTAAAAGATTTCAGAATGTTGAATCTGCCTAGCCATGTTAATAGTCATCAGCGGTTATCCATGTTTCTTATTAAAAAAATGTAAATAGATGCTACCAAGAGGTATGGGATTATGCTCTCAGTCTGCAAAAGTCAAATTGGATCAGTCTGTGTAGAATTTCTGGGCATGAAGTTTCATAATGGTTCTTCCTAGCCTAACTCACATATAACTGGTGAACTACTAATCTTTCCAGATACAAACCTTATTGTTAAGCAGATCTCTCTAATAGTTTTTGGGAATTGTCAATTATATTAGGGACTTTATACATCATGTGTGAGAATATGTCACTCAGTTGTGAAAACTATTGAAAAAAAAGACACCCCCATAAGGCCTTGACTAGTAAAGCAATTAAAACAGATCAGTCAATATCTACCTCGACTAAAAATTCCTGACAAAGGAAAAAGGATTTTTGGGGAGCAGTATCAATAGAAAAAATTGAGGATGAGCTTTAGAGCAATTACTAAAGTAATGTTTTATGACCAGAAGATCACAAATTCAAATTATGGAAACATCTATGTAAATACGAAGAGAAAGTTGCGTACAATTGATGACCCTCTTTTGACTCTCACAAAATAAGGAGTTATGCACTGGGATTTGTCCTAGTATTACTCAAAGAAATAAAAGGAAAGATCTTTTATTTTGGACATGTTGGGGGACAATTTAAACCTTTAGAAAGGCACTATCATGCAATCGACAAAGAAATTATGACAGACATTAAAGATCTTTAGAACATCTTAGTTGATTTATTCTCTTGGCCTCAAAAGTGCATCAGCCTTATCACTCTTAAAATTATTCCTCTCATCCTTTTGATGATTGAACTACTTAAAATAACAACCATTACTACTGATGAAATAGCTTCTTTTGCCTAACTAAGCCTCTTCTATTACTTTCACTTCTTTCTCAACCATTCAGCGTTACATTGTTGTCTGTCCCTCTTTAACATTCAGGCAACATATCTTGCTATGTTTTTCGTTAATGATCCGCTCTTATAGAATGCATTGTAGTACTATGGGCACTTTCTGCCCTTTTTTGCATGTGCAATCTCTCTTCCTTTCCTACAGATCTATGAAAACTTATGTGATAGAGAAAATGATTTTTTCTTATGAACTTTTCTTGAGTAATACCAACCACTGATGAGATGGATGACTTAACTCTCACAAATGATTGAAAAT
This sequence comes from Erythroxylum carthagenense, assembly GCA_026413575.1. NCBI lineage: Eukaryota > Viridiplantae > Streptophyta > Magnoliopsida > Malpighiales > Erythroxylaceae > Erythroxylum > Erythroxylum carthagenense. The sequence goes on from JANZLD010000237.1 coordinate 75,525,298, forward strand.
TTCAGGTAAGGGAAGACTTCATTACAGAAGCTAACCACTCAATATTTCTTTGTCCTTAACTAACCTTATAGCACATCATATGATGGATCTGTTTAGGATGAACATCAAGTGTATTTCTAGCATACCTCAGTTCGATGGCCAAGATATGAGAAAAATATCCTTAAAGGCCTTGAACACTTTGACCTAAATTATTTTTCTTAAATATGCACCGCCGGTTGTCTCTACATCTATTGGACTTTACCTAGGAGAATTCATGCCTGAAGGACCTCAAATGCCAAACTTTGACATTTTAGATGACTCTATGAACTTGGGCATAGACACTGCTAAACCATCTAATGTCCAAACTTCCATCTAGGATGCCCAGGACTTAGATGATGATATTTCCATCATTAATGAAGAGAAGCTAGATAATTTTTTGAAAAATTAAATACAGAGGAAGTGAGCCTTAGTAAAAGACAGAAAAGAACGAGTGATGATAATGATAGCATGAGTGAAGGAGCTTCCTTGTCAAATTTGCAATCATGGCAAGAACCTATTCAACAAGGATGATGATTATAAATTCTCTCATTATTATTATGAATCTTTCTATTTAAAGTTGTTTGTCTTTATGTTTAGATGTCTTTTATTATGTAAAATTGTTCTTATTTGTTTACTGTATGACGGAATATTGTTCTTATCCATTTAGTATGTGATGTGAGGTTGATCTAATCCATTAAAGATATGATGTGACTTTGTTCTTATCCATATATGTTTGTCTTTTGTAATTTCCTTTGCCTATATAAGTAAAATATGCCTTCTATTGTATTCAAGCAAGATTAAGCAACATTTCCATTCAATAAATGTTGTATGTTTTCATATGACTTCTCTCTAAAACTCGCTCCCCTGAAAGATTGAGTCTTTAATATATTTACTTTTGTTACACGGAGATAAGAATATGCTCTGCATTTTTCTTTGTATAAAGATCTTGTACATTAGAAAGTACCAAACCCATAATCCAGTTTGAGTTATACGGAGATGATCGATCAGCTTAGGTCCTTTACAGACAAGCCTTAAAAGTTGATGCTCCTTGAGAGATGAAGAGCTTATGTCTTGACTAGCATATATTTGTTGTTGATAAAAGTGAATAGGAAAAGAGCCATATAACCATGAGTAAAGTTCCAACCTTATCAACAAATCTAGTTCATTTCTCTTCAGCTCTTTCTTTAGGACAATTTCCTTCTAACTTTAAAAAACTCTCCAATAAAATAGATAACCTCATAGAAATTACTCATTTACTTGAAGACACAAAAATCTGTGATACTCAGCTACCTTTATTACTTGGGAACCCCAAGATGAAGGTTACAGGAATATCATGAAACCACTGGTGATAAGATAGAGCAAACCTCTATTAGAGGTCTAAATAGAAAAAGATGACTGTAACTAAAACCCTAGGTATGCGAGCTAAGACACAAGTCCTTAATCTCTCAACATGTGTCAACTCTCAAGGCCTGCCGTTTAGGGATCTAAGCTGACCAATCATACTCATGTAACTTAAAACTCAAATAAGATTATAGGTCTGATAATTTCTGAGGCATATGCTCTTTATACAAAGGCAAGGGCAGAGCATACTCATATTTCTGTGTGACATAAGTAAAACTATTAAAGACTTAATCTTTTTAGGGAGAGAGTTTTTAGAGAGAAGTTATATGAAAGCACACAACTTTTATTGAATGCAAATGTTGTTTAATCTTGCTTGAATATAATAGAAAAGGTCTTTGGCTTATACAGGCAAAGAAGATTACAAAAGACAAACATCTCTAGATCAGAATAGGGCCACATCACATCTTAAACGGATAAGAACATCACCACATCACACACTAAATGGATAAGAACAACATTAAATCTCATAGTAAATAGATAAGAATAAAGTCATAATAAAAGACACCTAAACATAAAGACAACTTTAAATAGAAAGACCCACAATAATAATGAGAGGATTCATAATTATCATCCTCGTTGAATAGGTTCTTGTCATGATTGCACATTTGGCGAGAAAGCTCTTTCACTTGTGTCATCACTATCATCACTAGTTGTTCTTTGTCTTTTACTAGAGCTTGCTTCCTTTATGTTTAATTTTTCAAAAAAATTTATCTAACTCCTCTTTATTAATGATTGGAATATCATCATTTGGGTCTTGAGCATCCCTGAAGGAGGAGGTTTGTGTTTGAGATGGTCCAGCAGTGTCTAAGTTCAAGTTTATAAGGTTATCTAAAATGTCAAATTTTGGCATTTGATGTTCTTCATGATTGAATTCTCCTAAGTAAGGTCCAATAGATGTAAAGATAGCCAACGATGCATATTTAGGAAAATGATTTAGGACCTTAAGAAAGTTCTTAAAGCCTTTAAAGACATTTTTCTTGTATCTTGACCATTGAACTGAGGTATGCTAAAAATGCACCTGATTTTTAGAGTAGATGGATCCATCATGTGATGTACTATAAGGTTGGTGAATGAAAAAGAAGCGTTAAGTGGTTTGCTTTTCTAATGGAGTCTCTCATAACCTAAGATCCTCAATAATTTGAGACCTTCATCTCATTACTGGTTGGTTCCACTCAAGGAAAGTTTATACGAGAGAATCTTCATTTTTTCTATCACATAGATGTTGATAGATTCGTATGGGAGGAAGAGAGAGAGAGCGTAGGCATCGAGGGCAGAGAGTGCTCATAAGTACCACAATGCATTCTCCGAGCTTGGGAATGAAAAACACAATTAGATATAGTGTCTGAATGTTAAACAGGGATGAGCAGCAATATAAACCTGATTGGCTAATAAAGAGGTGGAGGTAATAAAAGAGGCTTTGATGGGCAAGAGAAGTTATTTCATCAATGGTAGTGGGTGTTCTTTCAATAAGAGGAAATAACTTTTTTGTCTTGATAGTGCTAGGTAGGTTGGCTATCAAAAGGACGACAGGAATAGTTCTAAAAAGAGTATTAAAGCTTATACAGTTTTGAGGCTGAGAGAGATTAACTAAGATGTTTTGGTGGCCTTTGATGTGTTTAACTGTGAGAGAACTAGTATTTCCAACAAAGCAATTGACTCTTTGGTAGAAATTTTTTGTTTAGATCCAATATCTTTGGGAAGAATGTATTGCCCATTTTTACTGTGAAGAGATAAAGGTTAAGGTAAAAATTGAACTTTTCTATATCTCTTTTTATTGCCAAAATCTTTTTGTAGATAACATGATAGTACTTTTCTGAGAGTTTAAATTATCTACTAGCATGTTCGTAATAAAAACCTCTTTCCTTTTATTTCTCTTATTAATACTGTTCCCCAAAAAATCCTGACTATCATTAGTCTGCAAGATTCTTTATTCTTTGTAAGGAATCTTTAGTGTAGGTAAATGCTGACCAATCTGCTTTAATTGCTTTACTACTTTTATCTAATTAGGGCCCCATAGTGATGACTTTTTCTTTAATAACTTTGATAGCTAGCTAGCATATTCTGACACATAAAGGATAAAGTCCTTGATATAATTGACAATTCCTAAAAACTGGTAGATCTGCTTAATAGTAAGGTTTATGTTTCGAAAGTTTAGTAATTCGTTAGTTGTATACGGGCTGGGCTGGTAGAAACTATCATGAAATTTCATGGACAAAAATTCTGTATGGATTAATCCAATTTGGCTTTTACAGGCTAAGAGCATGATCTCATACTTCTTTGTAAGATCCAAAAATTATTTTAATAGGGTGTGATGCTTTTGTTGAGTTTGAGAATAAGCAAAATATCATCAATGTAAATCAAAACATTCGATAAAGTGTCATCATACCCTTGTTATGACTCTTCGAAATAGTGATGAGACTACTTTTGGCTAGATATTATAACTTTCCATTGGTATTGGCATTAAGAATACAAAATGTTGTTTTATATCGATTTTTTAAGTCAATACCCAATTGTCAAGACTTCGGTTTTAAATCAAAATTTGAGAATATTTTTGTCTCTTTTAGAAATGACACCTGTGTATTTATCTTGAGCAAAGGAAATTTATCATCTTGATGAAAATTATTCAGAGGCTTATAATCAATAATTAATCTTTTCTATCCTTTTTTCTGCATAAAAGGCTTGACATGTTCAATCTAATTTTGTTGGTTATATTAGTCTTTATTTTAAAAGTATAGCACACTTCTCTTATGTCATCTTTAAGTCTTCTAAATTCAATCTTCGATGAGTTGTCTTTGTTGGATTAACGTCCTCATTCTTTTTAAATGACAATTTAATATAAATTCTAATTTTCACGATAATGAATGTGGCTGACAGAATTGGTCATTACTTTCTAGACAATATAGTAATAATTGATCTCATGATTTCTTCATATTCAGCGGGAATATATTGTAGCTCAAAGATGTTGCAATCTTCAGTGTACACTTTAAAGTCTTGTTTGAAACGAAGTCCTTTTGGCAATATTTGTAACTTTTTTGGTTAACAATAGACATCCATCTCAATAAGTATGTAAAGACCAGGAGGATTGCTTCCTAATAGTTTTTTCCAAACCAACTTGAAAAGAACTTTATCCTAATTATTTTTCTTTATGATAAGGTCTATCTTGAAGGATTTGACATTAGTTGCATGAAAGTATTTTTCAAAAGATTGTCATTATTGTATTAAGAATATGTGGTTTCATAACACTCTTACAAAAGCCTGTATCCATGCATCAATAGCTGGATTGGTCTGTGATACCTCTCTAGAAGTAACTGATGTTTGGCAAATGGTTGTGTTAGTATTGTCGTGTTAGTACTAGTTTCCTAGGCTCTAGCTTTAAACAAGATTGCTTCATTGGTTCATTATCCTCTTTATCAAGAGAAGAGACTTCATTATTAGTAAATTCACAGTCAAGTAGTGTATAAATAGTGTCTCTTCATCTTCACTAGATTGTTCTTTAAAAAGAGACTCAATTTTCTCGTCATCTTTTATAGGTATCATAGTTTTGTTAGGCTGCAAGATTTTTATATCATTTTTAGTCGTTTTACGGCGCTTTTTTGTATAATAACCTGGTTGTTCATATAAGTAATATTTGTCTGACTTTCTAGTTTCAGAGACTCGTCATTTGAAAAATCTTCTCTCTCTTTTTTTCTCTTTCTGTTGAAAGAATTTGAATGAACTCGAAACTATTTTCCTTTGAAGTGTTTCTTCTTCTTTGTATTACATTCAAATTTCTCTTTGTCTTTGTATTTGATCTTTAAATAGGGCTTCTTACACGCTTGTATGAGTCAATGTCCACCTTTTAGCTTAGCTTTGAAACTTACATTATTCACATAATTTGTCCAGCGTCACCAAAGTTAGTTGGTAAATTTCTCCGAGAGATATTTCAAGTATATCTCTATGAAGAGAATTTATAGTTTTTTTGTAATTCTGGTTGTAACTCATCAATGGAGACAATGAATACGTTCCGAAGATTGACATCTTTAAGCTATTAAACATATAATATATTTGAGACATTATATGAAAATGCTTTTCCAAATCTTTCATGTTCATAGAACACTTCATTTCAAAGTACCCCTATCTACTTTGTCGATCAATAAGATAGAAATCTCTGATGAATTCTTTATGAATCATTCGTAACAAGGAACTGGCTTTTGAAAGTTGTAAGACTTGCATCTCTATATTCATTAAGGATTTGGAATCATTCTCTTAAAGTTTCTGTCATTCTTAAGACAAATTCTGTCAAAGATCTCTTTAAGAGAAATATCTGGTCTTATGATTTGAAGATCTATACAGGCACTAAATTTATGTAGTAGATCTCTCTATTTTGTTGGTAGGATATCATTTAATGTGAACCATAGTCCTGAAATAGGTTTGTAAATAAGGTTATTTGTGGTCTTACTAGTTCAGTCATTTACTCAGCATCTTCAACCTCTATTTCATCATTTGTGTGTGGTTAAGAAGAGTGTGTAATAATTATCATCATTTGAGATATCTGAATGAGATTTGTAAACTTTTCGGACTTTTTGGAGCTTTTCATAAAAGAATCAAAATCTTAGCCGTCATTGTGACTTTCAAAGCTATCCAGAATTGATTGAAAGGTAGCTATGAATTCTTGGTTAGGCATGCGTTCTCTTATTGTGTCCAAAAAAGGTCTTCATTTTGGTTCAGCTAGTGGAGTTTTGATTTGTAAAGATTTAAAAGTTGACATAAAAGTTGACAAGATGTCTTTTGCTGGTGGGTTCGACTTAGAAGTTTTTTATGATTTTGTAAGGTTTTGTCTGAATAATGGATAGGATATTTTGAAGGCTTTTTTGTAGTCAGTAGCTTCACGATATGATAGAGTGTTATAAATAAGTCGTATAGGTAGAAATATCGAGGAGTATGGTTCATATATAGCTCTAGATTGTTCTTTAGCTATATTTGACTTGCTTCTTTTGAGTTCTTGAACTTTTTATCGTTCTCTTTCTTCTTAGAAAACTCTGGTCGATAATAATGTTGGTCAATATATCTTCTTAAATCATAAGCAAGTTGGGCAAATTGATTAAGTAGTTGTTGATATAATTGTCGAATTTGGAGAGTTATAACATCAACCTTTGAATATAGTTCTTATGTCTGTTAGAATAGACCATCAAACTTTGAATCAATTCGATCAAAGACATTATGCAATAGCATTTTTTGTCTATCAATTTAATACTTCTTCTAACGGAGAAATATGTACATAATTTCCTTGTGGATTGATACATGTTGATCTTAAGTATGGAATTATAGATACCCCAGTGGTTTTATTGGTCTGAACTTCCAAAGGTGAAAAATCTTTCTCATGTGATCCCATAATCATACAAGGTAAAAGTTTTAGAATCATCTTAAAGATTGGATAAATTATTGGCATAAAGCATCTTGGTTGAATCCAGTGTTATTTCTAACTGCTCTCAACAATTCAGAGAGATCCTTCGGTCTAGCCTTAAGATTTTTAAGATCAGTATGAGATTTCAAGTCATCATCTTCATCATGCTTGAGTTGGATTTTCTTTGCGATCAACACTTAGATCTTGACTTTCTGTTAATCTTCTTTCCATTGTGGGAGATAATCTTCACCATCACTATCGGAATATCCATCCATCGAACATTCACATTTTGATCGTGCATAAATTGATATACATTCTATATGAAATGTCTATTGATATGACTGACATATAGCTCATGTCCATCAAGATGGATAGAGTGGGTTGGAGGACTACTAATATCTTCTTTATGAGAAAATGCGGGAGTAATCATTACTATTGGCCAAGAACAGGCTCTGGATGATTCTGGATTCTCTTCTCCAGGTTTGCTAAAAGTAGACTTTACTGTTCCATCTTTTAAACTTCTCAATAATGGAGGAATGATAAAAGGAACCGAGTATCGATATAGAGCATGAAATTTCTTCTCATAATTTTTTATCCACTCTATAGGCATTAACTTTGCCAATTGTTGTGATGGTAACTATCGTGAAGCCTAGGTGGTTGTAGTCTCATTCTGAGATGTCTGCTACCATATAAAAGGCATCTTGTGTAAAGTTTATAAAATTCAAATCTAAAGCATGATTCAACAATATGTAAATGATATGATGATGGAGTGTGACCATGATAGCAATAAGATCCTGCTTAGCTCTAACAATTTAAATTTGGACTTTTAGTCTTGTGAGTAGAGTCAAATCATCAAGCTCGATGTTGAAGTCTGGAACCAATGATTAAAAAACTTATTCAGTTCAATCAGTTCAACTTTAAAAACCTTGAACTATCCAAATTTTTTGTTTGATTTTTAACATTTTTGCTTGATTTACCTTAATAATCTTTTTTTGTTTAAAATCAATTAATTTATTAATTAATCAGTCAATTTTAGTAAATAAGTTCTTATGAATTAAAATAAATCAATTAATTTTTATTTAAATAATTAATTTTTTAATTAAATTTTAAATTCTTCAGTAGTGTGAGACATTTTTTAATCATATTTTAAATTCTTTAATTTTATTTAATTTTTAATAAATTTTGTAACAATTTAATACTAATTGAACTTTTTAAATCTTAAGTTTCTTATCATATCGGTTTAACTCCACATTTGATTTTTAAAACATTGATTGGAACAATAGTGATGATGAGACTTCCATTGACGGAAGTAATCAAAAGGGTGTCGATCAAGACATTTTGGTAAGATGTGTACTGTATCTAAGAAAATTTCTAACAATTGCTTAAATCCCTTTTCTTCTATGTAAAGCTAGGGCCATGCGAGTAGCATTTACATGGAGATGTGTGCAACTTTAATCTAGCCATGATGAGATGAGTTCAATTTTGATGGTCTTGTAAGGATTTATACGATATTTTGAAGAATTTTCCGTAATCAGCAATTTCAAAATATGACAGTGTTATAAATAGTTCAAAAAATATGTCATATATCTTCCCATAATGCCATAGCCATATCTCACAAAAGTTGATAAACGACTTCTCTTTTCCCACCATGTAAAAAGAAAGGATAAAGCATTGCCATCATCACAGATTCACATTTACGTAACTTGATAAATGGTTCACTTTTGAAAGATTGAAGTGCCACGTGGACATCCAAGGGGCACACTGACTATTCTGGAAATTGCAAAAGATACAGTGAATCAATCCTAAAAACATCGCCTAGAATACCCCAGTTACTACTTTGCAGCATTATTCAAGCACAAAAAGATACTACATTTAAGGTTACCAAGAAATATGAACGAGATTACATGAAAACTATATGAGAAAAGAAAAACGGTTCTTCACTTTTATTCAAGATCTTTTTTTTTTCATTTTTGAGTAGGTAAAATTCTTAGGTTGGTAATCAATCTTCAACAAGACAAAATACACTCCTGCTCGATGTAGCATCGATTCTCCTAGATCCCCTACACCGATAGATCATGAATGACTAGCTCCCCTTTTAACAGATTGACTCCCTCTTTATAATGACTCTTTAGTTGCATCTTTAGCTCTCTTCTCCTTCTGCTTTATTCTATCATATCCTCTACTCTAAGTGCAATCTCTAATAATTTCTCAAAATCAAAAGTGGCAAATCCCAAACCTAAATGAATCTCCATCTTCAGACACTGCTTAAATCATTAATATACGTCCTCTGGATTTGTCACAACCTCCCCAATGCATACTTACACAATGTCGCAAAGCGAACCTTATACTCTACCACTGACATTTCCTTTGTTTGAATCAAACCTATAAACTCCATCTTCTTTCGATCCTGATACGTCTGTGGAGTGTATTTGTCCCTAAAGTCTCTCTGGAACTCTTGCCAAGTCATCTCTCATGCCTTATAAGATCTCTTTACGGACTTTCAACAAGTTAGAACATTTCCCTGAAATAATGGAACAATGTATTTCGACTTTCTTTCCAAGGTTCATGCTAGAAGGTCTAAAATTAACTTTGTTTGATCTCATCATGTCTTAGCCTCCTCATGATCAATAGTACCTCGAAACTCCGCTGCACTCATCTTTCAAATCCAGTCATAGATGCAATCTTCCACATAATCACCTTGAATTAGAATTGCAGTAACAACTTACTACATCATCTGAGGTAGCATTAGCATCTCTTCTTCTACTCGATCCACTTTGGCATTCCTTTAATCAGGCACATCCAACGCATGAGTAAAATTACTTAAATTTTCAATCGACTTTGGGCTAGTAGTATCATCTATTGAAACCATCCTACATAAGACAAGAACATATTATTAGTTTGTTTCATTGAATTTGTCCCTATAAATGCAAACTCGCTTTGATATGGCTTAAATGTGACGCTTTAATAATTCTTAAACCACAATTTATCCAAATTGTTTCCCAATTATATCATTAATTACCAAAATCTCCATTAGTTATAAAAATGATGTTCGACAATCACAAAAATTATTTGCTTAAGAACAATTATCCAAACTGTCACATTCAAAAGGATATACAGTAAAACAACTTAATTTAATTTGTTAGCCTCACCTAGACTCCACTGTCAATCACGTGCACTAAGGTTATTGACAATCTCTCAATCTTTTTTTAAAATTATAGCAGCAAAGGGTGAAGTACCTATTAGTTAGAGTAACTGACTATATCCTTAAAATCAAATAACTTAATATAGATAGAAATTACTTAAATAATTAAAACGTACATATAATACTAAAATACACAATAATATTCAACCTATCCAAACTAGTGATACGGATACCGTTCTGTACTAGTCAAAAATAGAACAGTACCCCCTTTTTGGTATCAAATATAAATATCAATCAGTACTGGAGGTTTTGCCATGTATTGATTAACATTTGAAATACTGGTAAAATACCGGGTAGTATTGTAAATTTTGAAAAGTGTAGGGACTAAATAGAAAATGTTTTTTTAATAAAATCAACCCTCCAACTCTATCATCTCTCAGTCTTTCTCTCACACGCACGTCACTCTCTGTCTCACTTTCACCGTCGCTCATCACTGCTGTCCTCTACAACATTGCCACCATACCTCCCCCACGCCTATTGGTCTGTCAGCCTCCCTCTCCACCATGACTCTCCTCTACTCCAGTCTCCACCGAGCCGCATCGTGCTTCTTCTCCTTCTCCTCCTCAGCTCCGCCTGTTGCTACCTCTGTAACATCCTGTTATCCATGTTAAGGCTAAAATTATAAATGTGAGAGATTACGGAGGAAATAGGAATGCATTTCCATGTCCATGCATATTATGTCTTACACATATATATGAATAGTGAAATTGTGGCATATGAAAATAATTGTACATGTATTCATGAATAATTCCAGGTATAATTTGATTGAGTGGTAATTTTTAGGTGTTTTGAGAATTTTGAAATTATTTATATTGAAAATTCTATTGGTTAGTAAGAATATTATATTTGTGAATTTTGGTGAATTTAGGCATAAATTTTAAAAAATTATGGAAAATAGGAAAAAGACATCAAGTGAAGACTTGGAGATAGTTGGATTGTAAAGATGAGAGTTTAAGAGAGTTAGTTTCAAAAGAAACTAAGTTAGAGCTTAGATATGAGAAAAGTGACAAGTGTCACTTAGGCTTTGTACTTTTGCTATAAGTAGGTTACTGTTTCTGAGAGTTGAAAAGTTAAGTTATATGTCTAAGTTCATTCTTCATTGTCATCTTCTTCAAATTTTCTTCTCATACACAGAGTTTTCCATCAAATCTCTCCTAAGAGATTTTTCAGCTTTTCCTTTCCTACACTAAACCCACTTTGCTATTTGTGTTTTCTACCCTAGGAAAAACCAAAAGCTGGCCATTGTACTTAGTGAAATACATAAATTGCATGGAGTTTAGGACTTGAAGATTTTAGAGTTTTCAACAAGTAAGTAGTGAATAAATCCTTTAGTGGTAGGGATTTATGTGAGAAAGTTGATGAGTTACTGTCATCTGCATGAAAAATATCATTTAAGTGTATATTAATAAATACTGTGTGGTTGGGAGGAAACAAATTTGGTTATAATGTTAATTTAGTTTTTGAAAGATTATTAGTGATTAGGTGATGTAAAAGTGATGTTGGAGTTGAAATAGTAATAACTCGATCTGAAACTTCCGTGAAACTTCTGAACCAATCTAGATAGATTCGTCAAAATGGCCTTCATGAAAGTTATATGTCTTCCTTTTATCTTTCCAACAGTATATAGTATGAAAATTTTGGACATCTGAGCTGAAAGTTAGGATCCTTGTTAGGGAAGATGTTTAAAAGTGAAGTTATTATTTTGTATTTTGCTTCATCTGTGATGACGTCATCTTTTTCTGTGTTTTGCTTCTTTTGGGTTTCGCTTCTTCTGAGTCTTGTTCCTTCTGTATTTCACTCCTTCTGTATTTTGCTCCTTCTGTATTTTGTTCCTTCTATGTTTTACTTCTTCTGTCTTTTTTTTTCGCCTGGCCATAACTTCTTCTCTAGACACTCAAATGAATTGATTCTTGAACCATAAGACTTGTAAGACATTACCCTACATCTCCACCTAAAAATCATAGCCATCTGAAATAAATTGAGAAAGACTGAGTGAGAAACGTGGAACAAGTACAGTGAGTGTGTTCTTAAATTTTATGAACTGGGGTTATTCCACTGAGCATACTTCAGTATTTTGATTATATCTGGATCTATAGGATTCCAAATGAGATAATTTTTGATTTGGAGTATTCTAGAGATATAGGCCTACAAATTGTCTTAAGAAGTCCAAATTTATGATTCAGCCTCTAAGATGTTTAATCTCTGAATGGAAGTTGGACATAGTACACTATTATTGAACGTGAACAGTAGACCCAAAAGTGTGACTTGGATAAATCTGAAGTGAGTCAATGAGAAAGGAATAAAGATTTTAATGTTTTAGTGAGGCATAAACCTAAGTATGAATATTACTTAGATGAGTTTTAGATATAAGACTGATAATGTGATGAGAATAAGGGAAAGATACTCGGGATTATAATGAGCATGCATGGTACATATTTTATATACACACTTGTGCATAAGGGAATGCTTATAATTGTGCAATTGTTAATGCGTGTGCATCGTGTGTTTGGCATATTGATGTGTAGGATAAATGTCTGCATTCAAATATTTCCAGATCTTGAAGCTAGAGCTAATCTAGAGCGTACTGTGAGTAGACCGAGATGATCTCATTTCATTATTTGTTGTGTTTGAATTTGTATTCATTGACTACTGAATGATGTTATGAATGTAAATGATTGTGTTGGCTTTCGAACAGAAGGTCTGATGAATGTGATGCATGAATGAAATATTGAAGTGTTCCTTGTATGTGAATTGGATGAAATATGTGATACATGACTTGGTTGTTAAATGCCGGACTTAGTTCCGAAGGAAAGTGGGATTATGCATATAAGTGAAAGTGTTTTCTCAACTCAATGTTGAATGCCGGACTATAGACCGATGATAAGTGAATGTGAGTAACTGCAAAGATGCAAATGTAAGTGATGCATTCCATGTCACGAATGCATGAAACATAATGGCTGTTGTGACCATAGTAGCCATTGATCAGAGCTTAAAGCTCAACGTGAAAAAGAGTCTCGAGCTCAAAAGTGATTCAGAGCCTCAGGCTCAACGTTTAATGAGCCCTATATGGGGCAGTTATTAATGATTCCTATATAGGACAGTTATCAATGAGCCCTATATGGAACAGTTAGGCACTCGGTCATAACAAAGTAACAAATAAAAGTAGGTCTCATGTGCATTGCATATGCATAATATGAATAATTTAATTGTATTAGATATGAAATATTGTGAATTATGTGTTATGTGACTAGGTGAGCCATCGATGATGGTCACTCATTGAGTTTACAAAACTCACCCAAAATTTGAAATTATTTTTCAGGATCAGAAGAATACCTCATTAGGCCAACGAGAGTATACTAACAGCATTCAAGTGAAGGATAGAGGTCGAGATCAGTTCGCGTTTCCATTTCATTTCTCTATTTTTTTATTGAATTGTATATTCCGTAACTTTTTGTATAAATTGGTCTTCCGAAATGACTCAAGCGTTTTGTATTTGTGAAAGGGCCCAAATGGCGATTGAAAATGTTGTTGATGGTTTTGTGTTACTTGAAAATGTTTATAAATGAACATAGGCCCAATTTGAGTATCGATTTTTGCATATTATGTTTGTGGTTCAAAAAAAAAGTATATACCAATTTTTGAATGATCGAGTGTTTTAGCACGCCACCCTCGAGGGGCACGGACTCGGATATCACCCATCAATGTCGGGTTCAGGTTTTACAGGAGTGGGGTGCTACATTTATATGGTATTAAAGCCTAGAAGTACTATCTTATATGGGAATTCTGTAATATGTGTCAAGTTACATGCATTTTAGTCATGTCATAGTAGACAATGGCAACTGATCCCCAGTATGAGTCACAGGCATAAGCATTCCTTAAGAGTCTGAGCTATTAGGAGCATTGATAAAAATGATGATCTATTAGAATGTGAGAAAATAAAGGGTTATGGACATTTTGGAAACGAAAAATAGTATCTGGTTTTGCATGATAGATAAGTGTCCACCCCGAGGGGTACATATCCTTGAAGGTGATATATCCTTTGAAGGTGATGTAAGTGTGAATCGGTATGTTGTCGTGGATTGATTGAGGAAAGTGAGAATATGAGTAGACATGAGGAGACTAAAGTGTATAGACAGAATGAAATGAAATCGTAAAATTGTTATGATCATAAAAGGATGAATTTGGAACTGAAATGGTTATGTGAGTATTGTGATAAGAGTTGTAATTCAGTTTAAGGGGATATTAAGGGAAAATTAAGATCAAAAATTCATAATGATTAGGCATCGAAAATTCTGGATTGGTTAAGAATATATATATATATATATATATATATGGGTAAAGAAATAGTATATGGATGGATATTATTGAATATGAAATCGATATTGCATTTTAGTGATATGTCCTCAAAGGTGATATAAATGTGAATAAACTGTCATGGGTTGTTTGAGGAAAAATAAGGATATGGGTAGAATTGATGAGATTAAAGTGTATAAGCCTAAGTTGTTATGACCTTGAAAGGATGGACTTGGACTTAGAATGGTTATGTGATTATTGATATAAGAGTTTATGATTCAGTATGAGAATACATCTGTGGAATGGAGATTTAAGCTTCATATGGGTTATGCCCCTACAATTATAAATTGATTGAGAATATAGATGTGTGACACGAAATAAATGACAATTGGAAGATGAGCGATATATGAAAAAGTTATTAAGTTTAGGTTGATTTGCCACTATGAGTGCACATCTAATAGTGGGATTAAAGTATCCTTAGTATAAGCTACTACTTAGTGAATCGACATAAATACATCTCTAGATAAGATGTAATAGTTTTGGTGAATTATACCAAGGTATTAGAGGAATTGAAATTGTTTAGTGCCTCACAAAGCCTCACTACAAGGGATGTTCCGATCATGTAAACTATGGCATAAATTGATCCTAGTGAGATATTATGAATAGTTGAAATTGATCTTCTTGAGATACTAAGAATGACTCATAAGTAATTATGAAAAATAGTTGATTGATAAGGATTTCATGAACAGTATCGATGATTGTAGCAAGAAACCTTCTTTCAAAGAAGAATTTCCCTAAATTGGGTTAAGTTGATCAGACGATTCAGTTTAAGAGTGGTCATTGAAGAATTAAATCGGAAATGAATGTGTAATAAATCAAAAGTGAATAATGGAGTCATATCCTAAGCGGAGACTCAGGCATAAGAAGTGGGATATGCTACTGAGAGTGTGTGCATTTTGTTTGATGTAAAGTAGCCAACTCCGTGAGTGGATGTTAAATTCGAGGTGACATTATTGCAAATGTGAGGAGAATATAGATCTACCTTATATTTGATGTAAATATGTTCGGGAAATACAAATTGAATATGAGGAAGTGATACCAACACAGGAAGTTAATATTGCAAATAGAATGAAATGTGTGGAGAAACTAGAACGAATAAACGGACATTAGAATAAGTCAATGTGAAATTATAGGAAATGAAATGAATTGAGAAAATCATTCGAGAAAATAAGTCAATTAGGAAACCGAGACTGACATGAGATAATATTACCTTAATTGAGGAATTAGTCACTTAAGGACACAAGGAAATTTTGAGTGATATCTGTTGGAATTAATAATACCCAATAGCGTTATGATATTGAAGATTTAAGTGATCCAAGCAAAATTGTATCAATTAGTGACTGTGATCATAGATGGTATAGTATGTTTAAAAAGTACAAGGGAAGTTTTGAATATTTGAGGAATATGACACTGATGATAATAATATCATTTGAATTTGGAGATTATACAATATATAATGAAGTTCCACATCGGAGGTTAAGATACAATTTGTTTCAATAGTATAAAGTGGTTTTTGTATGTATAAAGACAATTAAGGTCTTATAAGTTGATTTTGATACATGGTTTAGAATTGCTATGATAGAAGTTGTTTTGAGGTTTTGGAGACATTAGATGTACAAAGTCATTTTTAGAAATACAAATGAGTGCTTCACTAGTAAAGGTGGTGTGTATTCTGACACATTGAACAGGCAATTCTATAGTGAAATAGTGCAAAGTCAGATATTGAGGTTACCAAATCTAACGCAATGAATAGTGCAAAATGTTGAGCAGAATATGGGGCAAAATGAAGTGTTACTAGTTGCACCGAAATTAAGATCAATTATACTGGAAAGAAGTAAGAAAACCTAAAAGCTAAGGATTCAGCATTGTGAATCCCATAGAAAAATTGAAAATGAATCTGAACTTTCAAATGAAATCAAAAGAATGATATTTGGTGATCGAAATAAGAAGTATGTGTACCCAATAAAGATGATTGAGCAAAAAAAGTATTAAAGAAGCCTAAGTTACAACCTAAGCTAGACATCCCAGTAGGAATACGCTAAGATTGTATTTTAGCTGCTAAGGATGTAGAAACAAATGGTTGAATGTTTGAACTACCATCAGTTTTAACTGTTGGGAATATGCTTGAAGCTTATATTTTTGAGTTCATAGGAAGATGAGATTGAGGTATAATTCAAATTGATTGCAGGAATTATAATTGTGACCATAGTGGCATCATTAGAAGTTGTTTGAGGGGTTTTATGATAAAAAGAGTCGTTCACCCTTGCATTGTAATGAAGAGGGCCTAAAAGAATGGTTAAAGACCATAACAAATCTAGGATACTGTTATTGAGTGGGATGAATCTGTAATCAGAATAAAGTGGCTTTTGAAAGACAAATGAATTTTGGTGGATCACATCAAAGTTATGGAATATACTGATAAAGATTTGACAGTTAAGCGTATTAACACCGATGAGAAGTGAAAAAAAAAAGAAGAATTGTCTCTGAAAGTATCACCTTGTCAAGGTGTGCTCACATTGAGTACAAGAAGTGCTCAAATTAGGAAAAAGGATAAACTAAGCCCGATATGAATTAGTCTGCATGAAATTATTATGAGTTAGTATTACCAATAAAAGATATTTCAGATTTACACAGTTTTGCATGGACATGTTTAGGAAAAATCGTTATGGTCCGGTATATGTGTTATTGAAACTTGAAGTGAAAGTTTTGAATAATCTGATATATTAAAGAACTAGTTAAGATAATGAGTGACAAAATAAGTGATTGAAAGACCTAGTGAGTCTATCGACTGTGGTCAATTGGGTGAAAGTATTAGAATAATGAGGTTATATGGGAAATGGATGAGAATATGAGGAAAGAATCCCCGGCCTTATTGATCTATCAAATGTTAATTTGGAGAACGAAATTTCTTTTGAGGAGGGGAGAATTGTAACAACTCGTTACCCATGTTAAGGCTAAAATTGTAAATGTGAGAGATTACGGAGGAAATAAAAATGCATTTCCATATTCATGCATATTATGTCATGCACATGCATATGAATGGTAAAGTTATGGCACATGAAAATGATTGTACATGCATTCATGAATAATTCCAGGTATAATTTGATTTAGTTGTGATTTTTTAGGTGTTTTGAGAATTTTGAATTTATTTGTATTGAAAATTCTATTGGTTAGTAAGAATATTGTATTTGTGAATTTTGGTGGAATTAGGCATAAATTTTGTAAAAATCTTTAGAAAATAGGAAAAAGATATCAAATGAAGATTTGGAGATAGTTGGATTACAAAGATGAGAGTTTAAGGGAGTTAGTTTCAAAAGAAACTAAGTTAGAGCTTAGACATGAGGGAAGTGACAAATGTCAATTAGGCTTAGTACTTTGCTAGAAGTAGGTCACTATTTTCTAAAAATTGAAAGGTTAAGTTATATGTCTAAGTTCATTCTTCATTGGGATCATCTCCAAATTTTCTTCCCTT
>JANZLD010000237.1:75546750-75560485 GCA_026413575.1 Erythroxylum carthagenense
TTACTGATATATCAATTAATTGTATAGAACTGTTGATTGATAGAGAGAGAAAATAAACTTTACTCTTTCTCTACTTCGTTCTTGTGTTTTCTGGAGTTTTCTTTTGTTACAATAATAAATATAAAATTTTTGTTTATTTGCTTATTTATTTTTTTAAAATACAATAAAAACTTAAAATATAAGTAAACAAAAATATATCCGGAAATTATCAACCCAACGAAATGACAAACGAGACCAAACGGTTTTCCTCGACTCCGGAGTCTCGACCATGGGTTGAATCCGATCGTATTGGCTCCATGTCTGGAACCTTATCTTTGTGACAAGACAAGTGAGACGAATCTGGCGTGTATTTGCTCCAAATCAAAAAAAAGATTCCTTCTCCTCAGCAGTCGTGGGTGGCGTAAATCGAAAGAAAGGAGTCAATCCATTTTTCTCCCCACTCTCTATTGTCCCTACATTTTTATGTTGGTTCACTATCTCATCAAAATGGCCCTCTCCACTTTGACTTTCTAAATTCTCAGTCTTTAATAATCTAAAATTTTAAATAATTACTTGCAGTCCATCTTTTAATTTGCAATTGAGTAAGCAATAATATTTTTATCAATGAAATTTATACTTATTTTTAATCAATTAATTATATTTATATTTAATTAATAATTATTTTATTTATTTATATTTTAATTAATAATAATAATAATTATTATTATTGAGAAGTAGCAACTGTCACAACGGTGACATTCTTATCACCCCGGGACCGGGACATTTCTTTTTTTTTTAATAATTAAAAGCCTCAACTAATATTAAAAGAATAAATCACATAATTGTCAACCAAACAATATTTTACTAGCTGAATTACTAAAAACGCTCTTATAGGAACTTTCAAAAAATCAATTGGTTAGATTGAATAAGCTAATCGATGAGTTGATTTCTAAATAAAATAATCAACTATCTAAAATAATGAATCAGCTAATGCTCTTTAAAGGACTAAAAATTGGCTGAAACGCCATCTAGAGACGGGGCTGTAACTCTACTCCACTAACACAAGTCTCTCCTGAACTTGAGGAAAAGATTGGAGGTTCTCTCGAGTTCAACTTCCATCAACAAGAAGCTTTGTCCTTTTCCACACTACGAAAAACCAAGTACAAGGTTATTTTACTCCGCCACGTATAGTCAGATTCTTGGTATCGAACTTTTTGCAGTCACCCCCACTGCTTTTGAACCTGGTCAAAATTAGACGACCGCCTTCTCTTAAAAGCTTCGAGTGTGGACCAGCCAAAGCCAATCCTTGGTTTTCCTTACTCAAGTTGGCAACGTTCAGTTCGTTCAATATAAAAAAGTTTACTGAAGACCATTCTTGGTAGTTCAAATCTCCTAAGACCTAGAACTAACTTAGACGCTTCTTGCTCTCTTTACTGTCTCCGTCACAGCCTCACCCTGTCCTCTCTCTCTCCCCCTTTCCCGTGCTTCTCCAACCTCAAAAAGTTTCTTTTGAATCTATCCGCAATAATTCAATGGCCGCCGCCACCTCCAACCTTTCTTCCCTTGCAAACCCTTCCTTCTCTTTGAAATCTAATACTCAGATATCACGGAAAGCTCCAAGCTTTCTTCTCCCCAAAACCCTGCATAAACCCTCCAGTGTCATTGACAAAAACAACCTTTCTCATTCCGAGAAAACATACAGCTCTTGTTCTTCAAAAAATCCTATTTCTGGTCCTGTCTCTGCAAAAGAAGAAAACCCAGATGATCATTCTTTCAATTCTTATTTTGATGATGACGATAAGCCCCGTGAAGAGTGTGGTGTTGTAGGTATATATGGAGACCCTGAGGCCGCTCGTCTTTGCTATTTAGCGCTTCATGCTTTGCAGCATCGCGGTCAAGAGGGAGCTGGTATTGTTGCGGTCAACAACAAGATTCATCAGTCTATTACTGGGGTTGGGTTGGTTTCAGAAGTCTTTAACGAATCTAAGCTGAACAAACTACCAGGTAATCTAGCTATCGGTCATGTTAGATATTCTACGGCAGGGTCTTCAATGCTTAAAAATGTTCAACCTTTTGTTGCTGGCTACCGGTTTGGATTTGTTGGTGTTGCACATAATGGAAATTTAGTGAATTATAGGAAATTAAGGGCTATGCTTGAGGATAGTGGCTCAATTTTTAACACCAGTTCTGATACAGAGGTTGTTTTGCATTTGATAGCTATATCAAAGACTAGGCCCTTCTTTTTGAGAATTGTTGAGGCATGTGAGAGGCTTCAAGGTGCGTATTCTATGGTGTTTGTGACGGAGGATAAGTTGGTTGCGGTGAGAGATCCTTTTGGGTTTAGGCCTTTGGTCATGGGAAGGAGAAGAAGTAATGGAGCAATCGTGTTCGCCTCTGAGACTTGTGCTCTGGATTTGATTGATGCTGAATACGAGAGAGAGGTTAATCCTGGAGAGGTTCTTGTTGTTGATAAAGATGGGATTCAGTCACTTTGTCTGATTCCTCATCCTCAACCAAAACAGTGTATTTTCGAGCATATTTACTTTTCCCAGCCAAATTCAATAGTATTCGGTCGGTCAGTTTATGAATCGAGGAGTGTTTTTGGTGAAATACTTGCCACTGTGGCCCCTGTTGAATGTGATGTAGTAATTGCTGTACCAGATTCAGGGGTGGTGGCTGCACTTGGTTATGCGGCTAAAGCAGGAGTACCATTTCAACAAGGATTGATAAGGTCACATTATGTAGGCAGAACTTTTATTGAGCCTTCACAAAAGATCAGAGATTTTGGTGTGAAACTCAAGCTCTCACCAGTGAAAGGCGTGTTGAAAGGGAAGAGGGTTGTGGTTGTTGATGATTCAATTGTGAGAGGAACTACCTCTTCAAAAATTGTTAGGATGCTTAAGGAGGCTGGTGCCATAGAGGTCCACATGAGGATTGCTAGTCCACCAATGATTGCTTCTTGCTATTATGGGGTAGATACACCTAGTTCTGAGGAATTGATATCTAATAGAATGAGTGTGGAAGAGATTAGGGAATTCATTGGTAGCGATTCCCTTGCCTTTCTACCTTTTGATAGCTTGAAGAAGTTATTGGGAGAAGATTCTCCCAATTTTTGTTATGCCTGCTTCTCTGGAAATTATCCAGTTAAACCTACTGAAGAAAAAGTGAAAAGGGTCGGTGATTTTCTGGATGATGGCCTTTATGGAAGTATCGATTCCATTGATGGAGGCTGGGTTCAAGGCCCTAAAAATGGGAATGTTGGGAATGCAGATAAAGTTGAAGCACCTCAAATTCAGGATGTACGGAAAGTTGGTCTATAATGTACGATAACTAACACGGTTGATGGCCACTGTGTGTTTGCATTTGAGTTATAAGCCTCCTCAATCATCTACCTGGAGATTCGAGATGCACCCCTAGCTAGATAAGCTCCAAAAATCTAGAGCTGAGCTGTCTTGTTTTGGTTCTGCAATTTTGGCAGTAGTTATTTTAAGGAGCATTCTTCTTTTCCTTCCAATTTGATTACAGTAAATGACAGCCTTTGAACTGTCTCTATATGTGTATTTTTCTCAACATGCGATTTATATACATGATTCTATACCAAAATCCCAGTTCTGATTCTTGTGCTGGTCTTGATTCTTCTATTTGTTTTCCCGTTTCTCTTTACTCTCCATTGTTTTATCCAGATATCCAGGCATCAAGCACTTAGTTGAAATTAAAACTTGGAACCTTAGCAGATGCTAAGATAAAACTTACAACCTTAGTAGACACTATCAATCTTCTTCTTCATTTGTTTTCTTTATACGATGTTTAAACTACTTGATGACAGGCAACCATTGCAATTCAGTTCAATTCAATGCCCTGTCATGTCTTTATATAAAGCATGAGCATAAGTGAAACTTCAGGTGCATACTTATTAACTTGACCTTATATGCAAATGCCAAAACCAAATATTATATCTAAAAAAAAGGACTAATTTAACTGCAAATTATTTTCGTTGATTAGAAACCACAGCGATCAATGAACAACTTAATGGATTTGTTCTAATGTGTCTTATAGTCACGTACTTAAGGTGGGTTCCATATAATTCAGATTACTATATGCAACATTTTTTTTTGTACACAAGGAGAGAAAATACAAAACAAATTATATAACGAGTATAGGGCGACAAACCTCCGACATGTCCTCTAAGACGATTGAGAAGCATCCTAAAGGTGTAAAATCTAAAGTAATGATTCTGATCTCAAAATGTTTGGCATAGTTAGCCAGCCAGTCTGTGTATTTATTTACTTCCCTATACATATGCCGAGGTAGGATTATTTAGTTCCAAGTAAATAATTCATGGATACCCAAAACTAAGAGGTTAAGAGACATTTGTTGCTGGGATGAAATTGACGATAAATTAATCACCTCACGCGAATCGATTTCTATTTTAATGCAACGAGGACTAGGCTCCAGGTTAGATTGAGCCTAAGAATACTCCCTATTAAAAAGAAAAGCTTATATTTAATTTAGCCGACCAAGCGGCGACGTATTATTGAAATTGGTCTGATTGCAAATCAGGCACACGATCACGAGTGCACTCGAGCTACACTGCTACATTCTAGTGCACTGGATAACACTGGATACAAACTTCGGCCATATATATAGCAGCCACAAAATAGTGGCTCTCGACTTTCGTTCACCGTTAAATCAAATTCTAGGGTTCGTTAGATTTGCATTACCAAGTTCATTTCTTGTTCGATCCCCAAATCCTCGCTAAACCTTGCCAATGACGCCGCCTCCGGGACCGTACTCCGGCACCAGCACTCTCGCACTGGTAATTTTTCATTTTCTCCCTCGTTTGGTTTCCTAGAAAATGCAAGAAACCAAGAAATGGAAAATGAAAGTGATAGTTATTTCTCATCTTTGTGTTTCTGTAACATAATCTTGTAATTGAAGCTAATTGGAGCTAAATCGTTCACTCTGAACCTAATGGTCTCCTTTTGTTCTGATTAAGTTCTGATTTGTCATTTCTTTTTTTAACGAATAGGAATGAAAAATTATGCAACAAAAAGTTTTATTTTGTATGGTTATGTTATGGGTGATTGTTAACATTCAACATATGGGTGTTTAATTTCTGGGTTGTTGGTATTCTAGGTGGCTCGTGTATCGGCTTTCTCATTTGGTCTCGTTTATGGCAATATGAAGCTCAAGTACCTCAAGGTGCTCGCCTACTAATTTTTTCTGCTTTTGACCGTAATTAAATCCGAGTATTATGATCAGTTTGTTGTGAATTGCACTTATAATTTGTATGACGATTACTTTTTTTGGTGATTTTTCAATTCCCATTGCTGTAATCCATCTTTAAGCTTCAGATCCGAGTGGAATCCTTTTTTAATGTTTGTGTTTTGAGTACTAAGTTGGAAGATTTTATGCTGAAAAATGTTCTTATTTCACAATTGATACAGTTTAATCAACAAAGAGTGTAAAATGGCCTGCTGGATTAGATCGTACTTTGAACTGATGTGTGAAAATTAGGGGAAAAACATCTTCGGAAGGAGAATTCTGGTTCTACTTTTTTTGTGTGCTTTGATTCGCCATGCTTCAGCTGCCTGGTACATGTTTGATATTTTGCTGAAAGCATTTTCTTTACATGTATGTATATGTTTTCTTTGGGTTGACTGGGGTTAGATCCTAATTGTTTAGCACATATTTTTAGTCTTCTTTATGGCATTTATTTTGCGGTTCTTTTCAAATTAATTGGTATATAGTTAAAAAATAGAATGCTCTAGTCTTGATCTTTTATGGCTTTGCTTAAGCTATCCAAGCTTGGAAGTGAACTGAGCATTACTTGGTTCTATAAATGCAGATGAAAGCAAAGTCTCAGAAGAAAGCTGAAGCGAAGGCTCATCAGTGAAAGAGATGATTTCATGGGAAATTGGATACAATATTGAGGTGGCACGGAAATAATGCATATTGATGGATTTTACCAGCCATTAATTCTGGTGATAAGCTTCTGCCTTTTTTTTTTCCCCCTTTCTCTTTTTGAATCACAGCGTTCTGCAGTTTTAAGTTTTTGTCTAATGAGAATTCGTATATTTTGTTAACCATGTTTCGGAATAGTTCTTTTACTGACAAATGGATAATTTTTGGAAGATTAGATCTTCCTTTCGCTGAAATAATAGAGATCTTGACCGCAACTGGTCGTGGAATTCCTTCCTAAGTTCCTGCGAAGGTAACAATTCACTAGAAACATTGTCGATTAGTGTATAATACTCTTAAGCATATTATGAGAAACGAGTGGAAATTTGTTTAGTCAAAGACATTATAAAAAAAGTTAAATAATAATAAAATAATAAAATGGAGCAAACATAAGTTTGTTAAATAATAATAAAACTAAATTCGTATAGGCTACTCTCTCGCAGTGTGAACAAGACAAACGATACTCAACATTTTTTTTATTAATAGGATAAATTATATTTTACATTAAAAATATATTGTAATATTAATAAAAATTATATAATTTTTTTGTTTTTCTAAACAATTAAATATTTTATCCTCGTATGGGATCATGGTTGTCATGTTGAATGGACATGAGAATTCACCCTCTGTAACATACCTCCTTCAAACTGGTCTTGGTCGTTATCGGATTTTAAGGAACCCTGCAAATGTCTACTTGTATTGTATGAAGTTGTGACACATTCACTTCCTTTCCTCCATGACCAATGGATAATTAAACTGCTTACTTGCTCTTCTAGCTAGTTGTCTTGTGCTATCATCCCATGGCCATACGTAATCCATATGTTAATCAAAACGATAACCAATATTAAACGACTAAACTTATGGTAGTTGAACGTTCCTTGTATATGACGGCGTAGACGGTTTTCAAAAGCTGCACTCCACTGCAAAACCCACCAGCCAACCGCGTAGACAGAACCCAATGTTAGAAGTTGGAAGACCAAATGGGTATTTTATTGGGCTTTGGTTTCTGCTACCTTCTCGGACTCCTCCTAATTGTTTTCAACTCCCGTCAAGTGGCTTTGTTATGATTCTCAATTAAAATATAGTAACCATATCCCTCAAATAATATTCGATGCTGCAAGCCGCCTTCAACTCTGCACCTCTATCTGGCTTCTTCAGTTCCTGTAGTTCGTCTACTAACTTGTGGCTTTTATTCTGTCGGTTTATCTTGGACATGATGCCTTTTTTTAAGCTTCATTCCTATGTACAAGTTAGAACACTGCTACATTAGAAAGAACTCAAATCTACATTAAGATTTTGGCTCCGACACCGGTGTTTTTTTAAACTCAACATTCGAAGAAACGTATATATCATACTTGTTAACATCTGCAGAAATTTGCAATTATTTATTTCTCTTTCAAACTGAAAGGTTGTTAGCATATTTTTTCCTTTCTATTTCATCTTTTTGTTAGATGTTTAGATAAGGAGATTAGAGAATCAAACTGTTATAATTGGAGTTTAAAGACAGATTCAATAGCAGAAAGCACTCAACTCCATTCTCTAACTGAGGTGAGATTTAGAACTAGGTCTCAAAGTTGACCAGCTTTGGTTAATTTTTGATAAATGGTAGCAGATATTGTTCATTATCTTCATTGTTAATAAGGTGGTATTAAACATATTTTTAATAGATAGTTAAGATATGCAATTTGAGTTCAGTAGTCAGTTCATGCAGTCAATCGTCATCATGTCTCTAGCGAAACATGTGCATGTTCTTACACGTTAGGTGGCATTAATTCAGGCACTATAAAAGCACATAAAGTAAGGCCTATATTTCCATAATCTTATCATCAATGTAATTGTCATTGTCACCTCTAATCAGGCAAAACATGGTTCAATCAGATAATCAAGGGGTAAAAGCTTCCATATGGAAACTAATGAATCAATTTAATTAAGAGAATAACTAACCAAAAAGTTAACTGGAAGGAGCTTGGAAGTCATTTCTCTTAAGCAAACATAAAGGACACTCACCATTGTTTGTACCTAAAAGTATTAGTCAGTCAAGAGTATCTGATAAAATACTAGACATACTTGCAAGTACATTACCTGTTTGGTACTGTTCTTCTACCCTAACACGACAAGGTATTGGGTAGGAATAGGATTACTCTGTTTGGAAATCCCATGTTGCCCTATCTTCAGGCAACAACAAACACCATCAAATTCTCCCCTGAAAAAGGAGTTGGTAAGCTAGCCGTAGAATTTCGGCCCTAAAATTTGTCCTTGGACTAAAGTTCACCGAGGGAGGTCCCAGCATATATTCTCTTTATCTTGGATTATGTACTATTCTAATCAGGATTACTGTGGGGGAGACAAGAGATCATGGAAGCAAACTAATTATGTATGCTTAATTAATCTTTACTTTATGAGGTACGTAATTATTCCACAATCATGACCTGAACATGAGCAATTGTCGTGGTAGACCTATAGTCAGTGGTAATATTCCATTAAAATGCTCTCCATGTCACTAGTAATCATTGAAAAAGTAGAAAAAGAAAAAAAAGAGAAGTTTTAGCCGGTAAATAACTTGAAACTGTTTCTTTTCAATGATTATGTTGCATTCATGTCCTTTACCTCTCCAAACAAGTTAAGAACAAAAGTATTATAATTATTCATATAGTAGTTAGTAAGACATAAAGAATCAAATCTCTCATCATGTTAAAGGTTAATTAGGCCAAAATTGAAATTTGAACTTAATTTTAGTTCTTAATGTTTCCGTCACCCTTCTATGTTTTGAAATACTTTATCTAAAACGGCCTCATCAATAACTACGTTTGTTTAAATTAAAAATCTCCCGTGATCATGGTTTCCCCAAAAAACACGGCCTTGACAAGAAGAGAAACAACGAACACAATCTCGTAATTATCTCGAAAAGAAAGGGCGTTCACAAATACCTCCCGCCATAAAAAGCACCCAGAAAGAGCGAGCACACTTCTCTCGTTCAAATTACTTCTACTCTCCCTCTCAGCAAAAAAAGATGAAGAGTAACAGAATCACCCACATTGTGAGAATCCGGCAGATGTTACAACGCTGGCGCAAGAAGGCGAGGCTGAGCGCGGCCGGAGCTCCGTCCGATGTCCCCGCGGGACACGTGGCGGTCTGCGTGGGGGAGAGTTGCAGGAGGTTTATCGTGCGCGCGACGTACCTGAACCACCCAATCTTCAAGAACCTCCTCCTACAGGCCGCTGAAGAGTACGGTTTCAGGAATAGCGGTCCTTTGGCGATCCCTTGCGACGAATCGGCCTTTGAAGAGATCCTCAATGTCGTATCCGCCTCGCAAACTGGAAACAGCGCTGGAAGGTTGTCGAATCTAGAGAACGTTCAGAGATGCAGCAACGATGGCGTCACGAGTAATCTTGGTTATTTAGGTGAATCAAGACCGCTGCTTCGCGGTTAACTGATCTCTGAGTCAACTCTCTAGCTAGCTGAAGTTACTAACCATATAAACTTTTTATTTCTTGGTTAGGTTATCATTTTGTTTTTCACTTAATTAGGGTTTAGGGATTAAGTTTTGGAAAGGGGATGGCAGGTTTGGTCTTTCATTTATTTATCAGAACTCAGAAGACGAGTGTACCTCCCGTAAATCTAAAGAGGAACATCACTAATTTTCTATTAATGCACAATATTACTTCTTGATTCATGATTCAATACTAGGTAGAAAGATCCTTTTAATATTCTGAAAGTTTAAGGTCAATTTAATAAAAAACAAAATTAGAGTGCACCTAAAATCATAGTTGGATAATAAATTTTTACTTCATTTTTTATTTTTTAAAATTTTAAATAGTTCCTCTAACTTTATCTAAAGATGCATAATTTTTTAAAAATACACATATAATTTACCTAATTGTCTTATTTGGATTCATATTTTAAATTGATATGCACTTTTCTTTTATATTAACAATAATAAATCAATAAAAGTATTTTGATAAAAGATAAAAAATTCTAATAAAAAGTTACAAATTTATCTTCAAAACTTTTTTTCTCAGCGAAATAAACCTATAATTTATTTATTAATGTCCTTTGCATTAAATTTCAATATATCATAGAGCATGACTAAGAAACTACAAATTAATGCAAATTGAAATAATAAAAATTCAAAAATACTAAATAAAAATTAATTGTTCATATGTTTTGAAATTCCTTCAAGCATTATACTTAAACTAGATCATTTGACATTAAATCTTTATTTGTATTCTTCATATAATGTCTATATGCGTAATCATTTATTTTAATTTTTATATATTCAATATAATAATATTTATTTAATACAATTCAAATATACGATCCAATATAATCAAACAAACATTGAATATAAAATATAAATTCTTACTAATATTATTACATTTAATTGTTAACTTAACTAATAAAATCAAAATTATGAAGTGTTAAAAAATACTTGATAAAAAGTTGATTATTTATCACTTTTCAGAAATTAAACTATTCACTATCCAATCTTTGTTTGTATTTTTTTATTTTTCATAATATGTATACAAATATTATAATTCATTTAAGCTTTTATAAATACATCCAAATATTATCAATTTAAAGCAATTCAAATATTCAATCAATATAATCAATTATGTATTGGATATAACATGTACGTATTCAATAGCATTCTTATATGTGATTAATAAATTAGAAATTAATAATTTTTTATTCAATTATAATTTTTAAATTGAATGTCTAGCATAAATAAAATTTTCGTATACATACATACATACATATAAAGTAAGGCTAATTTATATATAACAAAATATGTGTTCCATTTTTCACTCTTAGATACAAGTTACGGTCAAGTTTTATTTAAATTATTCATTTTATTTATGCTTAATATGCATGTAAAATACAAAATATATAATATCAACATAGTAATTTTGAAATTATAAAAATATAACATCTTCATCAACATTTTAAATGCTTGATATACAAAATTTTACTTCAACTTAGTTTAATTATGAAATAATTATATTAGTGGATAAAGTATAGTTAAAAATAATAAACTAAAAAATATTAGTTTTAGGAGTAAATTTGTACCTTTTCTTTTGTCAAAGTTAGAGGACTCTTTTCATATAATATTAAGAAAAACATGTTTAGATAGTAAAATCCAAAAAGAAAAACAAAGAAGTCATAAAAGAAATTAACATTGATGAAATCCCAATTCATTGATAATTTTTTTTTGGAAAATTAAAATGTAATGTATTAAGTAGCCTTAAAGGCTAAAAGGGTGTTCAGAATACAAGACCTATTAAGACAAAGCCTTAAAATAATTACCCAAATAAACTAGCCTTGCCTCTTCCTAATTATACAGAGTAGCTAGATTATTAAAAGAACTTCATCAGATTAAGTGGGAGATTCCCACGTGTTCTCTAGATCATTAAAGGATATCTCTTAGCAATTCTCTTTATTTTCCTCATCTCGTTTTAAGCAACTCTAATTCTTCTCACACCAAATAAGGTACATGCATATGGAATGAGATTAGGGTTTTCCAATTTCTGTTTAAATTCCCATCTATTATAATCCAACTTAGTATTGCTTTGTAATCAAATAGTTTATTGTAAATTGATAAAGCCTCTTGTGTTTTGTTCCATATCCATGTTGTGTGAACATAATCAAAGAAAAGAATCTTTAACGATTCCTTTTTTGTTTTATAGAATACACATATAAATATATTTAGGAATTTCAATATGCTCTTGGTGGGTAAACCATTTTCAATGGTTAACCACAATAGAAAGGAAATCTTTAATGGAAAGTGATTGCTCCGTATGGTCTTATACTGTCACGACTCGGTACCATATCGAGCTCATGACAACTACCGCATATCCGGGCTAAAGACACTCACAGTATCCTTAATCCGACTATGCAAGGCTAACCGAGTATCTCTCATCTTTTTTATAAAAAAATATGGGCAATACAACAACTGTATTTTAAAAATGCCAAAACCTGCAAACGATTTCAAAAATACTTCTATATTCACATCCAACCACAACTTAAGGACTTTAAAGTCCACTCAAGGCAATCTCAACAGCAGTGTCAAAAATTTGTACATAAAATCATTTCTAAACACCAAACAGTCAAAAGTTAACTTACAAAGTCATAAGACATAACTACATAACATAGTTCATGAGTCACTTGCTAACAAAAGTAAAAATTAAGAAACTACCCACGTGTGGTAATATTTCGAAAATGTCAAAAGATCCTATGATCCACTCAGAGCTTCAAACTCACTAAATTAACCTTCATGGTTGGAAAGCGAAGGGGGGTGAGTACACTAGGTACTTAGTGAGCAGGGAAAACATATAACACAGATAGTATTTGATCATACCAAGACGATGTAGATAACCTGTGAAGGGAATATACATGACATAAAAGCACATAGGCCTAGCTTATGCCTCATCATATGTCGGTTAGGAACTACATAGACCCAGCCTATTAATAACCCATTCGGTGGATATAGGTTCCAGTTCCAGTATATAAATGCATAAAAACATCAGATTTATAAATCAAAATCTCATTAGAAAACAAATATCAGACTAAGCCAAAATAATAATGTGTGATACCACTAGTCGGCCAAACTAATGGCACATCAATCGATTATCGGTGCTGACTCGACTTTCATCCGTGATGAGTCCGGGCTATAATCGACAAGAGCGTCATGAGCCTAGGTGATGACCTCGTCGGTGTCCAGACCCTAGGTGTGGAATCACCGCGAGTACCGTAAAAAAGTGTCGATACGACGACTCGACTTTAATGTACCAACGTCAAGGATATGGGGGTCACTTAATCAGTTGTGCCCAACACACGATTAGCCAATTGTTTTCTCACCAATCACAAAACAAATCATGTCCAATTATTAAGTATAAAATCAAGTAAGGCACCATACCTTTATTAATCAGTCCAACCGATAAAATAAAACTGTGCCATGGCTCTAAGCCAAAAGGGAACAAAAACATGCAGCATACATGACTCGATTATGCATATGTAAATTCCAAAACATTATCTCATGAAATAAAAGCCATCTTTTTTTACTTCAAATACAAAGTTGTTAAAAAATGTAGTTTTAGAAAATAAAACGATGTTCTTTACAATTAAAGTTCAGATTGGTGGAAAACAATATCATTTCTCAAAATACATAATAAAAACATCAGCTGCACTCTAAGTGCAAAGAGTTATTAAAAACAATGTCATTTATTAAATACCTAAGCATATTAGCATCCAATTGAAATTCAAGTCTACTATACGTTGCCTAGGTTCAAAATTCACATACAAGTCATCATACTTGTATTAGGATGTTCTAATCCTATTTAAGAAATATGGTTTCTCCAACTCACCTCAAAAGAAGATATAGTCTCTCTTAACTTCAACAATCCTCGATACGAGTTCCCTAATTCACGACTCT
Source organism: Erythroxylum carthagenense (assembly GCA_026413575.1). Lineage (NCBI taxonomy): Eukaryota > Viridiplantae > Streptophyta > Magnoliopsida > Malpighiales > Erythroxylaceae > Erythroxylum > Erythroxylum carthagenense. The sequence goes on from JANZLD010000237.1 coordinate 75,560,120, forward strand.
TGAGACTTTATACTTAAAAAAGACATACAACGAAATTACTACTTAAACATAAATTTCATATTTATACACCATCACGTTAGCTTCTCTTTTTGCATTTTCTAAGACATTTAATGCATTTAATCTAAACTTACTCATTTCATAACATAATTAAACATATCTTTATCTAAGCATATTAGGCCTTTACTTGTCATTCTAAGCAACAGTTCAAGTTCCCTCTAAGTAATCATGAAGGCCTCTTTCCAATGCACACCATCAAAATCCTTATATCCTATACCAAGTTCACTTAGATATTTTATCAAACACCTAAAGGCATAAACTTGAAAGCCTCCTTCTAATGTACTTCTTCCTCATTTTCCATCATCAATT
>JANZLD010000237.1:75580616-75592813 GCA_026413575.1 Erythroxylum carthagenense
TCAGTTTTTGTGCTGCAACCTCCCACTTTCTGCACCAGCATAAGGATCGATAATCACATTTATCACACTTGGTTTTCGTGAAGAAAAGGATTCAATAAGAGCATATTTCAGTTCATCAGGTGTCTCAACACGATAACATCAATTACAGTATGATAGGCAGCACAAGGAACAAAAGAAGTGGGTGCTGGATCATCTTTGAAAGGGCCTGTCATTTCTTCAGGGCCTCTCCGGTCGCCACCATATACACCCCCGTCGTTGAAAACTATCACGACCACCAATGTCTGAATGAGGCTTGAAGATATACCCAAAGCCATTAGTTCCATCTTATATTCATACTGAAAAACGCAAGATTGAAAATAATGTATCTAATTAACCAACTTTAGTTCTAATGGAACTATCATCTAGGTTTGTCAAGAAAAGAAGAGAAAGCATAAGAAGAAGAAACTACTGAACAGTATCAAAGAGTATCCGCACACATGCAAGAACAAGAAAGACTTATTTGTTCACTCCCTTTCCGCTTCTTTTTGTTTTACTCATCTATCAATCAAACTTCAAAAAATGCCTTTTCCCATCGGAGTAGGCAAGAATGGAATTCTAGTTCTTTCCACAAATTTCCTAATCTCATCCTCCGCTCTGGCATATGCAGCACCTTGTCTGAACACAATTAAAGGCCTCTCCGCATTTCTAAGCAACTCCACAGGTCTTTCAATCTCTAAACTATCAATCACACTCCCACTTTCACTCCATTTGCTACTACTCAATGCAGTGGATATCAACCTCTCAGCTTCCGACTCTGTTACTCCTTGATGTAACGCAACAGATGGAAGATCTAAGTAGCACCCACCCGGACGACCCGATCTCTAAGTTCTCTGTGAAGGCAAGGAATATATCCTTTATATTCCTAATTGTATTGTTCAGGTTCTTATATATATAAAGGATATACCTAATTGTATAGTTCAGGCTCTTATATAAAGGATATACCTAATTGTATTGTTCAGGTTCTTGATCAACCGGCTCGATCAAGAACCTGAACAATACAATTACGTATATCCTTTATATTCCTTGCCTTCACAGAGAACTGAGAGAATGGTTTCACGGCTTCAATTTGGTCAAGCTCCTGAAAGTCGCCGCGTCCCGCGTCGTTTTAGTCACAAGAGCCGGAGAGCATAACCATGGACCAGGTATTGGCCATGGCATTAGACAGTCCTGTCAGCCCGTGGATGCAACCGGGACCGGAGACAGTGAGCAGCAACCCCGGCCAGCCCGTTAGGTAACCGTAGGCGGAGGCCACGTAGCCTGCGGACGGCTCATTGTGGAAAGCCAAGAAGCGACTGTCCAGGGACACGGCACGGTTGGCCAGAGACATCACTGAAATGCCGACCACTCCAAACATGTGGGTTATGGCGCAGCGACCGAGACACTTGGCGGCCAGGAAGTTGCCGTCAACGAGAAATAAGAAAACTTACGAAGAAATAACAACTTAAAAATTACTACTACATCAGTTCACTACCTAATCCGATGGAATCAAAATAAAGAAATAAGAAAACTTAGAAATTAGTAGACTAGTTCACCACCTAATCTGATGAAATCAAAATAAATCACCATAACTTAAGGCATCAGTTTTTTAATGAAACTCAATAACCTTGACCTATTCGTATCATAACTTAACCGTATGAAATCTCATTTGGGCACGCCAGCTCTTGGTCACATTAGAAGCAAATATGCAGGTCTCATGCACGTAACAGAGGGTTCCATGGGAGGCCGCCATTGGAAGTTGTTTTGTTTCGCAGAAAAATGGTGGAGGCAATTTGAGCAAGTTTGTTTGTGGAATTTAGACAGTCTAGTCTAACATCCCAAACAACAATGTTTTAGGTAACCAAGGGAGGTGATGGCTTTCGATTAGTTAGAAAGTCGTCACCTCCGCCGATATTGGTAAGGAGGTCCTCCTAGTTTGAGTGAGCTCGTAAATTTGAACCGATTTTATGTATGTAACCGTTTAAAATTTGAAGCCAGAATTTTGCATCCCATAAGGAACCTACCTGACTTGAGCGGAGATTAGTTTAAGTGTGAATAGCTTAAAAATATCTTTTCATAATTGGGACTCTCCACAGACATCTCGCAGATAATAAAAAAATTTAAGTTAGAATTTCTCTAGTATTTTGCCGAACTATTCAAATCGTCATTTGTGATAATATATTTTATTGTTATTTTTAAAATTTAAGTTATAGTTAAAAAATTGATAAAAGGTTAAACTATTTTTGAATAATTAATCCAATATAATATGTTAGATCAACGTTCTACGTTATCACTTCCAATCGTCCTGAGGCAACAATCGAAAAGGCACAACGCATCGCTTGTGATGACAAAGTAATAGTGTAATGAGACAACAATTTTCGTGTCAGATAGTGGAGGTTTGGTGGGAGTTTTCCGTCCTACTCGTCTCGGCGTACTATACTTGTATTGGATCTTTACATCATGCGCGGATTAAGATCTTCTGCAACTAAAAGAAAGCACAAACAGTTACAATCCATCAATTAGGCAAAATGGTCAATCGTAAATTCAAATTTTATTATGATGACCGATATAATTATTTATAATTTTTAATTAATAAAAATAGATTATGACCTATTAAAGAAAAACTCAATGTTGCTACTAATCTCTATAATTCATATAAATAAGACGTACAAAATATCAAAAATAGATTAACAGAACACAAAATACTTTGTCATTAAAATTAAAATGACATAAATAACTACACATATATTAGACATAGATATCTGAGAATTAACTGAATCTATTGAAACTTTCCATATTAATACATTATTATCAAATGAAAAACAAAAATAAATAGCTAAAATACAATTAAACCTAAAGGCTGGATAAGATATCACTCATCATCCCATCAAAAATATAATAAATCAGAAAAATATTATTTATTATGGTAAATTAATTCATGAAACACCTATAAGAATAGATCAATGTAATGTACATATCAGCATAAGTTTAATTGATCAAGAACAAATTTGTAAACAATTATAAAAAATTTCAGAAGAAAAATGACATAAAATAGGATATATACACCTATCTACTATTCAAATATTATTAAAATCTACTTTCTAAGAAAGAATAGACTCCCTTACAAGAATGACTATAAAAGATGAACGTATAACTAATTTAAACGATCAAGTAATAGGAATAATGAATAACAATTTAGCTTATGAAAAAATAAAACTTAACACTCGTTTAAAATTAGGATTTTCATTAAAATCACATAATCTGGATGAAACTATTACCATCGCCTATAAATTTTATAGAGAAAATTTAATGACTATAGGACAATACTCTCTTTCAATTACTTATCAAATTAGTTATGCTTTAACCAACTCACATTAAAGTATTAAATTTAAAAACATAGATAAAATATATAATGAAAAACTGGATAAATTATTAAAATTAATAGAAATAAAATCTAAGTAAAAAATATTAGAAAAGTTCGCAGAAAAATTGGTATCAAAGCCTTGATCTACAATTACTTTAGTAAAACCACAAAGGATATAGAAAAAGATATTAAAAACCAATTAGAAGAAATTATACAACTAGTCAACAAATTAACGTTAGAAAATAATAATCATTCGTCTTCAAAATATGAACTCATAAACCCTATTACTAATCAAGATGAAATTATTTACAGATATGAATCAGATCAAGAAATCCATGTAGAGAACCAAAAGAATGAAGAACAACTATAAACAAGGCAAAGTGGAGAAAAACAAAAAAGAGAAAATCAATCAAGTCATAATTGGAATTATAAACCCCTTGAAACGAAAGAATTAAATTATTTTGGATTTTATCGAAAAGATAATAAAATCAGAAAATTTCTTACAGAATATGCACCAAAGCATATAACATTAGGACTAGATGGAATTCTCAATTTAGATTGTATACTATCACCAAAAAAAATTACTACTCAAATGGTCTAATAAATTAGCATTAGTTATACAATTATAAAATCTTTTGAAGGATTAACAAATATAAGTACTTTATAGAATTTTATTACCTACAAAACTACAGGTATTGTATTAAAATTTTTATTAGATAATGAAATATGAATAAAAAATACTACTAAATTTCTTAATGCTATTGAACCAATAAAAGCTTTTCATATAGTTACTAATGGAATTTATAAAGAATTTATTAGTAAAGATATCACTTCTTATAAACAAAAAAATAAAAATGAAGAAAGAAAAAAAGCCTTATGGAATTTAAATAATATACGAATATGTGATATTTGTTATCTAGAAGAATATAGTTGTGAATTTTAAAAATATTATTATAAATTAACTCGTACAGAACAAGAAATGTATATACAAATATTTATCCAAAAATTACCTTATCCAATAAATCAAACAGTAGTAGAATTATTTTAATAAAAAATGCTAATTTAATAGCTTATAACTTAGGAGGAGCTATTTCCATAACAAAAGAAGTATTATTACAAAAATGATTAGAAGCAAAATTACATTAAAAAAATTACGACACAAAGATATCCAATTATGTTGTTCTAAATATTCAGAAGTCCCTCGATAGTATGGATGTGAATTTTCTACCTATCATAAACAAAGAAAACAACCAAAATACAATAAGTATAAATGGCAAAAATATCCTAAAAACTAAAAAAAAATCCCATTTAAACCTTATAAAAATCTTATTTATATGAATTATAGAGATTAGTAGCGATGTCAAGTTTTTCTTTAATAGGTCTTAATCCATTATTATTAATGAAAATTTGTAAATAATTGTATCGGTCATCATAAGTTTTTTTTTTCCTCTTTGGTAGTGAGATACTAAACTTTCAAAATATAAAATTTAAGTGTGTATTTGATTACAAATAGTACCATAGTTATTCATATATGAGTTTGATAATGTTCGTGAAAACGCTTATAAAGTTGCTTTACTTCTTCTTTCTCTTGAAAATATAAGGTTTTATGATTATTAACAATATTTTGAAATGTCTGAAGAGTGTTTGTAGAAGCATTAATAGATATAAGAAAATCATAAGTTTGACTAAACACTTTGATACATTTCTATCTAACTTTTATTTTTGTTTCCATTTGTATTATTAATAAAAGAATAGCTCTACAATTAGCACAAATAGGCATATTTATTGAATTTTGTTAAGAAGAAATCTAATAAGAATATTTCTAAAATCATTTCTCAAACAATCATTAAGAAAATCTATAAGACTAATTTCATCTAAATAAGTTAAACTAGCATGTAGAAAAATAATGATAGGTCTAAAATAAGGAATGATTAGTAAATAAAGATAGATAATAATTGATGAAAATATAAAAACGCAGGTAAACATATCTGTTTATCTCTTTGTCTTTTAAATGCCAATTCTTAGGCTCAAACGAGGTTTTAAGAGATTGAACAGAAATGTAAATGAGGAGTTTATTTTTTCATACCTGAGCAATGCTCATCATTCTTCAATAATTATGTCCACAGAAGAACTATCATCTTCTTTTTCTTTGTTGCCATGTGATGTAGATGGGCATCTTTGACATTTGTGTTGTGGGTAATGATGTAATTGTTGGCATAAAGCTTATTTCTAGTTATCAGATAATGAATCAAGTATCCTTGTGATGGTAGAAAAAGGTCATTCAAACTATTTGATGATCTGGTATGAGTTCGGTGAGATTGGTGTCTTGTATGTTGAAGTCGTTAACATATTCATTCCTTTATAATTGAGTTTGATCAAAGATTCAGGGGTGACTTTGAGACATTGTTGATAAACACCTTCAATACAGTGTAGATTGAAATGGTTGATTAAGTCCCAATCATAATTGTATTTTGGAGGATTATCTATATGTGGATACATTCCATTGCTGATTCTAATCTAGACGTATGCTATTCTGGATAGCAATACTTCTGTTTCTTTGAAATTGTCTACTTCCTTAAAGATGGGATAACTGGTAAAGACTTTAAAAAAGATTTCTCGTTCCTTAGCACATTTTTATAATTTTTGGTTGAAAGAACAAATCCAACTGGGAATTCAAAAAGAATGTTGAGATTGTTTAGGTAAACGGTGTCTACTAAACCACTTTGAAAAAAGAGGTATGGCATCTGCTTCCAGAATATGATTACTTTAGGTCCATACCTGCCACAATTTTGATGATAATATTGAAAGATTTTTTGTTCATCTTTCCAATCGTTGAGTGCTTGGAAATAGTCGTAAAAGATTTATGAAGTAATCCTTTTCATTTCATCCTTTAATGCTTTGGTGGGGACAACATTGATTTTTTCCATATTTACTTATTGATTTTTTTCCATATTTATTGGTTTTCCCAATACTTGCATCTTGGATCCAAAGGTTGTTTTTCATGAACTTGTTTATACTAGGGTCTCAATGATCGTTCTCTAAATTCTTTCAAGGCTTTTTCTGCTTCAGCTCAATTATTAAAACTGCGATGAATAATTAATGAGTGACTAGTAATATGAACAGCAGCTTTATGCCATTCATCATATATGCTAGCCATTGGTCCATTGAATATAACATAAACTTTAGATTATGATAAATATTCTTTTCTCTGAGAGCTTGATATGACTGGGTTAAGTGGTTTGGTTTGAGTAATTTGTTGTGGGGTAATTAGTAGAATAGTTGGTGAGTTTTCAGTAATTTGTTTTTCAAGGAGAGTAATGGTTGCTATTAATCAGTTAATTGCTTTGGTAATACTAATAATTTTGCTTCTTTTTTGGTGAGTCATTCCTTGAGACTACAGATTGTTGCTTCTATTCTCGAGTGAATATATCTACAAGACTGTCAGTAGACGATTTTATATAATTAATTTGAAAATTATATTGATTTAATTCTAATTGTCATCGGATTAATCTTCCTTGATTATAATTAGTTTTAATATTATATTTGGTAAATCCACATAGATATCTAGAATCTGTCTGAATTTCAAATTCAACAGGTAATAAATCCACTTTCCATTTTCTCAATGTTTTGATACATGCAAGTGTTTCTTTTTCATGAATAGGATATTTCCTTTTAGTGGGAGTAAAAGTCCCATTGATATATTTACATAAAAGATATTTCCTTGAGTTAGGTGGTTGTACTAAAAGACAGCTGGCCCATGTATCAATACTTACATCTATTTCTACAATTAATGTATCCTTAGCATTATAATTGTATAATGCTAGTAAATCCTTGCAAAGATTTTTTTAATTTTTGTACAGTTTGTGCATCTTCCGTAGTCCATATCCATTGAGTTTTTGTACTACATTTAAGTTGTAACTTTTTTCTTTCTTTAGCTAAATTCTTAAGAAATCCTTGATCAGATATATAATTTAATAGTCCAAAAAAAATTGAACTTCATTTTTATTTTTTTAATGTGTCAGAAAAATTATATAAATTTTCAAGGATATTTGGTTCTAATTTAAGAAGACCATCATAAAATTCTATATATAAGTATTCAATATTTTGTTATGCTAGTTTAATATTCTTTTTGCTTACAATTAATCCTTTATTTTTACCTTTAGTGAGAACTGTTATTACCTTTTTAAAATGATCTTCATTATCTTTGTTAGAAAATATAATAATGTCATCGATATAAGCTAGTGTAAATTCTTCTAAACCTTCTAAATTATTGTCCATAAATTGTTGATAGATACTTGGGGCTTGTTTTAATCCAAAAGGTAATACATTCCAATGATAATGTTTTTTGGTAGACAAGTAAAAATTGTTAATGGTTTTGTATTTTCGTGTAATCTTAATTGCCAATAACCTCATTTTGCATCTAATGTAGTGAACCAATGATGTCCTTTTAGTTTACTAATAATATAATTTTTCCTAGGTAATTTGTATGCATTGCCTATAGTCGCTTTGTTTAATTCTTTATAATTAATTACCATTCGTCTTTTTCCTCTTTTTTGTTTTGAAAGATTGTTTACATAAAAGGCATGAGTTGAACGTTTACTTGTACTAGGTGAAATTAGTTGTTTTTATAATAACTCGGAACATTCATTAATAAATTCTTGTACGTCCTATTGCGTATATGGTTTCCTAAAATTGTAGGGGATCTTTTAATTTTATTTCAATTAATTGATAAGTAGTATTTTTTATAGGGTCAAGTGGATGGTTACTACATACGTTTTCTATTAAGATTTCTATTTCATTTTGTAGAGTAAGATTATTAAGGAGATAAAATTGTAATTGATTTAATTTTTCAATTACTAGCTGTAGCATTTTATAATAAGTTGCATGATATATAGGGATTTTAAGAATTAAGGATTTTTTATTTAAAGATTTTATTATTGGTGTTTTTAAAGTTATGTAATGTAGATATTGACAAAAAGGGTTGTATAATTTAAGAAAATTATTTCCTAAAATCAAGGGTAATCTTGGTTCTTGTTGATAAATTGATGGTATTATACTCAATAATAATCTTATTATGATAACTGACATACCAAATAGATTTAATGCTTCCATATGCTATTCTTATTTGTAGGGGTTTGTTTAATTTTTTTCCAATTGTTTAATAATGTTTTAGAAGCTATACAAATTGTAGTTCTTGTATCTATATAAGCATTAATTTTTTTATTCTAAACAATCACTTGAATAAAAGTTATATTTAGATTCAGTTGTCGATTCTAAAGTTTGGAGGTCATATTGATATAATGAAGAAATTGTTAAGTCTGTTTTTGTATTCTGACTGTATAAGTTCTAAATTATATTTTAATGATGAATTTAAAATATTAATTTTTTCTTTATATTTAATTTGGTTTCATTTTGGACAAGTGTTTGCGTAGTGACCTTCTTCTTTACATAACCAACATCTACATTTTTTCTTTTCTTGAGGACAATATTTCCTTTTTGGTTTATATTGTCTATAAGATTTTTTCTAAAAAACTTTTTATAAGGTTTAAATGGGAATTTTTTAAATAGTTTTAAGGATATTTTCACCATTTATATTTATTATATTTTGGTTGTTTTCTTTGTTTATGATAGGTAGAAAATTCACATTTATACTGTTGAAGGACTTCTGAATATTTAGAACAACATATTTGGATATCTTTGTGTCATAATTTTTTATGTAATTTTGCTTCTAAATATTTTTGTGATAATACTTTTTTTGTTATGGAAATAGCTCCTCCTAAGTTATAAGCTATTAAATTAGCATTTTGTTTTATTAAAAATAATTCTTCTAATGCTTGATTTATTTGATAAGGTAATTTTTGGATAAATATCTGTATATACATTTCTTGTTCTGTACGAGTTAATTTATAATAATATTTTTAAAATTTACAAATATATTATTCTAGATAACAAATATCATATATGCGTGTATTATTTAAATGCCATAAGAAGTTTTTTCTTTTTTCATTTTCAATTTCTTGTTTATAAGAAATGATATCTTTACCAATAAATTTTTTATAAATTTCATTAGTAACTATACGAAAAGCTTTTATTGGTTCAATAGCATTAAGAAATTCAATAGTAGTTTTTATTCATATTTCATTATGTAATAAAAAATTTAATACAATACATGTAGTTTTGTAGGTAATAAAATTTCACAAAGTACTTATATTTGTTAATCCTTCAAAAGGTTTTTCTAATTGTATAACTAACGCTAATTTATTAGACCATTCGGGTAGTAATTTTTCTAATGATAGTACATAGTCTAAATTGAGAATTTCATCTGGTCCTAATGTTATATGCTTTGGTGTATATTCTGTAGGAAATTTTCTGATTTTATTATCTTTTATATAATATCCAAAATGATTTAATTCTTCCGCTTTAAGGGATTTATAATTCCAATTATGATTTGGTTGATTTTCTCTTTTTTGTTTTTTTCCACTTTGACTTGTTTCTGGTTGTTCTTCATTCTTTTGTTGCTTTACATAGATTTCTTGATCTGATTCATATCCGTAAATAATTTCATCTTGATTAGTAGTAGGGTTTATGAGCTCATATTTTGATGACGAATGATTATTATTTTCTAATGTAATTTGTTGACTAGTTGTGTAATTTCTTCTAATTGGTTTTTAATATCTTTTTTTATATCCTCCATGGTGTTACTAAATTAATTGTAGATGACGGCTCTGATACCAATTTTTCTGCAAACTGTTATAACTTTTTTGACTCAGATTTTATTTCTATTAATTTTAATATTTTATCTAGTTTTTCATTTATTAAATATAATATTTTGGATGATTGTTCATAATTCTTGTCAATTAGTTTTTGGATTTCGCTAAAGTCATTAATTTTTTGTAATGGTATACTTTTGATTGTTTTCGATTAGGGGTTGTGTCATAGTAATTATTTCTTTTAATTGAATTTCAATATTTGTTTGTCTATCTAATAATTCAAATAATTGTTTTGTAATACTCATAAAGCATTTTTAAGATGTTATGTTATTTCTGTAAGTTGATTTTTAATAATTATTATTTCTTTATCTAAATGTTGTTTTTGGTTTCATAATTCTAATGGATTTGTTTAATCTTAATCCTGGTTTAGTAAATCTAATAGGTTTTTTCTAATCTTAACGATTTTGATTTTAATGGAAAATTTTCTGTACCTGTTTTGTTTTCAGATAAAGATAGTTGTGGAGCTGATGATTCTAAATCATATAATTTAATTGGATAATTTATTTCCAGTAATTTTTGTAGATTAGTTCTTAACTTGGTACCTACTTTTGCTATATCATTAAATAATTGGTCAATATATATTTTATGTGTTTTTAAATTCAATGCTATGATGTGAGTTGGTTAAAGTATAACTAATTTAATAAGTAATTGAAAAAGGATATTGTCCTATAGTCATTAAATTTTCTCTATAAAATTTATAGGCAATAGTAATAGTTTAATCCCGATCATGTTATTTTAAAAGAATTCCTAATTTTAAAGGAGTGTTAAATTTTCTTTTTCCATAAGCTAAATGATCATTCATTATTCCTATTACTTGATTGTTTAAATTAGTCATACGTTCATCTATTATATCCGTTCTTATAAGGGAGTCTATTCCTTCTTGAAAAGTATATTTTAATAATATTTGAAGAGTATATAGGTGTTTTTCATATGGAGAATGACTCCAAAATTAAAGGATTGTGTTTTTTAGGGTTAAAAGTGTAGCTTAAACCCTAATGTTGACACTGAAATATAAGTTGAATATTTCGAAATGTTCAATTTAAACTCTAACGTTTACAAAAAGTTCGAAACATAATTTATAAGGATAGAAAATCTAATGAAATTATTCTTTATAAATTAAATATTATGTAACTTTTTTTCATTTGGTTACAAAAACTAACACTTATTGATATAACATTTTTTATTTTAATAAAAGTAAATCCCATCACCTTGATACTTACTATTTTATCCTTCATAAATTCCCTTCATTACTCACCATTTTATCCTTCACAAATTCTTTGCAAAACCGCTGCACTCCACTTCCTCACTCACCTTTAAACTACTCTCCATCTTTCTATTTAAATGGATCAGATCCTCTGTATCAAGTAGTCTGTTCCTATCATGTTTCATGACTAATTCGACGAATTTTTAATAAAACCCAAAAGTGTTGGCTTTGCTATTGCCTAAGCCAAGTCGATGCTTTCTCTTTCCTTTGATTTTGCTTCCCGCCTTTACTTCTCCTTCTCAATTCTTAATTTTCTTCAAACTTGTGCTAGATCTTCTCAACTCTTTCCACGCCACTTTTAGGTTAATTTATGGAACGTCTCCGTCCTAGACCAAGATTGGTGCTTTTAGGGTTCTTAAAGGCTGAGATATGCTCTTTTTGGACAAAGCTTCGTAATTTTGTTCTCCATCAACAATTTGCACATCTATGTATCTTTTGTTTTTCATTTCTTTAGTGATCAGATGATATTCTTCTCAAATTTGTTAAAGCATCGCATGTGTTTTTATATTTTTTGGGTTGTTTTCATTTCACTTCCTTCGTTTGTTTAACCATAGGCAAATTTAGGTTTGTGTGTATCAGACAAGTGCTGTGTTTGTCGAATTATTAGGAATGGTTTTGCTGCTAAAAATGAGCTCAAGGATGGGATAAGTGTTTTCACTACTTCTACTAATGGAAGGGCCTTCGAGTCCACTGAGATGGAGTTTGTGTTATTTGGTTTTGGCATTTTTAAATTGGACATATAAAAGATGGAGTTTGTGTTATTGCCTCCTTATTTGATTTTAAA
>JANZLD010000237.1:75607739-75619173 GCA_026413575.1 Erythroxylum carthagenense
AATCATCAGCATGAGCACTGTTTTAAAGACACAAGTCATGAAATTCCACATGGTCCTGTCTTCTAACTAATTAACAAATGGAGAGTTGAAGAAATTGATATTATTCCGTATTGGTAACGAGATGTCCTACAGGGAAAGGATAAGACAATTTGGACCAACAAAACAATGGAAAAGGACTGTGGGGTAATGAAAGTCGATATTGTATTAGAACATGCTCTAGACAATTAGTCTATGGCCTCAAATTTAGTTGCTTTTGGACTCGAACATGCTCGCAAGAACCAATGTGAAATGAAATGGGATGAGGCAATTCTGAAATATGGGTTAGTGATGGAGAGTGATCTCATTAATGTACAGCAGAACAAAGTCTTCTGGTCGAGTCTAGATCCTTTGTCCAGTTTTATTGTGTCTTATTGTATCGAGTGAATCTCAGTCATTCATTTATGTGGGTCTTATGTGAGCTCCACATAAATAAACGTGAAGCCTGCATAAATGAATGACTGAGATTCACTGAACACAATAAGACACCATAAAATTGGACAGAGGATTTGAACTCCTTCTGGTCAGGATTTGTTGAGCGAAAGAGCTGGTAGAAGATCACATGGCAATGTCCTCCATCACATCACTAAGAATTCAGCAAACAATTGAATTTCTATATTTGTTTGGAGACATTGTCCAAGGCAATTCCACAATACCAACTTGATATTGGATAGAAGTTGACTGGCGAAAGGTCTCAACTGATTAAATGAGATTATCCTTTTGAGAGGGTAAGAAATGTAGAGACCTAGTGTTGTTCTTCTGGCAGGTAAAGTATGCGGAGCAACGTGGTAAAAAAAGAATTCCATTAAGATGTAAAATTTTACTTTGGCGTTACATCAAACCCAGCAACTCTTTCTTTCTTTTCGTCAGAGCGCGTTTTCTGACAAAACATAAAGAACATCAGTGCAGATATCTCTTGACTTCTTTACCATTCTTATGAATATAAATTCAATCTGTCTCTAAATGGTGGCAGACCATTCATCTCATGGAAATCAAAACAGAAACCGAATTTGTAAAAAAGAAAACAGAAAAGGTGCACATATAAATATGATTAATCACCAGCATTTCTTTAGGCTCACTTTTTTATAATGAGCAAATTTAGGTGTTCATTCCATTGATGGAGTGCAGACATCGACATTCATTTTCTCTGATTCAATATGATAATCTCGCCGCCTAGAATACAACATATATCCACCGTGGCACAGTTTTCTGTCATTGTGAGCTGATAAGGCTATCAACATGCTTATAATTTCATGTCTTGTGATAAAAGAAAGGTTTTAAAGACATCCACTCCTAGAAGTAACCTTTGATAACAAGTTTTTCCTTGTGCATATTGGTCGCAAGTTTAGTTTGATCTTGTTCAACATATAAAAGAACTTTTATCCATTGTCTTGATAAGACTATCTACATTCTTATAATTTCATGTCTTAGAATAAGAGCAAAAATTTTAAAAAAAGTCCATTTCGTGATCGTTCCATCAGGGTTTAGTTTGATCTTATAAACACGTTTGACACCTAGCACTTTCTGTTTTTCTAGTTTCTTGATTAGTGACCAAGTCTTGTTCTTTTCTATCATCGTCATGTCTTCTTTCCTGGCTGTTCCTCACTCTTCTTGGTTAGAAGCTTCTTCATAGTTAATGTTTGGTTCTACTATACCACCAAGAGATCCCTCATATATTTCGGTTAGAAGTATAGTCCCTCCAACTCCAATTTCTTAGTCATCTTCATCAAATGCATTTTCAAATTCTTCTTCAAGCTCAAATAATTATGGTATAGAATCAATCTCAGAGCCTTCATCACCCCCCAAATGGCAATTTATATCCACTATGGTACATCCAGAGAAGATAAAGAAGAAAAATTGCAAAGAGATGCCTACCCTGTAACAGCTCAATGACTATATTCATTAGGCTTCGGAATTGTCCCACTTAAGAATTAATTAGCTATTTCGAATGTTAAGAGTCACTCGCTTCCATGCTTATTTTCAGGTCAAGCACCAAGGAAGAGGTAGCCTGACCGTCGTATTTTATTATATATAATTTATAGCCAGTCGGTTAACAGATCAACAGAAGATAATGTGGAAAAATGTTTCTCTTTTGGTATTGAGTTCAAAGTATGTACATGGAAGTGACAGTTCCAACTCTACAAATTTGTCATGTGAGGCTAGTTTCAGTCTCTTATGATCTGTTCAAGGTAGAAATGGCGTCAAGGAAACTATCTTCATCGCATGGAATTGTCAAACCACCCCTTGGATGATCAAAACCAAACTCCTCTTCAGCCATATTGAGCAAATCTTGGAATGAAGGATGGTTCAAGTATGACAACGGAACCACAAACCGCTTTTTCACAGTTTCCCCAACGTAAACAGCAACGAAGCCTTTGGGTACACGTAAATGTGCTGAAGCAGATTTATTTCCAGATAATGATCGCCGGAGGCCTCGTTCGGAAGTAAAACCAGGCAAATGAGTAACCATCTTCTCTTGGTGGCAAGTGCTTGTGTAAAAGAAGGTTCAAAGAAGACCTTAGATAGTTTGCTATTGAAGGAAAGCTAGTGTTTGAGAATGTTATGACTTTTGAATGAGTGGCATGGGAACGAAGCATGTAC
The DNA here is from genome assembly GCA_026413575.1 of Erythroxylum carthagenense. Lineage (NCBI taxonomy): Eukaryota > Viridiplantae > Streptophyta > Magnoliopsida > Malpighiales > Erythroxylaceae > Erythroxylum > Erythroxylum carthagenense. The sequence continues at coordinate 75,610,377 of JANZLD010000237.1, forward strand.
ATATATAGGTGATTTAGATTTTGGAGTTAAAAAGGCCAAGAATCATCTTGACGCATAATCCATGAGGGTGTCACATGGTCTTGTCCTCCAAAAAAAAAAAAAAAATGGACATGAGAGGAGGATTCATATTACTTCAAATTAGGTCCCTATGTTGCATATCATAGCCCACAGCACAAGAAATAAGACTATGGAGGACCAGCTAGAGATTGAATATTGCCAGGTGGATATCAATGTTCATGTAGATGCATAACTTTCAGTGGTATCTGATAAACCTTGGGACATTATTTGGCGGATTATGTAAAACCAAGTGATTCCTTGATTAGGGAGATTGTGGTAACACCTACGTATGGAATCAAACAGAAGCTGAATAAAATTGAAGTTGTAGGATGTAACATTTCAAGAACAGACCTGTGGAAGTAGACAATGTCTTTCCTCCACCGGTTTGATAGATATGATTGTCTGTGGTTTGTCTCAGAGCTGAATTGGATAACCAACAATACATGGTTTTGTCTTGCAACTCACCATTGACAAATTTGGTATTGCATGAGTCTGTCTGTTTGTTAGAGCACATTAGGTCCGACTAAGTTGAGTCTTATTTCATGCAAGAGACCAATTCGGTGGACGAAGAAATTACTATCATTAGGACAGAGACCATGCTTCAGACTCAGATGTTCGTGCATCACTTCTCAGAACACAGGACAAGCTTCAGACATCAAGCCTAACATGTTCCTTTTTTCTTTTTTTTTTTTTTTAACGTCAGAGTGTGACAATGGTTAGAATTGCTGGCAGACGAGACATTTTATCTCCTGAAGATTTCTAGCCATTTAAAGAACAAAAAGAAACTAAAAATTGCTCAAAATGTCGGTATCAGCCAAAAACTAAAGTTTAAAGACATCTTAATAAGATAAATCAACTGGTCATTGTAAGGCTTGAAGCTGTCTGAAAGAATAAAGCCTTACTAAATCTTGCTAGAAATACAATGTCGTTACAATGCCGGAAAGCAAGTATATTTTGACAATAAAGGCATGTGAAAAATGCACATATCATCTTATTTATTTATTCAAATAAATATTCTTAAATAAAGAACAAGTTTAATAGAAAATAAAATTAGCCTCCTAATTTCAAAATTTATGAAATTATGATCAACAACTCATCTTAGCATTAAGCTATAAGCAGAATTAACTAACTTCCGAAAATTTTGATTAGTGACTCTTTTTGTTTAGGCTTCTCTTCTTATAAATTGGAGATTTGGCAATGTCCATATTGCTCTCCATGTACTCAGGAAGAACTTTTCACTCAGAATTGGATTTATGCATTTATGATAATATTTCAAATAATTTTTTGTGTTTATTTTTCATGTATATATTTTTCTGAATCTCTTTTCTTTATATTACAAAAGTGTGAGACCTTGGATTTTTTTTCATTTTTGTTCCGGTGATTCTTGATTTTTATTATAATTTATTTTAGATTAGAATTTGTTACTGTCGCATTGTGCTTTAGGGACTTAATTTGATTATCTAAGGTCAGTTTAGTCCCACTAATTTTTTTGTTGTGATTTTTTTATTTTCTATGTTTGTTAAAAGAGTAAAAATATGTTTGGTTAAGATTTGCAACAAAAAGTAAAAATAAACACATATTTAGTTAAAACTTATAATAAAAAACTAAAAACAAAAACATGTTTTATTTTATCACCTTGTTATATTCTTATAATTATACTATTAGATGTTAATATCAAATTTTAATTTAATTGCTTGAATATATCAAATTGTATTATTAAATTAATTAATTTTCATTATGGTTAAAAATAAAATGTATGAATATTTATATAATTAAAGCAAATTAAAATTCAAGTATATATAATAAAATTCTATAAACTATAAAATTTACATTAAATCTTTCTAATCAATAAAAGACATCCATCATATTATAATCTTCCAAAATATAATAGTAGTATCATTTACAAAAGAAAAAATAAATCAATTAGAACTAATATATTCATTCTACATTTGTTTAAAAAATTTGTCACGCTTTTGAGACATACTTTGAAGTTATGTTGGAGTAATTTTATACTCCACTTGAGAACTTGTATATATCTTTGTTTTCATTTTTTCTAATTTGTTGTTCATTTTCAACACAACTGCTAAATAATTCGTTACTTTGTCTATACATTCTAATATGATTATCTATAATACAATAAACAATATTGATGTATTTTTGTTTCTTCGAATCATACTCATTATATTTAAAAGTATAGAGAATCTTACTTTTAGAACTCCAAAACATTTTTTAATGAAGAATATCTATAGTTAAATAATTCTTGTGGACTTTGAGGTCTTCCTTTTCTTTTATAATTTCGTAAAATGATATTTTTCACCTTGATATAGTAAAAGAAATCCAAGCATATTAAATGTAGCCTGAACCAACAAAATAGAACTTATTTAATATATAAAAAATATTAACAATTTTTTTAAAAATTAATCATTATTACTATGTTTATTTAAAATAATGTAATACCCTATAGAGGCATACGAAAGTGGTTTGCTAGATTTACTACTATTTCTGAAAAAAGCTCAGGAGTCATTTACAGTACTTTCCCTTAAAGCCATTACACATGCGAGATTTATGTCAAATGAGCAATAACACATAATATTTTAGGTTAGATTAATTTTTTTTACAGTTCTATGGTTTTTGTTCAACGATAGGAATATGTGCACCCATATTTGTAACATCTATTGCTCTTATACAATCTTAAAAAAATAAAATTACATTGTTAGAATAATTATTAATTATAAAGACATAATGAAAATAGTAATTAAATTATATGAATGCACCTAAAAATATGGAAAGAATTTTAAATTAAGTTGAATTTTAGGATGTGTATTGGTAAAAGATGGTGGAGCGATGACTCTTTGCAGGATGATTGACCGCATATAAGAATTTGCAAAAGTGCTTTGAAATTGTCCAGGTCAATGTTAAAAGTGACTCTAGTTATCTCACCATACCGTACAGTCTTCAAGAAGATTGTCTTGCTCATTCTTAAGTTCTTATAAATCTTTATAGGATTCTCATTCAAAGTTTTAATATCCAGTCATGGCCTGAAAAAACAGAAGTACTAAATGATTACTTGTGTAAATGAAAATATTCATTATCTTCCCTAACTAGATAAATAATAACTACCTTCATCAGTTCTTATTCTTATGAGATTTCTTTTTCTCATAATGAATACTAGTAACTTGATCTCCTTTTTCATTATATGAGCAATCTTCATTAACATCAATTTTATGTTCCTCTTCTATAATGTTAGAAGAAGATTTAGTTGATGGATGTGCATGCAAAGCAATAGTATCTCAAAAAATATAACATAAGATTAAGAACTCCATACATCTTTTTTTTTTAGTTTTTGAGCCATTTTATGTACTTAAAATGGTGAAAAGAAACATGAGAAAAAAAAATATAATATGATATATTAATGAACAAAGATATATTTTACCTTAAATAGATATTTCCAACATTCATATATAGCATTAACTTCATCGATGAAAGAGTTGTAACTGATTCCTATTTCTTTAAGTAATTTCTTCAAATTATTCAATCTGGCCCTCAATGCATTATGCTTATTCTTTAATTGAACATCAATATAGTCTTTATTGAATTTTACTTAAATACTACTTTAATCTTCTTCCAACCAGATTCAAAAAATGTAATAGTTGTTCGATTTCCCTTATTTACTTGTTCAACTATCAAGAAGATTAAATGCATCTCTATGGTATCATTTCATACCTCATTCTTTTCATCTATTTTCATACAATTATTGAAATCATTCATATTGTTCAAAGCTTTCATCACTAAATGTAATTATATATAACTGACATCCATTATAATAATTTCCATAAAGAATTAAATGTTAAACATGGTTAAAAAATAACCATAACACAATCATAGACAATAGTAAAAACTATTAAACATTTTTAATAAATTTTTAACCTAGACATGTACTATATAATGTTCTTACACTTTAAAAGTTATTGTCTTCTTAAAGGATTCATATCCTATAAGAGATTTGCACTTAGGAATAACTTGGCATACAAAGAGATTTGCACCTAGCTAAAAAAGTTAATGAAATAGGCTTACTAATTTCAAGCATTCAATTTGTAAAACTTTTACAATTATGACAGTTTTATTAAATTTATCCTTAAATGATATGTAACCATAGATTATAATCAAACCTAAAGGCAAAAAAGCTATGGTTAGCATAAAGGAACAATAAATATCTATTGATGCCACAAAAATTGGATCATTTTGGACCGTGAACTTATTCTTTTTTCTAGGAATATGATTGATAAGTAATGTTATTTAGAGAAAGATAAATGATAGATGAGTAACTATATAGTAACTTCTTAAATTCTAAAAAAGTTCACAAAACATTTTTATGTGAAATTACTTTAAAGGATCTTTTAGAGATATGATTAAAGAAGTGGGCCTGTGATTTATCTAGTTTAGAAAACAATCTTCTATCTGTGAAAAATAAGCATAAAAGGGAAATTAATTGGATATTGAAAGTAAGACAAAACAAAAAACACATTATTAATTTATTATACAAGGCAAACATTGAATCTAGAGAAACAATGAGCCTTTTGGACAATTAAGATATATAAGAGAACATAACCTAGTAATAAGAAAAAAAAAGAGTAAGAGAATGTTTAAAAGAAAAAAATTGAACACACAAATATGTTTTCCAATTTTACTGGTAATTGCTTCTAATAAGTGAATGCTACAAGAGTCAAATAAGCATAAGTAATTTGGTCATAGATTTAAGGGCAGTATATAATCTAAATTTAGATTAAATCACCTTAATAGATTCTTCTATATCTATCTCAAGTTTTTTATTTAATAGAACTTAAAAATCTTAACTAACTTTGACATTTTATTTTGAATTAAAGTTTCATATTAAACATATATATAAGCCATATGCAATTCATTATTAGCTTTTTTATTCGAGTACAAATCCGTAATATGCTTGTTAGTGGTAGTTAAATTCATTTTTCTTATTCCTCAAATAAATTTCCATTTAAATAATATAAGAAATTCATACTAAAATTAAATAAATTCTTATCACTTTTGTCCTAGTAAAAACTAGTGTGAAAAATAAGTTTTATCCTAAATAAAATAAGAACTTAACACTAAATTAAATAATTTTTATTATTTTTGTCCTAATAAAAATTAATGGGAAAATAAGCCCAACTTTAAATAAAATAAGTACTTTATGTTAAATTAGATAAAAAATTTACCCCTTTTGATTGAACAAAATAAATGTAAAAACTAATTCAATAATAAATTATTGATCAAAGATGTGGAAACCCTGATGCTCATTAAGCAACATATCAGAAGGCACTCCATTCGAATGGAACTCAAATTAAACTCGAAAATGGAGAAGCAAAAGGAAATCGACGGTTTTGACCAAAGAAGGATTGGAGAGGCTTCAGTGGGCATATGAACAAAGGAGCAAGCAAGCAACACCTACTTCTCCCTCGGTAATTTACCACAAAAAATCACCTTTTAACAATGAGGTAAATGCAGCTATGAGACTTAACTCATGACAGGAAGATGGGAACTTCTGGAGTTGTTGTGAAATTGATGTGAATTCTGGATTCAGCTGTGTAAATGCTAGAAGAAGTTCTGTATTTCTTTACTATGGTACATTGTAAATGTTTTGTGTAGCTGGTTATGTAGTAAGTGACTTCCTAAAAGGTCACTTTGGTTGGTATAATTGCGTAGGCAGAATGTGGTGGTTGTTTAGATTTATAAGGGACTATTTTGTCAAGTTCCCTTATTACCTTTTAGGTTTTGGGAGCGGAAGGCTTTAAGGTAGTCCCATGGTTTTGTACATAATCTCTTTTTGATTAATTTTAATCTCTGATTTATCAAAAAATAAATTATTGATCAAAATACTTCTTTTAACGAACTCAACTACTTATCATAAATCATTAGATTAATGGATAATTTAACACCATAAGTGACTGTTTTAGAGTTTAAAAATCAAAAGATTAAAGAATTTCTAATAGTTGAAGAACCTAAAAGATGATCGACTTAAGTTCAAAGAAAGGATCTTGACCTAGCTTGAGGCTTGATCGGGACATGGAGAAGCCCGAGCCTGAGGGAGGTAAGGAGGGCCGACCTGACATAGCCTAGCCTAATTTATTATTTTTAAAAAATAAAACATGATGTTATTTTGTCGCTATTAGTTAGGCCTCAGATTAATGACTTGGGGCCAGGCCTAGGCCCAATTGTCATGCCTAGTTCAAAGACTTCAATATTTAGAGATTTTTCAAAAAAGCTATTAATCAATTTAAACCAATATTAAAGGAAAAATCACTTCCTTTTGGTAAAAGAAACATTCTTTAAGAAAAGGAAATACCATATTGGCAGATAAGCTAAAAATAGGGTGTCAAGTGCATGAAAATATCTAAGGAAAATAACTGTAAATGCAACAAAATTGATATGCTAGACTCGATATTGTACTAATCCAATCCCTACTGGTGTTACTAAAGAAAAGGTTCCGTAAACTCTATATTATACTAATACTTTAGACTTTGTCTACCAATCCTCACTAGTGTTACTAGAGAAATTGTTCCCAACTAATGAAAGGACTCCTTATTCCATGATTCAAGTACATAACTAGTATAATAATATTTGTTACTTTTCTTAAACTCAAGTAATGCCAAAATGTCAAGTGAAGTAAGTTATCCCACTATTGAGAAGCTAAATAAGGATAACATGAAGAGTTTTATAATCCTCCCACTAGAACTCCAGTTAGGTTTAAAATAAATAAACTATATAGAAACTTCACTTAGAGTTTTGGTTTCTAATTATATGTTGAATCACTAAAAGATTGTAACTTTTCAAAACTTTTGACCTTAACAATAACTTAATATTCATAAAAGTCTCACTCTAAAAAGACCAAACATAGATGGAAAACGAGAAACCATAAGAGCAACCAACCAATAAAACTATAAAATTAACACAATCCAAAGGAAACAAAATTTTCAATAGCATAGAAAAATGTCAAATCAGTTTCCAAAAACTCACCTAGCTAAAAGATCAAGATCAATTATGCCTTTTGCATTGACAAAAAAAGGGAGAGAAAAATTAGCAAATTTTAATAATATTTAGAGAAGAATAACAAACCTAGAAAAAGCATCTTATATTATGTAGAGGCAAAAAATCACAAGAAAAAAGAAGTAGAAAAGAGAGAAGAGAGAGTTAGGGGCAAAGCAAAATAGTTGTAAAAGAGAAAAGAGAGGAGTAGATTTCTATAAGATAAGTTTGTTGAAAATAAAATGATAAAAAGAAGAGGAAGCAGAATGATAAGAGAGAGTAGAAAAGAGAAGTAGATTTCCAAAAGGTCATTGAAAAAAGAAACATAATTGCTTTTCTAGCCAAGAAAACCTATTGTGAAAACATAGAAAAATGTGGTATTTGTGTTTATGTGAAACTATTGTGGTTTTTATATTTCTAGAAATAAAAAATCACAATAATACCTAGACAAACATATTTTAATATGTAATTTTTAAAATAAAAACTACAATAAAAAATGAAAAAAAGAGAAATAGATACACCCTTAGTTTGTATAGTCATCATATTATGTAAAATATGATTTAACTTGAACAAAATATGAGACTAAAATAAAGAGACATGTTAGTCTAATATGTTATCGAAATTGATTTAATTCAATAAATTATAAAATTTTAAGAAGAATATCTATATTTCATAAGGAAATATTAAGAATAAATGTCAAACTAAAATAAGAGAATTTGGTAATAGAAGTGTGTGGGTTCATTTTATAGTTTTCATAGATTATTGTTTTGTATTTTAATCATAAAATTTTATAATAATAACAATTCAAGTTGACTCAAGATGTAATAATAGGTTAATAGAATTTTCTACAACTTTAAAAAAGACACTTAAAGCTGACATTGGAGGTGTTTGAAAAATAATTTATTAGCTGTTTTTAACTTATTGACTGAAAGTTAGCTTTTTGACAATTTTAAAAAGTTATTGATGTGCTTAGCGAATGACTTATTAATTAGCTTATTTAACTCTAATAAGCTGATTTCTAAAAGTTCCATAGGTGAAGCTTTTGAAGTTAGCAGTTTGCTTAACGACAATATTACCCTCTACTTTACTCGTTGCTTTTGCTCTGTGTGTTTTCAAAGTTAACTGAATAGAACTCTACCATCGACTAGTTAATTATGGCTTATCTTTTAATGAATCATTCTTTAACTGTTTAAACAAAATGATAGGTTAACCGAAGCCTAAGATTTTCAAATTTTAGAAGAACTTAAAATATTAATGTTTTTGATGATTTTTAAAAGGAAAGCTTCTAAAATACAAAACAGAGAGGAAAGATGATGAGAGTGGTTATTTTGAAAGAGAATGGAAAATTTCGATTAATCTCATAATTTCAAATTTGATGAAAATATGACTAATAACTCTTCTTAATATTAATTCATAGACATAAATAATTAAAGTTATTGATTCAACCACAGTTTGCATATTCATCAACTTGATCAGGTCTTATATAAATGTTATTCCATTTTAATTTACGTCTACTAGTGCATCATAAGCCGTATCAATAATCATGTTAGCACGATTTACAACAACAGAGACATTTATGCAACACTCCTTAAGTATATATACTAAGCGACCGGATGGACGACTACGGAATAGATCCCTATCGTCCATTTATTTATCGATTTATTTAATCCAGCGGCTTGTATTCTTTCTTTTTCTTTCGTTC
>JANZLD010000237.1:75645200-75655259 GCA_026413575.1 Erythroxylum carthagenense
AGGGTGAGCCACGGCTCGAAACCAAGACCTCAAGGTTTTGTTCCACTTTAAGTAGACGCCTCTTACCATTGAGCCAAAACAAAACCTTGAGGTCTTAGGTTCTAGCCGTGGCTCACCCTTGAACCAAAGAGGACAATACCTGGAGTGATGGCGGTAGAGGTCGGGCTCTACTATAGTGGTCGCGTGGCCAGAGTTCACGGACCCTACAATTTGTGATAGGAGGCGACATTTCTAAACATTGGACACTATTAATTATAGTCACTAATATTACTACTTTCAGTGATAACTTTGCTTTCACTAAAGATACAATTTCTTGTAGTGACATTTTGGATCTTCACTTTCACGATCATAAATTCTAATCACATTCAAATGTTCACAAGACATGTAAAGTTTGATTTAATATTATTTTAAGAATCAAAGTTTGATTAAAACTTTATGTTTAATCAATAATATTATACTAGTAATCTTTAAATTTGTAATATTTTATAAATCATTTTCTAAACCTAATTTAGAGTTAACAAAACATTTTTTTCCTTCTAAACTAGCTATTTCTTTCTCTTCCATTTAATTTACCATTTTATTAACTGGTTTGGAATTAGTAAAAACTGTTATAGTTATACATATCTCTCCTCCTATACTACCTATTTCTTTCTCACTCACTTTCCTAACCTTTTTGTTTCTTTATTCTGAAGGTAATAATATCTTATTGTTGTTAAACACTGCTTTTGTAGGATTAAGAATTTTAAGGTCCTTTATTAAGTACTTTTAAGATAATATTGTAGTAAATTGTGACCATTAGTTTCACACATTAAGCCACTTGACAACATACTAGTAGTTAGCTTTTCACACATTAGTTTTAAAATCCATACCTATTAATGTAGCTACTTAGGGGCAATTTAAAGCCATGGGTATCCTGATATTGTTAAGGGAAATTCAATAACTAAATTTGTAAGCTTCTGTAAGCAAAGGCAAAATAGAGTATCATAATGTCATTATAAATGCACATATCTTCGTTTTGTATAAAACTATAGACCTAAATATATGTATGCATTCATAAGTGATGCTATTGTTAGAATCAATTAGTGTTCTATCTTAAAATTGGCTCAAATGAAGAGATGTGTGTGTGTGGGAAGGTGGGTGGGTGCGTGTTTACGTGTGTGTGCGCGTGCGCGTGTGTGATTACATTTGTATTCTATTTTCAATTTGGTCACCTCAATAAATTTATTAAGTGTTATTAGTTAAGTATTATTTTGTGACAAGTTAGAACATTTAAAGAGAGATTATTGTAAGTATAAGGATTTTTTTGAAGAAGAAAGAAAGTAAATCAAGTAACCCTAATGATAAGTTATGTTAATAGATGTAATACTAAATAGTTTGTGGATAGAGATAGTGATTCTTTAATTCACATTTCTAATAACTTACAATATGTACCCAAGAACATAAGGACGTTAAATGAAGGAGATATTAATGTGTTTGTGAGCAATGACACCAAAGTGATGTAGAGTCATTAGAGATGTGCAGCTGTAGTTTAGTTGTGATAGTAATGTTAAAAAAAGTGATGTCTATGTAATATATGAGAGTTAGTATAGTTTCAATATCCAGATTTGATGATATTGGATATTATTTGATTTTCAATAATAAATTTTTTATTGTCCCTTAATTATGCTATCATTAATGAATTTTATTGATCGATGGACTTTATTGTTTGAATTTGAAGGATTTTAGTAAATTGGCCTTGATTGTTTTAAAAAATAAGAAATAAAAGAATTTTAAGAAAAAATTCATATTATGATATAAAAGACTTGGTCATACTCCAGAGAAAAGGGTTTAGAGATTGATCAAGGATGAAATCTTCTTAATTTGGTTACTTGATGATGGTCATGATGCATGTGTATATTGTATTAAAGATAAACTCATAGGATAATCATTCCCAAAGTGACTAATCTTTTAAGATTTTTTCAATCCAATTCTCAAACTTTTAAAATTTTAAAATCTTAACAATTAGTCTAAAACGATAGTTATATTACTAATTTATTGATATGGATAAAGGAAACTTATTTTTTTATGACATGTAACTATCTACCTGAAAAAATAATATCCAACTAAGCATATCCAATAACGTGTTACCCAAATACCCATTACTATAAACCTCTTCCTTAACAAGTCTCGTAAAATCTTTCCCAACCATTCTAGAACTGGAGACTTTGACTCCATTATTTTTCACCTTTCAAACCATTATCCTACTTGGTTGTGAGAATTTATTCCTAGATATAACATGCCCCATGATCTCCCTTAGAATCCTCAGTAGCTTGTTGTGGAGAATCCAGTTCTGGTAATTTCTTGCTGACATAGTAATGATAAGAAAATAATGATGGATCTTAAAGTGTTTAAAAAGAAGCTAGCTTCAATTTTTAGCTTTCTCGGACTTAGCGAGAATGAGAATATAACATAGATTCTTTGGCTTCATTCCTTTTCTTCTCCATTACCAATGGCTTTGGATTGTTTTCTCAAGGTTTGTGTTGGATTGTTTTGGAGGGTATGTGATTGTAAATATTATTTTGTCAAGCTCTACCCTTTAGAAGTTAATGGGTATCTGTCATTGTTATTTAATAGTTATTCTTTAATCTCTTCAAGTTTTTTCCGATAAGGACGTTATTAAAAGCAAATAAATATAATATGGCCGCTCAAAAAAAGTTATAGGGTTCAATACATAAATTGATTTTAGTCCTAATGGGTAATGGGTATTTGGTACATAGAATATGCTGGTAGCATTGGCGACAATGGGATTTAACATTATTTGGTCAACTTAATCCAACATATAGTGTAATGTTAGGGCAGCCTAATATTGTTACTGCTACTGGTGTTGGTTGTGGTGACAATGGTGGATGGATAATTAATTTAGGAATGGTAGTTGCAGTAAACCAGAGTGTAGTTTCATATTTTTTATTAGGAAATAGTAATTGGATATTAGGCTATTGGGTATGCTTAATTGGCCACTATTTTTCAGGTGAACAATTATATGTCATGAATAACAAGGCTTCTGTTAGCCATATCAACAAATTAGTAATGGAACTAACATTTTGAACTTAATTATTAAGGTTTTTTTTTAATTTTGTTAATCAATTAAAAAATTTAAAAGTTTGGGTACTAAACTAAAAAAAAACCTTAAAATATTGGTCACTTTAAGAATAGTTATCCCAATAAACTCATTAAAGGTAAGAAGAAAGATGCAACTTGAAGCAGAGAGGTTTTGAAGAGTATTCAATTAGTTATTATCGTATCTTTGTACCTTACCATAATTGGAAAGAATTTGCCTGTAACTTTTATTAATGATTACTCTCAGTATGATTATTTGTATTTTATCATTAGTAGGTCTACGACTTTTAGAATTGTTCAAAGTCCTCAAAGAAGAGGTGAAAAAGTAACTCAATACACTCGTCAAGGCTATTACCTTAATTATGAAAGTTGAGATTATAGTTTGCTTTGATATAGGAAGACAAATGAAGTTATTAAAGAACTTCATGAAGGGTCTAAGATTATTGATTCAAGTTCTAGGCCTAACATTATTCATTATACTAACTCATATGTTACATTGTTTTGTATTGTCAAGTATTTTGATCTTAATTACTCTAACATTCAAGGATGGTTTGATGATGATTATTTAGTTTATAAGTAAATTGCCACTATAAAAATGTTAACTGACCCATTGACTAATGAGTTTAAGCTTATAATTTTTTGTAAACATATATGAAATATAAATATTATATTGTCTATCAATATTTAGATTTAGTGGGAGCTTTCGACTATTATGTTATATTTATTATAGTACGTAAGATTAATAAAAATGCAAAATTTTCATTTATTAGTTATGATATGATGTTTGGAATCCAAGTGCATGATTATCTTGTTAGATATGTGCATATGATTCTTTTTATCTCGATATGTGATTATAATTTCTATATGAAATTGAATGAAGTTTTCATGATTTATCTTTATGGTTAATGAATTCTTGTAAAATGAATCATCTTTTGGCAGTTATTCTCTGTTATGAAATTAATGGTCTTTCTAAGATCATGAGTCAACTTTAGAAACTAAAGTCTAGATTTGAGATTATGGTTATGCTTATACATGATTTATGATTTTATAAGCCAAGATGCAAGCCAAACTTATTATACTAGGGAGTTTAGTTCATTAATTGTTTATACTTGTGATGATTAGGAGCGTTGTTGGTTAATTATGGAATATTAACTACCATGATCTAGTATGGATCCATTGAATTATGTTCTTTATGTTTTTTTTTTCAAAAATTAGGCACACACTTATTACATTTATTATTTAACCTAATCAAGTATTTTTTAATATTTTTAAAATTATTAAATTCTAATTAATTTTTTCAAGCAAAAAAATATTAAAATTTTTCTCACATGAACTATAAGTAATTAGTGTTTTGTTTTTAAATTGCGACAAATAGAGATATGTCGGATCATTGTTATATTGTAATCTTACTTATTTTATTTATAGTCTTCTTAACAAAATTATTAAATATGATAAGTTTATTGTGTAGAGCTATTAGGGCACCTTAACATTGAGGTCTAATTCTTTTTTAACAAGTCTAAATCTCTTCTATCATCTTATCACCCTTATAAATGACATTTTAAAGAGTTAGTTTTATATCATGACTTAAAATAGTGAAACAGACTAAAGAAGAATCAACAATATTTTCTTTATTTCAAAGACATTGTAAACAAGTGATTTCGCATGCTTCTCAGAAATAAGAAACACAATCTTCCAATTCTAGTCTAAGCATTCTTAGCAACCTATTAATATTTTTAAAAACATATATAATTACAAAGTAGAGAATGTTATTAATAATTCATGCTTCTGTTTGATGTTTAATATATATAGTCATTTTACATTGACTATAAAGTTGTTAATGGCTTCTGCTTCCTGGCTACTCTTAATTTTATTTTCATATTAAAATCAAAAGTCAATTTTAAGTTATTGCATTTTAGTTAGAAAGCTAAATAGAACATGAAAACTATTGAAATGAAGACCATGAAATACAATTAAACCACATTGCAAATAAATTTACTAACAAATATGCAATGATTATGAGAATGGAGAGTTTGTAATGAGTGGGTTAAAGAGAAGAACTTTGTCGTCCCTCCAACCTCTAGCTTTTAACCCAACCCATAACTCTTTGAACTTTGCTTCTCCTCCCTCCATTACTGCTACTCTCCTCTTATCAACTTTCTTCACCACTCTTTTTTTTTCATCCATTCTCTACAAATTCCTTCCTACAGATCACCCTTTCACCCATTCACCCCAACAATACCAGATCTTCTACAAGGTTAGTTAAGTCCACTCCATTTCCTACCCACTTTCCTATCTTCCATTGTTTTCTCTTTTAGAATTTGTCTTGACTTCTTTATCCTCTGACAAAGACTGCTTAACAATGCAAACTTTGCAGAATACTTCTCACATTACAAAACAAACCATTGACAGGAAGGATTTTCCTCTTTTACCCTTACCCTTTTCCTTACCTTCATACTCAGGTGCAGCTACGAAACCTCTCCTTTCCCCAACTCAATCCCCTCAATCCTCTGTTGCTACTTAAACATCAGCTACACCCTCATCCCTTTTCACATCAACCATTACCTTACCCTCTTCAACTCATATTATCCCTTCGACAGAGAGAAGAACTTGGAAGTAAGTGTTGGGTAGTTTTGTAAACCTTGCTTTGCATTTCTGCTCTCCTAAGTCAGAAGATGGCCAGATTATCATTTTCCCTAATATAGAAACACTATAGGAGGGGATCAAATCATAGGAAAACTCCATCAATGGGTTCTTCTAAGATAAAAGACCTACTTTTCCTGTCATCCAAAGATGGGCTCAATCAACTTGCAAGAACAAAGGGTTTACGAAGGCTTTAATAGTAGAAAAAAATTTGTTCATATTTTCCTTCAAAGCACAAGCATTAAAGATAATAGCAGAAGGGCCGTGGCATATTGCAAACTTCATATTATTTTACAGCCATGGCAGCCAAGATTTTAGATTGATTGCAAGGAAAAGAGACCTGTACTAATGTGGGTAAATCTCTTTAATGTCCCTCTTAAATATTGGAAAACAAAAGGTTTAAGCATGATAGCTAGTTTTCTTGGTAAACCACTATGTTTAGATGATGATACAACAAATAGAAGGAGGTTAGGGTATGCCAAAATTTTCATTAATATGGGTTTTTCCAACAACTTACCGGAATCTATTCCTATTATGAGATTGGAGCTCAATAGTTGTCTTTATGAGGATGATGTGTCAGTCCAATACCAATGGAAGTCATCCTTTATTTCTCAAGGTAAAAAATTGATCCCTATAGGTAAGACTTTTCTTAGGGGGATTATGAAGAATTAACGGGTGTTGGTCTCACAAACAAAGAGGTAGGGCAGATTGAGAAGACCAAACCTAAGATTACACTTAAAGATTGTTAAAAGAAAAATGAACTAGAATGTGATGGGGAAAGATCAATGGTGGTAGATGATGCTAGGAAAATAGTGAGTGCAGACGATGTTGGGGAAGGAGACTTTGTTGAAGACAATGTTGGAGGTAAAGCAAAAGAGGTTACTGCAGTTAGTATGAATAAGGAAGGCTTGGTGGATGATTTACCAGCCAATCTTGATGGCAATACTAAGGGGGTTTGATCAAAAGGAAACTATTGGTTCTCTTGCAGACAATAAAGAGGAGGATCCTACTATTGGATAATTTTTGACAGCCACTAAAAGGAAATTTAACAACAGCAAAAGGAAGGGCTCCAAAAAAAATATTGTTTGAATTATGAAGATCTTAGCATGGAATATGAGGGGGATCAACTGCCCTAAAAAACTTTTAGCTTTAAGGGATTTTGTCTATAACACAAAACAAGGGATTTTTGCTCTTTTTGAAATTAAAATTAGATATAAAAACCTTAAACTATTGAATAAACTAAGATCAAAATAGAATTTTATCTCCAATCATCAAGCCCATAGGTACGGGAGAGTCATTATTGGATATGATCCTACTTTGGTGGATGATTAGGTCTTTATCATAGAGACGCAATCCATTCAACTAAAATGTAAACCCCTTCAGGTAAATGTTGACATCTTTTTCTCCTTTATTTATAGGTCTAATCATGTCTTTCAGAGGAAATTATTATGGGAAAGCTTAATCCAATTCCGGAATATGGTCAATAGGCCATGGCTCTTATATGAATATTTCAATTCTATATTATATAGCATGGAAGCTGAAGGCAATTTTAGTCTAAAAAATTTTTCATCTGACTTTCATGATTTTACGGGTCAGCTAGGAATTTTTGATCTAAAGTCACAGGGCATTTCTATACCTGGAGCAACAAGTAGATAGGAAGATGGGATTTGAGGAAAAAACTTGATTGGACTATGTGAACAAAGATTGGATTACTTAGTTCCCAAATAATGTAACTTCCTTCCTAAACCCCTTATTCTCAGATCATATGCCTATGCAAATTGAGAACCTACTTTATAACTAGGGTTAAAGAGAGCCATTCAGGTTTAACAACCTACAAAAGGAATTAGAAGCTATGATTTGTAGGTACACACCAATATGTATGTGTTCATAAGCTTAAAGCTATCAAAAGGGAGAAGAAACATTTAATGAGTAGAAGACCTACCTCCACTCAGCAAGTAGTTACCAAAGCTAGGGAGGAATTGGAAATGATTCATCAACAACTTGACTTAGATCCTACCAATTATAGTGTATTGAATATTGAGAAGACTTTTGATGTTTTATCTTTCTAAAGCTAGGGATTATGATAGCTTAATCGAGCAAAAAGCCAAGGTTAATTGGCTAAAAGATGGTGAACGATGTTGAAAATTCTTTTTCAACTCAGTCTTAGCCAGGAGAAATGCAAATAGATTCTATTCTCTAAAGTTACAAGATGGGAAGAAATTTCTAATATAGAAGACCTTCTAAACGAAGCTGAGCAATACTTTAAGAATTTCTATAGATCTTCTCTGAACCTAGCAAATTCAATCACTCTTAAATCCTTTATTCATAAAAGATCTCCTAAGAGAAAGTTGCAAATGTCATTAAACTAGTGGAACAAAAAGAAATAGAAGAGGTGTTGTTTTATATGCATCTGAATAAATGCCCTAGTCTTGATGGGTTTAATGGTTATTTTTTTCAAAAGACACGGCAGGATACTAGACTTATGGTTAAAAAAAGCAGTACTAGAATTCTTCTCTGGGGGTTTCTACTAAAGAGATCAACAAAACTCACATATGCTTGATTCCTAAATCCTCTTGTTCCTCTACTTTGGATGACTTTAGGCCTATTGGATGCACCAATTTCCTATATAAGATTATCTCCAAAATCTTAGCAAATAGGCTAAAGTTAGTCCTGAATTCTTTGATCTCTGACAACCAAAGTGCTTTCTTACATGATAAAAGAATTGGTGATAATATTTCCATTGTTCAAGAGTTGATGAAAGGGTATCAAAGGAAGAACAACCCACAGAATTGTATCATAAAAGTGGACTTTAAGAAAGCTTTTGATCATATTGAATAGGACTTCATTCTTCAAGTTCTAAGACTCTTGGGGTTCCCTAAGGAGTTTGTCAATTGGGTTGATGCTTGTATAACCACTCCTACTTATTCTATACTAGTTAATGGTACTCCAACCAATACTTTCAGGAGTGTAAGGGGCTTGAGACAAGGTGACTCTATCTCCCCATATCTATTTATCATTTGTAAGGAAGTCCTAAGTTAACTAATCCTACAGAAAGTGGGTAATAGAAAGTTCTTTAAACTTCATACCAAATGTAAGAAGATAGGGCCAATCAACTTATGTTTTGCAGATGATCTATTGCTTTTCTCCAAGGTACATAGCACATAGCAAGTCTATTGAACTACTCATATCAACCATGTCTGTATTTAAGGATCTCTTAGGTTTGGAGATTAATTTTACTAAAAGTCAGGGCTAATATAATCGAAAACATAATATCCTCAATAATGGGAATGAACAGAAAGCTAGCTTCACTGTCCTATTTGGGGCTTCCCATCACCACAAAAATAATTCAATTTTTAGAATGCCTTCCCTTGATTGATAAGATATAAACAAGATTGGCAATGTGGTCTAATCCAGTGCTCTCTTTTAGATGGAGATTGCAACTTATCACATCAGTGTTGAATTCCCTACATATATACTAGTCCTCCAACATTTCTCTAGCTAAAAAGGTTATCAAAACCATTGAGAAGCTTTTCCGAAGATTCTTATGAGGAAAACCTTAATTCAGATAGTCATTTTGCTAAGGTTAAGTGGCAAGAAGTTTCCAAAAGGAAAGAAGAAGGGGGATTAGGCTCGATTCCAGTTGCCTCTTTTAATAGAGCAACATTGATCAAGAATCTTTGTAATATCCTTCTGGAAAAGAAATATCTCTTGATTCGATGGTTTCACAGCTATATTCTAAAAGGTTCTAGTATTTGGTCTATTCCTATAAAACCCTCCCTCTCCTGGCCCTTAACCTAGCTATTGAAGCTTAGACTTATTCTTGAACCTTTGGTCTCATGTAAAATCGGGAATGGAGAAAAGACTTACTTATGGTTTGACAACTGGACAGGTAAAGGATCCCTAACAAGATATCCTCAAGCTCTTCAACTTTGGAATGTTTTTCCTATCAACGCGAAGGTAAAATCTATCTTACTAAGAGGTCAATGGAACATTCCAGTAGACCTACAGTATCTGACACCTAACTATCAACTAAATCTGGATAAGGAGGACACTTTCTAATGTCTCAACCTGCCTCCAAACACCTTCAACATTGCAAGATTAAGAAATGGCAAAACAGAACAGTACATGTAACACCCCACTCCTGCATGACCCGAACCTGACATCGATGGTGATATCCGAGTCCGTGCCTCGCGAGGGTGGCGTGCTACATCACTCAGTCAGTCAAAACTCAGTATAAATATTTTTCTTTTTCTTAACACATGCACACACACATTATAATTTATGCGGAAAACAATTTACATGCACACACACATCATATTTACA
>JANZLD010000237.1:75745321-75755970 GCA_026413575.1 Erythroxylum carthagenense
GTTACAAAAGTTGTTTCTTGTTTGTTAACCAACAGTAGTATATAATTCAGAGAGTAGTGAGGAAAAAGGCAGAGAATGATATGTATTATTGTCTGAAGAGTAAGGTAGGCTCTTGAAAAGCTACCGGAGACATTTACCATTCAATACAAGTATACTCTGTTCTCGTTGCTACTCCATTGTTTACATTTCCAGTACACTTGTTTCTATCAGATAGTTGAGCAGGAGACTGGAGATTATGGTTCATTGACAGAGGGGCAACATTGTTTAAGCATAACAAATGAAGGAGGAAGAAGTCAAATTTTGATTTAGTTGAGAATCTGTAGCATATATACGTAACATTTCTATTCATTGGTAGCTAGTATAGCATGTATATGGGTGTAACGAACTTTGAAAGAATCAGTTAATACCTAATAAGAATTCTTCTCTCTTCTCTCTCTTTCTGAATTTCCCAAATTTTTAAACCTAACTGCAATTTGGAGTTCACATACTTGACCCTAGCATTTGGTATCAAAGAAATGATTCTAGGAGGTGAAGAATGGTGACGATGGAAGGAGCAAGATCTCAAGACTTGAAACGATCTGAAGAAAGCATGAAGAAACAAATGCAGGAGCTGTGCAAATCTGACTTCTTGTTGCATAACTTGGTGATGCCTGAATCTATAAGGTAAGCTTGTTCTTGACGGTGAAAAAATGGAATCCTAGAAATTTGCAGTAAGCATACAATTTGGCCAAGAAACAAGAGGTGATCTTTTAGCAAAGTACAAGACTACATAGAAGTAATGGAAACATGTACCCACACCAATTCACAGAAGAATTACGGAATTCTACAGCAACCCCAATTTACAAACAAATCCAACAGAGAACATAGGTTTGCAAATGCCACCAGTAGTAAAGAGATGGATGAAAGAAGAGCCAAGGGATTTTGTTTTTGGTGTGACGAGATATTTGTGTTGGCACATAAATACAAGAAAAAAATGATGCACATGCATATAGTGGAGGATGTAATTGAAGAAGAGGATGAAGTGGTTGAGCAGGATCAAGAGATGCAATCAGCAATATCCTTACAAGCAATAACGGGTATTGTCTAAGGAAATTTTCAACAAATGAAAGCGATTGGGAAGTAAAATAATTGGAATATACATACTATAATCAATGGAGAGAGTACTAATAACTTCATCGAAGAAAATTTGATAGAAAAAGGAGACGGAAGGTTAGAGGAAATCGAACCACTCGCTATCATAGTGCGAGGAGGATTACAAATTGTATGTAGAAAAAAATGCAGGGGCTTTTGTTGGTTTATGAGTGGCTAATAGTTTGCGATTGATGTGTAAGAGGAAGCAACATGGTCTTCGAGGTACAATTTTTGGCTACCCTTGATACCATAATTTGCAACTACAATAAAGGTACCTTGCAATTTGAATGAAATAAAAAAATGGAGTTGAACAATGGTCAATATGGTGGATCTTATGAAACCACTTGTTATGTGCCTGTGCTTAGGATCGAGTCCAAGGACAATTATCAAGAAAGTTAATATCTTTTCCCTTATTTACGTTGGTTCCCTTCCATGCAGAAACTATTTTTGATGTTGAAAAATCGAATAAGTACCTTGTGTCATAATTGAGAAATTCTATGGCTCGAATCTTTAGTATTCTCTTATTTATTACCTATGTCTACTCTTTAGGCAGAATACCGTCACCCATTTTTACTAAAAAACTACAAGAAACCACAGAAATTGAAGAAAGGGAGGAAGAAACAGATGTAGAAATAGAAACAACTTCCAGAACAAAGGGGACTAAACAAAAACTTGTCAAGGATAAGGCCTACCGAGATTGGACTCAATTATTCCACTTCTAAGCTAATTTTTAGGATAACTTGTTGCTTACTTTATTGCATAACGTAATAGCCTTATATAGGCAAAGAAACATAAAAGTTCCACCTAAACTAGGACTCCTAGAAAGACTCCTATTCAAGTTGTTTTTATTAACATGACTATAACAAAAACTAGTGTAGAAATAATAGGGAAATAATAGACTACTACTAAAAATAAAATACTCCTCTAATAGACTCCTAATAAAACACTCATCTAATACAGACTCCTAATAAAACACTCCTCTTTGCAAGTAGCTGTTATCCGCCTCATAGGTTCTTCCCACAATGCATCCATATCACCACTAGAAGAGGAACGAAGAAGTGGATGAGAAGTTATGGAGTTGTTTGTCAATTCTTGTTATTGCAAAAGGATGAGCATAGGCAATGGGGTACTTCACCACAATGTTGTCTCTAGATGATGCAGGTGGAATTGTCTAGAAATGAGTAGTGGAGGTAGGGGCTTAAATTGCATCTATTGAACATGTCAGATTTCAAGGTTTCAATCTCTTTGCTAGTTAGCACAGAGTGGGAACATACTTTTATCCTTTTTTTTAGTGAGAAATATATGCTATATGAAAGTTATAAGTTGTTAGATGAATTTCTATTCAAGAGCCACAATGGTTGCCATCATCTAGACTACAAGACCACAAAATTTATTGGAGCAGGAAACTGGTGCAGTAAACTTAAGGCCCTATAGATATGCAGGAATGCTAAAAGGAGTTTGTACAAGGACTGGTAGATGACATGTTGAAGCAGGAGATAATTCAAGAGAGTGCAAGTCCCTTCTCTTATTCAATCATTTTAGTAAAAAAGAAGGATAGTTCATGGAGCTTCTGTTTGGATTATAAAGCTCTTACCCTTAATAGAAAATTTGTTAAATGAGTTGCATTGAGTGGAATACTTTTTAAAATTAGATTTGAGGGCTGGTTACGATCAAAAACAGATATGTTATGGATAATGTACATCACATTCAAAACTCACGAGGATCATATGAATTTCTTGTTATCTCATTAGGCCTTACCAATGAACCAACCACTTTTCAAAGTTTAATTAAATCAATTTCTAAATTCTATTTGAGGATAAGTCTATTAGTTTTCTTTGATAATATTTTAGTGTGCAGTCAAACATGAGAACAACACCAGAATCATCTTAGTGAAGTCTTACAAGTGTCATGGACATAAAAATTATATGTAAAACTTTCTAAGTGTTCATTTAGAGCCAAGCAAGTGGAGTATCTAGCCATCAAATGTTGAAGGAGTTGCTACTGATCCTACGAAAATACAAGCAGTGATGAATTGGCCAATTCAACAAACATTGAAGCATCTGAGGAGTTTCTTAGGTCTAGCAGGGAACTACAGGAGGTTCATCAAGAACTACAATCAGCTGAGCAAACCATTAACAACATCGTTGAAGAAGAACACCTTTGGATGGAATAGGGAAGCTACAGATGCTTTTAAAGAACTAAAGACAACATTGTCGAATTTACCAGTCCTAGCATGGCCCAACTTCTAAAGGACTCAGTAATAGAAGCTGATGCAAGTGCTGGCAGCATAGGAGATTTGCTAATGCAAGGACACCTACTAGCTCATATGAGCAACTGATAGGAAGCGTACAGATAGGCAGTTTGAAGTTTTTGAATGGGTGATATGAAACTTAAGCCCTACCGACAACACAATGTGGTATGTTGGGAAAATCATAAACTGTCTTCTTTGTTCTTTAGTCCTTTTAGATAATCAGCAAGATAGGATCAGTGAAGTATAAATTACGATTGTTGGAGGAATTGCAAAAGCATCTCATTCATGTTTCACAACTCAAGAAGCATTATCGGATTCCAATTGAGTTAGTTCAGTTTTGCCCATGTCCTTGCCAGCTGATACATGATATCCAGTGGCTATTCAAGACAGAAAATTGGTAAAAAGAAGAAATCGACCGACGGTACAGGTATTTGTTCAACGGTCTACTGAGGACAACAAGGATGTGCTATGGGAGTACCTACATGATTTACAATAGAGGTATCCTAAAATTAAACATGTGAACAAGGTTGCTGAGGTAGGGAATAGTGTTATGATAGCAAATTGGAGGGAAGAATGTAGAAGGAGAGTTGAGTAGAAGACTGGAGATGATGGTTAGGTGACAGAGGGATGACATGGTTTAAACATAATAAACGAAGGAGGAAGATGGTAACATTTGATTTAGTTGAGAATATGTAGTATACATGTGTAATGTTTCTTTTCCTTTGTAGCTAACAGCCAGTATAACCATTGTATATGGATGTAACGAGCCTTGGAAGAGTTAGTTAATACCTAACAAGAATTCTACTCCCTCTCTTCTCTCGCTTCTCTGAATTCCGAAATTCTTAAACCTAACTGTAATTCGGCGTTCACAAACTTGACCCTAACAAGCAATATTAAAGAGTTGCAGTCAAAGATTTCCAAAGATAAGAATCAAAATCCTAGTACACTTACCTCTCACTTGCCACTATGAGAACAGAGTATGTAACACAATTTGGGCACAAGCCAAAGCTTTTCATATCTGATAGAACTTCAATGGCCCTTGGGAGTTGGTCCCCATCACCTGAAACAAATTTACCATAATCAGAGAACAGTTCTCATAGTGAACAACAAAAATATTTTGACAGCAAATAACAATATATGAAAGATTAAATTAATTGACACCGAATGGGCTTATACTGAAAGTTGCCAGATCGTTTTGAAATGATAAATGTCCACTTACATAAGGCTGTAATCAAAGCATTCATAGTTGAGACTGTTGGATTCAGTTTACAGGCTTTAATCTCCTCATATAGCTCCAGTGCCTTCTGCCAGTTCTTGGCCTGAGAAGTGAAGAGAGGAACATTTGTTACAATAATAGCATGTTCTGCAGTTTGAGATTTATTGGCAGCAGACTGACAGAAAAATATTGCATAACCTTGGAAGAAAATAAGGAATTATATTTTCTCACAATATTTTCACTCTTTCCATAGTAGAAAAATTATGCCAATCGGAAAATAGTGCCAAATGGAAATTTTAGACAGAGCCTTATCTTTTAAAACAATAAGGAAGCTAGCTCTCAGAACTTCACATCAATGGATGCTGAAACCATAGTGAGCGGAGCTCAATTCTTTACTCACTCATCAGTTTAAACTTGGGAAGGGGGATTTATGTTGTTTCTTAAATCAACTATACAGCAAGAAGTGAACCGTTTCAATTGTCAAAAGCATCTTATTGCAGGACTGAAGAATTGAACATACATTGCTGCAAGCTCCCATCAACGAGCTATATGGTACAATCCCAAGTTGTGCTCCTTGAATCTTGGCTTCCTGAAGAATTTGAAATGCTGCATCAACCTTTCCAGCATGTCCTGCTACATCTATCAGTGCACTGAAAAACACCTGGTTCAAAGAATAAACTTGGTATCTCCACATTGACATATTAAAGAGTGTCTTTAAGAATGACAATCAAACTAGAGCCATAATGCACAATGAGAGTATGACTGCCTCCCCTTTTACCAAATAACTAAAAAACAATTCTCTAAATTTTGCTTTCACAAACAGGCAGTCAAATCACCAATGTTATTCCATCTGCATAAACATGTACAGATCTAGAATGTAATGTGCAACTCCTTTTACATGTGATATACGAGAATCATAATCATAAATCAATACCTCATCAGGAACCACTCCTTTTCTTTTCATGTCCTCGTACACACTGCAGGCAAAGTCCCAATCACCAGTCTGGCTACAGCAGTTCACAGCAATTGTATAAACCTCTGGAGTGCCCTTGATGTTGTACTCATGGACCATTTCATACACTTCTTTTGCCCGATTAACCTAAACACAAAGACTAACCATTTGGACCCTAAATCTATTGACTAAAATAACCATGTCAAGAAAATATGAGTTAAAACATAGTACAGACCTGACCAGTATTGGCACATGCCTTTATCAGGGCACCAACAGTGATATGATCAGGATCAATTGGCCGGGTCTCCGCCTGCATTTCTGCTAATACATCAAAGGCTCGATCCACTGCTCCCGATTGGCCACATGCAGTGATTAGTGCATTAAAGACAACTCGGTCTGGCTTCACATTCTACTGCAAGCAACATTTATCAGTAGGAAGATTGGAAATTAACTTAAGTTTTGGATGCGGCAGCAGACAGAAAACACAGCCTCATCCCCAAAATTGTCAGTGAAAACCAAAACACAGAGGATAAACTAAGTTCCATTGGCAGTTATTCAGAACATCTTTTGCAATATTACCTTAGAACTCATTATACCATAAGCACCAAAGGCCTTGGCTACTTGTCCAGCTCTGGCACAACCATCAATAAGTGCTCCATATGTGTGGATGTTGGGCTCAACTCCAGCATTAACCATCTGATGAAATACCTGAAAGGAACAACTCATCATTATATCCATTAGTACAAAACGTATTTATAATCCATTTAACTATGCTATACTATTGTGTAGTTGACGAACATGGTAATATCAATAATTGGAATGATTAATAAGTGTTGTCTATTCAAATAACAGGTGTAACTGAGAGGCCCTTAAGCAGATAGTATAAAAACAAAGAAATTATATTAGCATGTGAAGGAGCTTTCCTCAGAAGACAAAGCAGAAGACAAAGCATCAATAGAGACTATCTTTCAAGATCTATCGAAAGAAACCCAGGAAAGCTTACCTTCCTGCTTTACTCAATGGAAAAGCAAAAGGAAAAAAAATTCCAACATTATTAATGATAAAGACAAACCCTGACAGAAATTGTCAGGAAAGTTATCAAAAACCACTCAGTTTTCCCTGAATACTAAGGCACAAAAACAAAGAAGTTAGCATACTTCAAACATTGCATCAACTCTTCCACTTTTGGCACATGTTGATATCAAAGTTGTGTAAAGCTTGCAATCAGCTTGGAACCCAGCACCTTGAGCAAGTCTGAGAACTTGAAAAGCTCCTAAAAAAAACAATATCCATGTCAAGATATGAAGGAGACATTAGAGAATGCTATTGCCAGTTTCATCACCAACAAAAAGAAACCTACCCTCTGAATCCTTGGAACTTGCACACACAGACATTAGCATGTTAAATGTACTAAGTGTTGGGTTTGTAACCAACTTGCAGAAATGAAAAGCTTCCTTTACGGCGCTTTTAGTTTTGCACATTTGAAAGAACTTTGTATGATAAACCTAGAATTAGAGATAA
This sequence comes from Erythroxylum carthagenense, assembly GCA_026413575.1. Taxonomy (NCBI): domain Eukaryota; kingdom Viridiplantae; phylum Streptophyta; class Magnoliopsida; order Malpighiales; family Erythroxylaceae; genus Erythroxylum; species Erythroxylum carthagenense. Next base: position 75,752,393 of record JANZLD010000237.1, read on the forward strand.
AATAAGGTTAGCGAAGTGAGCAGGAAGCTAAACCTTATAGTGATAGAGCCTTTAGTAAAGGTTAAAAGAGTTAGCCTCACCTTATTCATGTCTAGCATATCTTTCTTTTTCATGTCTTCAAGCAAATCAACACATTCAGATAACCTAATAGGTGCATTCAAGGGTAAGATTGAGGTTTTCAGAAACATCATAAAGTAATAAATTATCCTAGACTTTAGCACCCTAATACTCAAAACTGTGCTCCATATGTTTGCAGAAAAAAGAATATGGTTCTCTTGCAATTGAATAGAAGATGATAGCATCTTCGAAAGAAAATAAGCAAAGATGGCTGAAATGTTTGGACATGTTTATCACCTCCCATTTCTAAGCAAACGGTTGTAAGCAATGATGGCCTGCTGCAGATGGTCTTTGTCATTAACATGTTTGCCATTTGGTTCAGGGAATTGTGGCCTTTTTGTATAGTTGTGTTGATCATGATTTCTTCGGTCCTTCTTTCCTGTAAGTTTTCTGCTTCGTCCCACATTCCTGTGTTTAGGTGAAGAATCTCCATGACGTGCAAGAGATTTTGCTTCTGAATCCAGAGGAAATAGTCCAGTTATTGTAAAAAGTTCAATAATAAGGATAAAATAGAAATACATGTCTTATACCCTAAATTATTTAGCAAGTATGCTTTTCAATAGCAGAACCTGAAATTTCGAGGGACTGCTCTGTTGATAATTCTTCCCCTCTATGCACCCGATCTGTCTTCAACAGAGAAACGTTATTGCTCTTCACAGTGGAGGCAAGAGAAGATATTGTCTTAAAACCATTTAAGTTTGATGGAGATTGGAAGATCGATTGGCTTTCCCCATAAAATGTGTACAGATCTTCTGGAATGGATTCCTTTAATATGCCAATGTAGCTGGAAAGGTCACCCTTTTCACCAGATTCATGATTTCTTTCTACAGAAGCAGTTACAGAAACTGTCTTCTCTAGTCTAGGAAGCTCAGAATCAAACCCAGTTTCTTTCTCACATACTTCCGAGGCCAATTCAGGCATGCCCGTCGCAAATACAAGTGGCACAACGCCAACCGACTTGGGGAGTGCAGAAGTAGATACGGTAGGAGCTTCAGATTCTTCTAGGACTATATTATTGCAAGAATCAGGAGAATTTTCTGGTTCAAGCGAAATAGAGCTATTTTGCACCAAAAGACTCTCCTGAACTTGTGCAACCTCCTCTCTAACCTCATATGCAAAGCTGCGTTCAGTTGCCTTATCCAACAAGTCATTATCTTTATCAACTGAATTCTCATTCACCTGAAGCCCAACATCCACAAACCAATCCCCGGTTACACGATTTAAAACGTTCCTCCCAAACTCAGTCAGATCAACACACAGGAAACCTAAGACCTAAATCATTAGCAACATACAAGAAGTCGGGTTCAATTTAGGCAGGACTAAAAACTCGCCAAACTAGCAACAAAATGTTACTCATGGAACAGTAATAAGTAAACTAAAATTACTTACCTCCTTCCCATCATTCTTCTTCTTCAAGTACAGATTGAAGTACGCAACAGGGAGAGCTGACAGAGTCGTCACAGCAACAACAGCAGCAAGAACCGCTTTCGAATCCAACGAAGCGTAAACCGAACTGTTTCTCGATTTTCTCTCCCGAAGTTTCAACCTCCGGCATTTGGTCCGGAATCCGTCGGCAGAAGGTCGGAGGTTGTGGGCACGGCCGAGGAACTCGGGAGGCATAGCGACGGAGGAGGAAGAGAGGTGGGCACATGATATCAGATTTAGGGATTGGGATTTAGCAACAGAAAAGCTAAGGTCCATTGGAATTTGGTGTGTTGTGTTTGAAGAGAGAGTGTGAAGAAGAAGAAGAAGCAGAAGAGATGAGGAATGGCGTGAGAAGCAATGTTCGTTTCTCGTTAACGGACATTTCGGATATCGTTTGCTGACGTGGCGTTACTAGAATTAACGCACCCGCGGTTTTCTACTCTACGTGCGTTCATCGGTTCTCAGTTTGATATCAGCCGTTGGAAGTGCTTACTTATAAATGGACGGTCCAAATTGCTAGACTGAGAAATCAATAAATTATCAGAATTTAATAAGCCTTTGGTCGTGCTCCCTGTTTGGATGGGCTTAAAAAAAAGTTGAATAAGCAATTAAAAATAATTGTTTGATTATAAAATAAAAATATTTTTTAATAGATATAACTTTTTTTGACAATTAAAATATAACTTTTTAAGAAGCTTAAATTTAGAGCTTCTAAAAAAATACTTTTTTAGGTAAAATTTTCAGATCAATTAATGAGTCTATTTTTTTGTCTCTTTTATCTTTATGTTTTACACATAATTCCTACAATATCTACAAGCTTATTTTCATGTTTATTTTTAGAGTTATATAATATTATTTGGCTTTTTATATGTTTTAATATTTATTTTTTATATTAGTTTTACTTATATTATATTCCATATAAAAGATTTGGTTAGATATATTTTTATTTATATTTTATATGGTTTAAAATTATAGAACAATTAATATATTGTACTTTGTATATTGTTTAATATACTTTAAATAATATTTATATGCTTAATTAATTGTTATTACAAAATAAAATATAATTAAAATTAAAAGTGCTTTTTATTTTTATGTTACCCAACAGTCTACTGTATGAGCCTCTTTTTTTAATTGACAACTAAACAGTCAACTGATTTCTTAGAAAAGTTTTTATCAGAAAAGTTCTATTGATAAAAGCTCTATCGGTATAAACTCATCAAATGACAAAATTTTGATTATCAAGCGATAAATATTGAAATAAGCATGAGAATTCTTTTTTCTTTTTTGTCGTTTAAAAATAATCTCTTTATTAATTAGAGGTAAAATTATGAACTAGTATACTTTTTTAAGATTCCACATATCCGCAAAATTTTTATTAGATGTTGATATTGTTATTGTATAAGCATGTGAAATTATACATTTTGTATTCATCAGCACATTTTTTAGATAAATTTAATTAATTAGAATATTGTCAAGGTTTAATAGACAATTTGAAAATATGAAGGAGCTTATTTACCTTAAATGTAAACATGAAGGGTTTCAAGATATATTATATATTGGCAATTTGGCATAGTTTATCCGACGGCATCGTTTCCAAGCAATGATCCATTACAAGAAGTTGCGGCGTTTCGAGTATCGTATGTATGCATGTAACTACCTTTATTCTATAGTATCAGCTCTTTCTACTGCTTCCGTTTATTTGTGGTTTCTGTTCTCTATTCTTCGTTCAATTCGTTCAAAAATCTGTTCACATACAGATGCAGGAACAAAGCGATTCCAAAATGGTAATCCATGTTCAAGTTCACCATTTCTTCTCCCATGGCGTTTTTTTCTTTTTTGCGCAACTTTGCGGGTGTTTTATACTTTTTTTTGCCTTCTTTTACAGCTTTGGAACCTGCCATTTCTTCCCTTTCATACGTACAATTTCTATTTTTATCCGGTGTAATACCATATGTGATCATTCGAAGTTGGTCGAGTCGGCTACATTTGGGCCCGAGTCCAATAACGCAGGCCGATCGGTCGGTCTCGCCCCA
>JANZLD010000237.1:75763359-75786967 GCA_026413575.1 Erythroxylum carthagenense
AAGGTATTGTCCCCTCTGGTACTCGAACTCGAGACCTCAGGGTTTTGTTTCGCTTTAAGCGAACGCCTCATACCATTAAGCCAATGGCATGATACTTAAATGCAATATGAATCTCATTATTATAATGTCATTATAATTTCATTTTCAATATACAATTATCTCGTAGACTTTATCATATACATCTAAACATGTACAAGATAAAGAATACCTTTAAATAATTTGTCACTAAATTATAACCAAAACGATTGACTGTAGGGCATAAAACAACATAAACAATAGCAGACTATGCAAGGTGAAAAGGGTCCAACCCAAAAACAGCCAAGGTCCATTCCATAGATGGACTCCTAACAATATTGTAAGGCTTAAATATCTTGCAGGTTTCAGGCTTACACCACTACGACCAGCTCTACCAACTTATGAGTCACAAAAAAATAACACTGCAAATGTTCCTACCACTACGAATCAGTTGTAAGCCAACTCTTGGGCCTCGTCTGCTTACTCCGTCAAGTATTCTTGGATGGCAGATTATATGTCATATGAAATATAACGAGTCTCATTTTGATCAAAATATGTTGAGTGTTAACTAATTAATTTAGAAATGAAATATGTTAAACTTTGTTAAGAGTGAATGTATTATAATTGATGTCAAAGGAGGTGATTTATTGAGAGTTTGCATGAAAAGCAAACTTTTTCCTATTGATTAGAATGTTAAAATTATGTTTCTTAAGAGAGTAATTATATGAATTTCGCCAAAATTACCTCTGCTAGTGAGTTTATATTATGGCATAATATGTATGGACCTATGAGCGAGGTCTCACTAAATGAAAGCAAATATTTTACATTGTTTATTAATAATTACAAAAGGCATAGTTGGATAGCTTTCCCAAAATACAAAAATAAAATATTTGAAATTTTCAAAATTTTGAATGAAATAATTGAGAAGGAAACAAGCCTCTCACTCAAGCAATTAAGTTTTGATAATGATTTAGATTAAGTTTCTAAAAATTCAAAATTTTCTATATCAAAGAAGAAATCGATCACCAATTGATGGATCTACACACTCCTCAGTGAAATAGAATAATAAAGAGGAAGACCAAAAGCATTATAGAGATGACAAGGAGTACGGTGGTTGAAAAGGAAGCTGATGATAGGCTAGACATTTGATGAGCATATTGGGCAAAAAGCTATAGCAAACTGGGTACCGTCCCAAACCGTTGAGTCAAGTTTAAGTTCTAATACCACAATAAATTTTGGGTCTAACTCCACCCCTAAAGGCACCTTGTAAGGAAAAGTTTACCATATATTTATAAATTATTTTAATATTCTTCACTTGCTCAATGTGTGATTCTTGACACACCCCCTTAGCTGAAAGCAAGGCTAGGCATATGTTGAGCATAATGGGTAATGAGAGACAACAGATCGGGCACCGCCCCAAACTATTGAGACAAGTTTATACTCTGATACCATGATAAATTTTGGCCCTAACTCCACCCCAAAAGATACCTTATAAGGGGAATTTTGTCGTATATTTATAAACTATTTTAACAATCTTTACTTGCTTAATATGAGATTCTTGACACACACTCCTCAACCCAGAGCAAGGTTAGACATTTGATGGGCATATTGGCCAAAGGGCTACATGTTATGCCAAAATAAGTTCTAAAAATACCTAGGCTATCATACTCGCAAGTATATGAGATAGTTATAGTTAATTACCCAGGGTTGTCTCTCAGGAAGGTAAAATTGATTCACTTAAATTAATCTTAAACAAAAATAAAAATATATATCCTACTTCTATCCCGATTTATTGAGTGAATGGTTTAAAGAAAATCACAAAATTAAACTGAAAAGTAAAGTAATTTAACTAGAAGCAAGATTGAATAGATTAATCGAAGTGAGAAACTCTTGAGAATTAATTTTACTAAGTAAAGTAATTTAACTAGAAGCAAAATTGAATAGATTAATCGAAATGAGAAACTCTTGAGAATTAATTTTACTAATTTAATCTCCTATGCATGATTAAGGAGAAATGATTGGATAATTGTCTTACTAAAATTAACAGTTGGGTTCTAAGATCAACTTAAATAATAAACTAAATATAAATTTCGTATTTGACAAGTTATCATCCGAATTAATTATGATAACCTGACTAATAATTACCACTTAAGTTAATAAATTTCTAATTCTTAACCTAAGCATCTATAGTTTCTGGTTTCATATTAAACTTCTTCTCTTGATCCTTCATTTAATACCATAATGATGTAAAGCTTGCTTATGTTTTTACATCCATTCAGTTTAGAATCTATAACTAAAATAAGACAATAACACAATAACTCAATCATGAATATTTGACCAAACTAGCTACATTAATCATCGAGAAAAAGAAATCAGTCCATCATGGAATAAACAAGATTTATCATCTCCATATACTTCAATCTCATCTTTATTAGAATAAAAGAAGTATTAAAGCAATAAACCACGTGAATAACCAAAATAAACTACCAAAATTAATAGAGTATGAGTCTATCAACTAATAGAGGAGTAAATACAGTAAAACAATAGAGAGGTAATGCAACAGATATATCAAAATCAACAAACAAGTGTTTGGATGAGGGAGTTGCAGAGATCTCCTGCCACTCTCAAGCTCTCGACATTGGTTCTCACCTTCTGTTTCTGCTTAGTTCTCACCTAGATGATCGAAGGCTCACACTACTTTCACCTTTATGTTATTCTTCTTCTTTTGCTCACCCGAGTACTCTTTTTTCTCTCCTCTCTTCTCCTCTTCTTTCTCTCTATATGTTTTGTTTCCTAGAATGTCTCGAATGAGTCCCCTCTTGCTGCCAACCTCTCTTCTTTCTATTTGTAATCTCGTTTTTTAGGTTTAGATTTTCGAGCCCTCAAACCTGCAATTGCCACATAATAAGTTGGACAATTAAAGAAAATGGTGTCACAAGTATGCATAAGGTGGTCACACTCACAAGTGTGACCACCATTGTCGCACTCGTAACTTCCACAGTCACGGGTGTGACACCATTTATGCTTGAATTAATTAATTGCATCCAATGTTTACGTCCCATTTCATCCTTTTATGCATAATTCTTCTAATTTGTCATGCAACATTCACAAGATAATCCAATTAACATACATGCAATATCATACCATTTTCACTCAATTCATCTCACATTTGGATCAAAACACAAAAATTTGTAACCAAATTCAGATATGAACGCAAACAAAGTCAATAAAATTAGACACAACATTACAACTGGTCAGACATTGCCCCAAACTATTAAGACAAGTTTAGGCTCTGATACCATGACAAATTTTGGGCTTAACTCTGCCGAAAAGGCACCTTGTAAGGGGAAGTTTGTCATACATTTATAAGCCTAACTCCACCCCAAAAGGCTCTTTGAAAGGGGAGGTTTGTCATACATTTATAAATCATTTTAACATTCTTTACTTGCTTGTGGGATTCTTGACACACACCCCTTAGCCCAAAATAGGGTTAGACATCTGATAGGCAAATTGATATTAGAGCCTAGACTTCTCTCAATTGTTTAGGGCGATGCCCGACTTGTTATAGCTCTTTACCCAATATGCTCATCAGATGTCCAACCCTACTCTAGGCTTAGAGGGTGTGTTAGGAATCCCACATTGAGAAAGTAAAGAATGTTAAAATGGTTTATAATGTATGGCAAACCTCCCCTTCAAAATGCCTTTTGGGGTAGAATTAGGCCCAAATTTGTCATAGTATCAGAGCCTAAACTTGTCTCAATAGTTCGGGGCTGTGCCTGGCCTGTTGTAACCCTTTATCAGGAATCTCACATTGATCAAGTAAAGAATGTTAAAATGGTTTATAAATATATAGAAAAACCTCTCCTTTTAAGGTGCCTTTTGGGATGGAGTTAGACCTAAAATTTATCATGTGATTAGAGCCTAAACTTGTCTTAATGATTTGGATCCGTGCCCAACCTTAGTGTAGCTATTTGCCTAATATATTCATTAGATGTCCAACTCTACTCTAGGTTAGGGAGGTGTCAGGAATCCCACATTGAGCAAGTAAAGAATATTAAAATGGTTTATAAATATATGGCAAACCTCCCCTTTCAAGATGTCTTTTGGGGTGGAGTAGGCCTATGGCATCAGAGCCTAAAATTGTCTCAATGGTTTAGGGCGGTACTCAACCTAATATAGCCCTTTTCCCAACATACCCATCAAATGTTTAGCCCTGCTCTGGGCCAAGGGGGTGTGTCAAGAGTCCTATATTGAGCAGGTAAAAAATGTTAAACTAGTTATAAATATATGGCAAACCTCTCCTTATAATGTGCCTTTTGCGGTAGAGTTACATAAGCTATTTTAACATTCTTTACTTGCTTAATGTGGGATTTCTAACACACCCACTCACCTCAAAGCAAGGTTGGACATCTGATGGGTATATTAGGTAAAAGGCTACAATAGGCCGAACACCGCCCCAAACTATTGAGAGAAGTTTAGTCTCTAATACTAATAAACTATTTTAACATTTTTTAACTTGCTCAATGTTGAATTCTTGACACACATCCCTTTATCCCAGAGTGAAGGGTTTTTCGGATGACTAATAGTAAAAAATGTCACAAATTTAAATATGAAATACCAAGATCTATGTGAATATTGAAACCAAATTCAAGTTTAATATACCTTTCTACAACGGAAATGGGAAAAAGAATTGGTAGTGCCAGAAAAGAGCACATCAAACATCGTGCCCTTATCGATATCCACAAACACAGGATTGAATATCACGCTAAAGGGGTACTAACACCAATATCATCCCTCTTCCTCTCAAGATGAAGTTGTCTGTTAGGGTTATGATTAGAAGACGATCTATCTTCTAATCATCTATATATTTATATATATAGGAAAACCCTAACTAGTTAAGCGTGAATTAGACTAGGCCTAATTCTAAATTGGCCCATTAAATGTTCAACTTGCTTAGTATGCGACCCTGTAGGCTTATTTAATATTAGCAACATACCCAAACTTCTTTTAGGCTCATAAGTTATAAACAGCCTCTAGCAAGACATTATAACTATTCAATATTAAATAAGGTCGAAATACGATATTGTCTCAATCACAACTGATAATTAGAGTATATTATATAATTGGTTCGCAGGGTATACACTAATACAAAGTAGGGCTAGACATCTAACGAAAATATTGGGCAAAGGGCTACAATAGGTCGGGCATCACCCCAAACAATTGAGACAAGTTTAGGCTCTGGTATCATGATAAATTTGGGCCTAACTCTACCCCAAAAGGTATCTTGTAAGGAGAGGTTTGTCATACATTTATAAAATATTTTAACATTCTTTACTTGCTCAATGTGATATTCTTGACACATTCCCTTCAGCCTAAAGTAGGGTTTGACATCTGATGGGCCTTTTGGGGGGAAGTTAGGCTTAAATTTTTCATGGCATCAGAGCCTAAACTTGTCTTAATGGTTTAGGGTGATACTCGACCTGTTGTACTCCTTTGCCCAATATGACCATCAGATGTCTAGCCTTGTTATGCACTGAGGGGGTTATGTCAAGAATCTCACACCGAGCAAGTAAAGAATGTTAAAATATTATATAAATATATGGGAAACCTCCCCTTTTAAGGTGCCTTTTGGGGTGGAGTTAGGCCCAAATTATCATAGTATCAAAGCCTAAACTTGTCTCAATGGTTTGGGCGATGGTTACCCTGTTATAACCCTTTACTCAATATGCCCATCAGATGTTCGGACCTACTCTAGAATGAGGGGGTGTGTCAGGAATCCCACTTGAATAAGTAAAGAATGTTAAAATGATTTATAAATGTATGGCAAACTTCCCCTTTCAAAGTACCTTTTGGGGTGAAGTTATGCCCAAATCTATCACAATAAGGGAGACTAAAAAGAGTTGAGATCTTGTAATTGATAAATTTGCCAAGAAATTGGCATAAATTATCTGATGATGATGTGTAAGAGCCTAAATCTAACTTTTTACCACTTTATGACAAGGAAGAGGTTTTATAAAGGGCTTATGATGAGCATTACTAAAAGATTTAAGTTAGATAAAGACTCTTACTAAAATTTATAAAAGAGCACATTTAATTGTTATTGAGCTAACTAACTTCAAAGAGGTAGCAACTAGGATATAGTGGGTTGCAATCATTAAAGAAGATATTTTCATGATAAATAAGAACAAAATATGGTCTCGGATGGAACCAAAGTTAATTTTGATGGATTAATTAACAAGCTTAAGGCAAGGCTACTTGTGAAGGATTATCTTTAATAGTATGGAATTGAATATTTTTAAGATATTTACACCAGTTCTAAGCATGATATTATTAGGTTGTTGGTTGCATTAGCTACTAAATTTGGCTAAAAAATGTATTGTCTTGATGTCAAGTTAACATTTTTAAATGACTTCATCAGAGAGACCATATATGATGAGCAACATAATGGTTTAAACATAATGGAGAAAAAATGATGATGCATAGTTATTGCAAAAAGTTGATTATAGGTTAAAATAAGTCTCTACAGCTTGGTAAAACATTGTTGATGATTATCTTTTTAAGTAAGGGCTCAGAAGAAGTGGAAATGAAGTTATTCTTTATGTATTGATTGAAAATAAACCGATGAAGTTATTTATGTCATTATGTATAAATAATTTATTGATTACTGGTGATGATGAAGAGTATGTGACTTCATTCAAATAAAAACTTGAAACTAAACTTGAGATGTTTGATCTTAGAAAGGTTCACTACTTTCTTAACATAAAGATTGAGCAAGTTGAAGATTATATTTTCATTGTTCAACTAAAATATGTAGAATCAATCCTAAAGAATATTTATATAGAAAAAGATAAATACATTGGCCAATCCTCTTATTAGGAACTTGAAATTATTAAGAGAAGATAGTAAGTAGAAAGTTTGTGCAACCTTATATAGGAGTCTGATTAAAAATTTGTTAATTTAATAACCATAAGACCATATTTAATGTATGTAGCTAGTTTGTTTTCAAGATTTATACAACATTATAGTATAATACACTTTTTTGAAACTAAGAGAGTTTTAAGATGTGTAAGAGGAATATTAGACTATGGATTAATCTTTAAGAAAGAAGAGAGAAACTAGTTTGATAAGATATGTTAACGATAATTAAGCTAGTTTTATTTATACAATAAACACATAGTTATGTCTTTCTTTAGGAATGATATGTATATTTAGCATTAAAAAAAAAGAAATATTACTCAATACTCAATTGAGTCGTGTTTCAAATAAATGCATATGGCTAAGGAAGTAATTAGTTGATTTCGGCATAAAACAAGAAATTATTGCTTCTCTTTCTATTGATAATAAGTTTTTTTATAGTCAATACAAAGAATCTCATTTAACATAAGAGAACCAAGCTCAATAAATTTAATTTTCATACTATTAGAGAAGCAGAGAAGGAGGGAGAAATAAGACTAAGGAATTGTTCTTTAAAGGATCAAGCAGCAAATATAATGACTAAGTCCTTACCAATAGAAAATTTTGTTTATTTAAGGTACAAACTTGGTGTTTCTAATAAATACAACAAGGAAGGGTGTTGGCGTTTATGCATTTTTATAACATATGAATGCTATTCTACTCTTCAAGTCTAATTCACGTGTCTTTTGATAAGTTCAAAAGAGAACACAGCCTGTGACATGCCCATGTCATAGCCCATATACTTCTTTATTGATATTTCTTTATATGAAATAATCATTAAGAAAATGTAAGTTAAACCATATGCTCAACTTTTGCTTCCATATAGGAGCGGGGCTTGAGACACCCAATTCCTAGATTGTAAAACTCATTGTAGCTACTTCAAAATATTACATGATTTATATGTTCTCTGTGTTCAAATTCATATACTTTACATTCAAATTTTCAAAGAAGAACATGCCCTAGCACACGACGTGTGCATGCTAAAGAATTGAAACATTTTTATCCTTTTGGTAATCTTTATGGTTAAGAAATTATCTTGATAGATGATTTTAATATCAACAAAATGATTTATGTTGAATGTATCTTAATATGGTTAATTGTAATGCTTGTACTCTTATAGCAAATTAATATATTTAGGATGATTTTTAGGTTATTTCTTTTCTTATATCTAAGTTTTTTTATGATGGCTCCTAGTGGCAATTAAGAGGGGATGAATTAGGTGTTGGTAAAGCTAAACAACTATTTTGCATCTAACAAATGCAATTTAACAAAGATAAATATATGATGACAAGATAATTTAATATATATCAATCACACAATTTAAAGATAATTTAAATAATGTAGGGAAGAAGAAAAGCAAACTAATTTATAGTGATTTAACAGATAATTCTTGCTTACATCCACTCTCTAATATACTTATTGGAATTACACTGAGACTTTTCTTTCAACAAGGTAAAAAGAAATCTTCTTACAATCAATCTTGTTTGTATTTGAGTGAAGAGTAATCCTTCCTACATTCTTTTTTCATGGTGAAGTGAACATCAAAACTTAAATAAAATTTAAATCTCAAAAGCCCTTTTTATTCACTTCAGTAACTTATAACCACTTTATATACAACAATGAAAGTTGGAAAAAGTTTTGAAAAACTCTTTAAAATGTATTTATAGAACACTAAAATGATTTTTTATTTCAAAACAAAAAAAAAAACCATGTATTTGTGGTATCTGGGACTTAATATAGTCTTTGGGTTCAAAAACCAACTATTATGATGATTTGTTGCAATACATTGAACTATTATAATATATTGGTTGATTAATATTCATTGTGTAAAATTTTGCCTATTAGAATATTAGTCAACCAATGAAGCACATTAGTTGATCAATATTTAATTATTTTAAGAACAAAAATATCCATTGCAATATTGGTCGACTAGTGTAGTTAGAGTACATTATTTTATATTTAAACATATGTCATTCAACCACTAACCTATATTAGTCAATCAATGTACCTAAAATCTTGATTATAATATTTTCAAATTATCAAAATTATTTTTTAGTGAAAATTTAACTTAAACATTTCTTGTAATGTATAACAAAGAATGTTTTAAAGATCAAAAGTATTTTCTTTAGAATCAAAACTTTAATTCATCTTGAAAATTTATAAGATTCATGTAATAAGCTAAAATGATGATATACTTATGCATAATTAGCCTCTATATTATCAAGTAACTAAGTGGGAATTATAAAAATTATTTCATTTTTAATTATAACCTTGTTGTGCCTTGATCTTCTTTAATCTTGGTTTTATTCTTCATTTGTATGAATTTGATTCCGACTTTTCTTTATTGTCTTTATGAGATTGCTCTTGATTTGTGCATGACCAAATGGCTTTCACATTGCTTTCATCTAAAAATGAAGTCATTAATAGTACTTATATTTTGTTATTATCAAAACATAGATTAAAACTTTCCTTAGTTCTAACATTTGAGATTTTTTCAAATCTTGGTAGATCATATAACTTGTAATTTACTCCACCTTATACATTTATACATCTTGAGGAATAAAAAGATATGTATTATGTTTTTTTTTGTTCACTTTTGTTTCTTGCGTTTATAATGAATATTAGGGAAAAAAACACCTTTCAACTTAAAAAAATTTAGGCGAAAATAATGTAATCGAAATATATATTACTCACATTACCACAATGCTTACTCCTACATCATTTAGATTACTAGTAAATTAACCTAAGGAATTTTTTATTTATACATTACTATTTTTTATACTCTTAATACTTGACTATAAGAGAAGCCATTATTGAGCATATACATTTTGCCACAAGGTAGAACAAATTATGAACATGAGTTACCAAATCCTTTCAAAACTCCACCAATGAAGAAGTTTCTCATATAGGCTTCATATAAAGGAATTGTCATAAATACAAATGGATAGACGATAATGAATACTATAATTAGTAGAAAACTTTTAATTTGCTCAATTATGTCTCCATGCAACCAATGATAGAAATTATAAATATAAATAACAAGGAAATAGAAGTAGAAAATTAATAAGAAATGAACGCAGGGTCTGATTGATGAACAAATACAATAAAACATAAACATAAATTATACCCTTATTGTAGAGCTTGATCTTTTTTCTTAAAATTTATCGTAAATAGTTTTTGAAATTGGTTCGTCACAACTACCATAGTCATACATATGTCCAACCTCTAATGTTATCCACATGATCCAGTTGATAAATCTCTACAAATGGTGTAAGAGGGAATAAGTACTAGTTCTTTTAGGGTCTATGCATATTTATAATAGGGTTTGAACCTTTTAGTAATTTAATTAATATATAATTCTAATTTTAATTAAATGTTGATTATAATTATAATTAATATTAGTTAAATACTAATTGTGCCCAAATTAGAATTAACACCTTATATTATTCCTTATTTGTTAAATAATTTATATTTAATTAAAATAGAATTAGAATTATATATTAATTAAATACTAATTATGCCCAACTATGAACTAGCGTATCTCATATTATTCCTTATTTATTAAATAATTCATATTTAATTCTAAAGTTTATTAAAATTTATAATCAAATCCAATTTGAATAAATTATCTTTTTTCTTTAATCATTCTTTGTATGTGTCTCATTAGATTTTTAAATTTTTTAGAAATTGCTATAAATTATAATCCTAAGTTATATTTAGAATTAGATAAATTAAATAATTTATATACATAGATCGCAATTGACATACAGTAATGCATCATAATTACTCAAATATTAGAATTTCAAAATAATTTTGACTAATCTTTTTGTGCATAATTTTTTATATAATTAAATCTTTTCATTATACAATATTCTGATTAGATATAGGTCACAAAATAAATGCTTAATCTTTTTGATTTTAATCATATTATTATTCCACCATTACTAATTAATTCTATTGATGACATTTGAAAATTATTTTCAAAATGTCTTTTTACCTTGACCAAGAATTTTCAATACTAATCGAGAACAATAAAATATTTTCCCTAATTATTTTAGGATGATGAATCAAATATTAATCACTTAACTACCTTCAATTAATTCATATTATAGCTAATAACTACTAGTTGATTTATTCTTGACAAGGATTTGTTATAAGTAATATCAAAATATATCAATTCTTATATGAGATACTTTGCAGACATTAAGTAAAAAGATCACTTAGACAATCATTACAATAAGAATCTCCATATGTTGACAAGTAATGTCCCATGAATTATCATATTAAGTCAATTTAGTGAATTATTTTCTAACAAGTATCCTCACGTTTGTTTAAGTATCTCTATATTTTACTTTATAAGATCAACTACTTCTTTCATAAGAAATAAACATAATGTGTGTTAGCGTTAGTCTTTTTATATTCTATTAATATTTGGTCTTAATATAACAATAACTAGAAACAATTTAGAATTAATACATAAATGTAATATGAATCTTATAATTATGATCCTATCATAATTTTGCTTACAATGTACATTTATCTCATAAACTTTATCTTATACATTAGTTAATTATACAAATATGGATAAGATAAAAAATGCTTTTAAACAATGATATTATTAAAACTACAACCAAACTATTAATTGTAAAAATAAACCAACATAAACACTATTTCAATTGTTACTCCCCTCTATACTTGAAATAAGAATATTTATACTTGAAAAAAATACAAAAACAAACAGTTCTAATAAAACTTATAATGTCAATTGGTTTTGCTAAATAATTCAAAACGAATCAATTATAAATAATTGGTAATACGTATTTCCACGTACTATTATCTCGATCCTTCTCATTGTATAAGACAACAACGGTATAAACTTGATTTTGTGCTCTCATTTATTCCACAATGTTTTGGTTTTGGTTTGTTCACTCAATGTCGTGCAAGAGCTGGCTTGGAATCAATCTCGTATACACTGCAAACGCCAAGCAAGAAAAGGCAGGCCCAACCCAGAAAACCCAGTGCCCAGTCCACAAATGCCCACCTCTCACTATTGCTGGACCCAAGCACCTCGCCGGATTCAGCCCAGCTCCGGCGTACCCTTTGGCTGCGGTCACCGTCGTTGACACGAACACCAGAAGCCCCAAAACTATCCCAACAATGACACAAACGGTGACTCTACCCAATGCCTTCACTTGTTGATGATCAAAAGCCATCAAAACAGAAGCGAAAAGGAACACAAACCCACATATGGTCTCGAGCCAGAGGGCCTGGGCTGTCCCCAGACCGATCACAGTAGGCCCATCTCGACCTGGGGCAACGACCGTGAGTGTGCATCCTGCGAGAGAAAACGTACTTTCAGTGCTGGAGTTCACCACCACTTTCAGAGCTAGAGCACCAAGAATGCCACCGACACATTGAGCCAAAATGTATATGACGGTCTTTGACACCGGGATAAGACCTGTGAGAAAAGCTGCGAAAGTGACTATAGGATTAATATGACCACCTGAGATTGGGTAGGTAGCTATCAATAGGATTGCGATAATGATTGCTGCAAGGCATGACAGGATCAAGTTAGGCATTTTTGTTTCTGTCTGAATTGTTGATATCACTATGGTGTCCAATGCAAAAACAAGAACAGCTGTGCCTATAACTTCTGCAACAGAAGCTCTCCATATCTGATAAAACAAACATCAGTGAGAAATCGTTACCTTATCATCTGTAAAGGGTACGTACTGGGAATATATATGTTGACTGATAAAAAAGAACTAAAAGTACCGTCAAAGAGAAGAACTCTTCCAAGCCTAGTATACTTCTCACAGTAGAGGAACCCTTCTGCTTTTTTCCTCTAACACTTGTTTCCTCTAACCTGCAATATTGAAGATTATCAATCTAGTTAAATAGCTAGCGTTTGACACAAAAACACCACACACTCCAACAACTGATAAAGATAAAATAGTTTTTAGACACTTGCACTGGG
This sequence comes from Erythroxylum carthagenense, assembly GCA_026413575.1. Lineage (NCBI taxonomy): Eukaryota > Viridiplantae > Streptophyta > Magnoliopsida > Malpighiales > Erythroxylaceae > Erythroxylum > Erythroxylum carthagenense. Next base: position 75,776,306 of record JANZLD010000237.1, read on the forward strand.
GTAGAGGCAAAAGGCTGGATTCTGTTTCCGCTATAGACATTTTCTTCATCCCCAACAACACCTACATGAGAAGCCATGTTCCCTTGATCAATGTTGTGGTTCTTCTCCTTTTCTCTGACTCCCTCATGTCTGCACCTTTCATTCGCAGTATTTATAGAGGGAAGAGAAGTGAAACATGCACAAGCTGGCAACTGGAGTAGATAACTTACAAATTTCCTTCAACTTCAATAACGGCTACTATAGAGGAACTACATATAATATCAATTATTATTACATATGTGGTATAATGAGTAATGACACGTCTTGACAATGTTGTCAATGGGTGATTAAGCAGGCACTAGGTACCAAATCCACATATAAATTACTCAACAAAGAAGAATTTTATGTTGATACCTCCTCTTTTCCTGGAAGTAACTAGCGCTTCAATTTGCGCAGTTGATCACAGTTCACACATGCAAGGATATAAATACGATTTGCATTAATTGCAATCCTTGTAACAACTGATCACCGCCATCCCTTTAGTTGGGGGATCACAATCATGTTGCGTATCCAAACATATCTGCATAATGTATTTTTAATCCTGCCATTTTTTTTCATTTCCACTTTGACTTAAATTAAAGAGTATTGAAATATTTTAATCGTATGCAGCATGAGTTTTTTGAACTTGAAATATATAGAGGTCACCAAACGTGATTTCAAAGCATCTGTAGCATCCTTCAATAGCTGGCTTTTCCTTAGTTTTTGTTCATTTAAAGCCCTTACTTGTATCATCCAAATTTAAGGAAAAGTGTTTCACTTATAACTGAAACTTAAGAGTGTTCTCAATTTCAATGGCAGTAATTTGTGGATTCTATTCCAAAAATTTTTTCCTTCGAAGGTGAACTTTGAGCTCATTTATTTCACATACTACAGCACGACGCTAACATGTTATTTTCCAAAGCTATCTACTTGATCACTTAATTAGACTATAAGAATAAAAAAGTTAAATTATAAAAAGGTTCAATGTAATTAAAAGCTTTCCATTATAATTCTTCAAATCAAGAGCTAAATTTCTTTATTATATGTGTAGAAAACAATTAAAGATACTAAATCCGCCGAACTTAAAGTTCATTCCATTCTAAGTAAATGTTTGAACGATTGAGTTAAATTTGGTGTATAAACATTTCCCTCAAAGATCATTTGTCTGTTCTTCACGAAAAGATAACCATGAATGTGGAGACTTGGCGAGATAACTCAGAACGCTTACTACTCCAGATAACGTGTGCACAAAGACAAAGCTGAAGATGTCCACTTATAACTGTGGATTTATATTATCAACTTTTGTTTGATGAGTTCTAAATTTAATTACCCTCAAAAACTCACCAAAGGCAAAAACCAATAAACTGAAATTTGACATACAGAGAATTTGCACACACTTGGAGTGAATATCTGAATAAATGGTTGCTAATTGCGGCAAAAATCGCTATGTTCCAAATGAATAGTTATTGAAAACCGATTGGGGTTAATTAATTCGCAAACTTCTTTGCCATCAACAAAATAAAAATAATCAAAACCGAAATAATAAAAATACTAGAAATTTAGTAACGCAGTTTGGTACACCTTACCTACGTATGCGGGGCCTTTATTAAGCTAAATAACTTTCACCGAAGTACAATAGATTTACCCAAGACTTTACTGAGCCGACATCACTCAACCCTTGATACTATCACTCAACCTCACTTCCCGTGAAAGAATTTCACACCTAATAGTACGACCGCCTTATACTAACCTCAACAGAGAATTTTTTCAACACTATTTTTAATTAAAAGACAATAAAAATAACTTAAGTACTTAATCAACTAAGAACTGAATGGCAAAATACTTGAGATAAAAGAAAAGAACAACTTCCTGCAAAATTCAACGGCATTGAAATAAATCTGAAAACCATCGCAACAACAATAAGTTGATTCACATAAACATCAACACAAAGCCATAGCTCTAAAAAATTTCAATAACATTATCTTGAGAGCTAAGCAACAAACATTAGCTCACGACGTATGATTACCAAGGTAGACTAGCCACAATAGCATCCACACTATTTCAACTCCTTCGTAATAAATCACAGCACACGATGGTCCTTGTCCACTGCTTGATTTCTTGCCCAACGCCCACTACTTAATTTGTTGTCCAACGCCCACTGCAATGTTGATTTCAATCAACAATAAATGCACTCCACTACTCCAAACCAAAGCCACCTTTGTCTTGTGTACCCAAAAACTATGTAATTAATGCCCACTTCTCCTTTTTAGAAAATCCGTTGTGTTTTCAATCCCAAAGACATGCACACAAAACTATATTCTTCCAATAACAATTAATCCACTTCACTATCGTTATCCCACACCTACATGATATTTGCTTTGCTCACACCCAAGACATGCATCCCAACGTGGTATATGTTTTATTGAAAATTTAGTCACATAAACCCTATGTCGCACACGCATATGAACTTTGTTGCTACACACTCACGGTGAAGATAAACTTCTACAGTGAAAAGGATATCTGCATAATCCCTCAAGTAATGAGAGTCCTACTACAACTAAGAGTCTCACTTCAACCAAGAGTCCCACTTCAACTAAAAGATTATCTATATACCTTTTAAATCTAAGTTATTATCCAATTAATATCTTATATGTCCAATTAATAAATAATGCCAAAACATTGTTTTTCTATTTTGTTATAGTTTCTATTTTTTTTAAATAAGATTAATTGTTTAGGATTAATTGTTTGTTATCCCCATCAGTCAAATAAAACGAACTATTTCTCTGGAGAAAACCAATCAAAGAATTTCATGAATTGAATTATACTCCTTCTAAAATTGTGATTTTCGTCAATCTCCCCCTTTTTGGCATTGTTTGTCACAAATATGAAACTCCACATAAATAATCATAATTGGACATATAAAGATGAAATTCATAATGCTCCCCCTTAATCAAACATTAAGTTTATTCAATCATTCAAATTTCTCCCCGTTGGGACAAAATGATGCCAAAAAGTAAGACAAATAGTCAAATATATACCTTGAAATCTCCTCCTGAATGAAACATTCACCATAAACAATCTGATGTCTCCTCCTTGGGACAAAAAACATAATCATAATAATCACCTATAAATGCAACAGAAGAATCATAAACATACCAAGAAGAAAAATTACCACCATTCAAAACACTGAGAGATATGCCCAAAAGATAGAGAGGTATCCGAGAAAGATCCATTCCGATGAGAGAGCTGAGGAGTCTTCAGTGGAGCTAAGTCACAATGCAAACTACTAAAGAGATGAAACGGTAATAGCAACATAAAACTAAAGTGCTAAAAAATCTTTCCTTTTTTCATTTTGTTTTGTTTTTTGTTTATTTTTAACAACCCAAAAAATACTTCAAAAATGTAAAGCCCACTGTCCCTGTGTCCTCGAAGAATCTCAAACCTGAGCTTATTTCTCGTCACATTATCTCGGTCATCCCTTTCTTCTTTAGAAGTAACTGACTTGTCCTCTGTTTGATCAGTTACTTCACAAACAGTAACTAACTGTGAATATGTACATTTTCTTGTTTTTCCTTCACTACGTTTTTGTGCTTGTACTTGACCCTTTCTAATCCAAGCTTACTTTGATACCATAGGATGCTGTTGGAAATTTAATAGAGTGTGTCTAGATTTTTTATTTTGACCCCTTTGAAACATCATTTGTAACATCTCGGCCTTATGTGCCCGATAACTCCGCAAAAATGACATATTGGTACAAATCTTCGATTCTTTCTCGATGTTTCTTCTTCTCGGACATATCTGGACATATTATTTTTCTCCTCATTTACTTTAGAGCACTCACCCTTATAGCCAATACTTTGAAGATCTCCTTTAACTTTATTAATTTTCAATAAGTTTTTTAGCTTTTCGGTACCTCCATTTAACATTCTCAATCCCTTTTCCGTACTTACTAATTTTATTCTAGCTTCACCAAGCTCATTTGATGTCAACATCAAATTATTTTCTAACTCTTGGATGGTGTTTTTCATGGAGAGATTCTCTTCCTTCAATCTTTCATTCTTTCTACATATTTTTGCCCATTTTTTGTACATTGATTCGTATGGCTCGTAAATGTTCTCTATTTTATCACTTGACCCACTTTCATCACTGTCATAATCTGAGATGGAGCTTTGAGCTTAATTGTTTGCATTTTCCTGAAATTTCCATATTTACTCACTTTTTTGTCTTCAATTACTTCCTTCTCGGTTACTGTTAAACAAGTAACTGGACTTTTGCTGTTTAAAGTAACTAATGCATCATTATTCACAACTTCTTCATTTTTGGATTCGTTATCACTCCAAGTGCTCGTATAGGATTTTTTTCTCTTCTTCATAGTATTAGCACACTCTGCTTAAATATGTCTGAAGCCTTGACACTTATGGCATTGAATTCTCTTAAGCTTTCTTTCTTCCTTTTGAGTTTTGCCTTGTTGATTGAAGTTGTTGTTCAATGAGCTCCCGTCTTTTTGTCTAAACTCAGATCTGTCCTTTTTCACTCTCTTCAGCCACTTACTGAACTCTGGTGTTAATAGCTCTATCTCTTCGTTCTCGTCGGATTCATCTTCTAAGTCATTCACAACTTTACTAATCTCAGCTTGCAATGCTAATCCTTTCTTATTCTCTCACTTATCTCTTAAAAGATTCATCTCAAAGTTTGTAAGGATTTTAATAACTTTTTTCAATAACAGATTAACAATGTCGTGGGCCTCCTCTATTGTTGCAATTTTGGGAATAAATCTTGGAGATAACGATCTCAGCATTTTCTTGACTAATTTGATGTTAGAGTATTTCTTTCCCAGTTGATAAGCCTGATTTGCTATATCTCACAATTTTTCATGAAAGTCTTCAATAATCTCATTCTCATCTATCTTCAGCTCTTCAAACTGTACAGCTAACATCTATAGTTTCGATGCTATCATAGATTTTGACCCTTCATGAATAGTTTGCAAAGCATCCCACGCTTCTTTTGCTGATTCACAGGCTGAAATCATTGAGAAGCGTCTCTCATCAATAGCACTGAATATCGCATGCATTGCTTATGAATTTTTGATTACACTTTCTTCTTCGACTCTTATCCATTTAGATGGATCTTTCTGAACTGCCTCTCCTTTACCATCAATGATCATCGGATGCATCCACCTATGTACTACCGAATGCCAAGCTCTTGTGCTTTGAGATTGAATGAAGACTTTCATCTGTGATTTCCATGCAAAATTGTAAGGGCCCAAAATATAACCTAGTTGAAATAATACATGTTTATGAAAGTACATGTGAGATAGGAGTTATAATTTTGCTACGATTAGAATATAAAAGACTTATGACTTGAATTTTTGATCAAGTGGATTATAGTGAGTAAATTGGAATTAATTGATACCATTAGAGAATTGAAGTATTTAAATGCATATTGATATTAGGAAAGCTTTCAAATGGTAAGATAAATTGGTATATAAAAATTTCAATGATTAAGCCTATAAGTTAGTGACATTTGGCATAGTTAATACGTTGACAAATGGCATAGTTAAGAAAGTGACAAGTGACCTAACAAAATTGTGGCATTTGGCAGCATTCATTGAGTAAAACATGGTTTAATGGAAGTGTGACAAATGGTCGCTTAAGTGCAGGACATGTGTGACACATGCAAGAAGACACATGCCTTATGGAGTTAGTGACACCTAGGTGGTGATGAAGCAAGTTTCTGCTGGAAACTTTTCTGTTTTGCTCTTTTTATTCACCTTGCTTTCTTCTTACACGAAGCCTCCCATGTCCTCTCTAACTTCTGGAATTTTTCTGGTGTTTGGAGTATCAACCTTTGGAAGCTTTGTAAGTTATTTCATTAATAAATAGGTCTTGTGATTCTATGTATTATTACTTCATTAATGCTGGAAACTGGTTTGGATGAGTGGTTCTACTGGATAGGTTTCGGTATTTTACCCATATCTTTCTCTATAGGTATCCAAATTGGATGAATTTAAATTTTTATTAAACTAGAAACCTATATATGAAATTTTCATAAAGGTGTCGAATTTTATTTCTGTTACTAAGTATGTCAAAAGTTGGCTTGAAGTTGAGTATCTGGAATCTGTCACTATTTGTGAACAATATGTAGTCATTTGGGGATAATTTCCAAAATACTGATCTAAATTGCATAAACTTGGTGTCAATAGAAACTTAAGACATAAAGGAACAAATTTGTAGAAGAATGTTTGGCCTAAATTCTTCATTTTCATTGTCAAAATGATAGTGTAACATTGACCCAAAAGTCTATTTTGTGGAAAAGCTGGAAGAAATGAAGTGTTTTCACTGAACTTGCTTTGGTATTTCGATTATAACTTGCACTTTGGATCTTAAAATGAGTTGGCTCTTAATTCAGATTAAACTAGAGACATATTTCTACAACTTTCTTGAAGAAGTTGAATTTTAATTCTGTCTCCAAGATTTTCAAATTTTGGCATGAAATTGAGTCTTGACTTAGGTTGTAGCACTACCAGGGACAGAAATCATATCCTGTGGTTTTTGAATAAACTGTATTGATGTAGGCCGAAGTAGACTGAGGTGTCTTAATCAAATTTAAAGCTTATTTAGCTTTAAAATGGTATAAAGTTTGTAATTTTTGGATATTGGAATTGAGAGTTATGAGGTGTACAACTTGGAGGCATGATCATGCATTAGTCAAAATGTCAAATGTACACAGTCTGTGGTATTTTGAGCATAAATCATTGAATACTAAACCAAAGTGGATGAACTTGGTATCATTGGAAACCTAAGACAAAGACAAAAAACTTTCTAGAAGGAAGTATTACCTAATTACCTCACCTTCCTGATGAGAATAATTTAGCAAAGTAGACCCGAAGGTAGATTGTGAAATAAATTTGGATTGAGGGATTGAGTATGATTTCACATGATCGATAATGTGATAAGATTAAGGATAAGAAACCCAAATTTTGATATAAACATACATCATACATATTCAGTATACATGACTGTGCATAATTGAATTCATAATTGTGCACAATAGTAACATATGTTTGTATTGAATATTTTAGAGAAACCCTTAGAGCAACCGATTCCAGATATTGTCGGGACTTCGAGACAATAAGCAAACAAGGAGCTTTTGTAAGTAATTTAGACGGTAAATTTTTTGAGTAACCTAAGATGGTCTCACCTTAATTTACTAAATTGAAATTGATATTGAGAAATGTGTACTGAATTGTGTACTAATTCTAGACATGAAGGTCCGAGGTATTGATTGATGAATGTGATATTGAAGTGCTATTTACCTTACTTTGTTCTGCTTGTTGAATTTGATTTACGCTGATTGTGTTCTGATTTCTGGACAATGATTGTCCGAGGCATTTGATGCATGTTTATATCATTGGAAGTGCTACTTGCATGTGAATATGATTGACTACTTGCTTTGCACATGAAATGTCTGAAATGACCTTGTTTTGTTTTAAAACTGTTGAGTCCTAGTTGTGGGTAAATAGGCATGCCTGGAAGGATCTGCAGCTGCTCCTGTGACACTTCGGTGTCGAGACTTCGGTTACTCCTGGACACTCAGTGTCAAGACTTCGGTCTCTCCTGTATAAGTCTCGTTACCCACCTCTGTAAATGGATTTGTAGTCCTCTAATTTTGTAATATGATATATGTTTAACTCTAGCATAAACAAAAATTGCATTCTGATTCTGAAAGGTTTATACCCTCTTGTGATATTCAGTTCTGATAAGTATAAAAATCTGTTTTGAAATGCATTATGTCTTATTTAATGTTAGGCAATCTTTTAATGTATGTTTATGCTGTTATATGATTTCGTATGATGAGTTGTGCATAGTTTAGTTATTACTCACTAAGCTATATGCTTAGCATGGTAGATTTGCCCCGTGTAGGTTCTGAGTGACGTTTATAAAAATTAGGACAAGACAACCGCAATGACCAAGGAAGTCTAAGTGTGTAAAATATTTGGTTTGACTTTTAGGCTTGTATTTGATGTGTATGACTTTTCAATTTGTTTGAAGGTTTGTAATAACCTTAATACAAGTTGGTCTTTGAATTTATGGTGTGTAATATGATAAGCACAGTATGAATGATATGTTAAGTATTGTATGGTTGATTTGAGATTCTGAAAATGCATGTATGAAATGCTCCGTCTCGCTTGGATTTGTCTCACTTCTGTATATATTTTTTGTTGTCTGCGTGGCGCCCCCGCATCTTCCCAGGGGGTATTAGGGCGTCACATCGATACTTTTATAAAGCTTTATTATCAATGGATTGAAGTATAGTTGATGCAGCTAGTGGAGGAGCTTTGGTAAACAAAACACATAAAGCGGCCAAACAATTCATATCAAATATGGCCTAAATTCTCAACATTTTGGGACAAGGATGGATGGAGTTGTTAAGCGTGTGAATGAGGTAACACGAACCTTGAGGATAAAATTTCATATCTAATTGCTCTAGTTCATCAAATGATTATAGGTTAATTGCAATTAGCATGAGTGTACAAAAAATGCTCATTGTATGGAAATTATACAAATATATGCCCTACATTGCAACAAGACTCCCTCTAACCTACATTGCAACAAGACTCCCTCTAAGAAGCTAATGTAATAAGTGGATTTCCTACAAAAATATGACCATTATTTCAATCATTATAATCCAAGATTAAGGGATCATCCAAACTCTAGGTATGGAAACCAAGAAGGGCGCGACAAAGATATCCACCTCACAACTCAAGCACCTACATATGTTTAACCTCAATCTTTAAATTCAGGTATGTCTTTAGATGAAATTGTAAGGCATTTGCTACTAATACTAAAAATTTTCAATAAGAAACAAGAGAAAACTTTCAAAACTTATGAAATCAAATCACTCAATTAGCCATCTCTATTAGTAAATTGTAAGCACAAGCATCAGGAAAATTACTGCCCCAAATTATGGTGAATCCTAAAGAGACTACGAGTGCAATGAGGTTGAGAAGTAACAAGAAAATTCAATCTAGATCTTCTTTATCAATGGAGGTAGAAAAGAATGATGAAGGAGAAAAGAAAGATGACATTCCAACTCAAGAATCAACAAAGGTTAAAAAAAAATTATTTATCTTCATCGATATCAACTAATACACATGTACCTTCTTTTCCTATAAGGTTTGCTAGAACCTTCAAGAAGGCATATATCAATATTCTACTTTTAGAAGCCATTAAGCAATTTTCAAAATATGCAAAGTTCTTGAAAGAACTAAGCACAAATAAAAGGATGTTAAAGGACAAGTAGAGAATAATTTGGGGTAAGAATGTATTAGCTATGATAAATAGAAAATTACCAGAAAAATGCAAAGATCTAGGTATGTTTACACTTCCATGTGTTATTGGTGATAAGAAAATTGAGCATGTTATGCTAAAATTAGTACACCTATTGATGACATGCCACACTCCATTTATCAAGCTTTAAATCTAAATTCTTTGCAAGAATCTTGGTAATTATTTAACTAGCTGATCATTCTTATGAGCATCATGTTGCTATTATTGAGGATGTTTTAGTCTAAGTCAACGATTTGAAATTTCCAGTAGATTTTCACGTCTTAAAGATGGGTGGAGATAGTGCTGAGCATTTAGCTTTGATTTTGTTGAGAAGGCCATTTATGAAGATAACTAAGATGAAAATCGATGTGGAAGAGGGTACTCTTTCCATTGAGTTTGATGGAGAGATAACGAAGTTCCATATTTTTTAATCAATGAAGTACCCTAATGATTTTCAATCCTTCTATCATATAGATATTATGGATTCATTTGTGCATGATATTTTTCAAGAAGAAAGTGTTGACAATGAGTTGGAGTTTAAGGCTAAACTAGAAGTGAATAAGCATGTTAATGGAACTTGTGAAGCTGTAGAATTATTATCAATCATATTAATAAATTTGAAAACTTTAAATGTTGAACTTACTATAACTCATAAGAAAATGTTTCCTTCTATTTGCAGACTTCAAAGATAGAATTAAATGGCTTACTTGATCACCTAAAATATGTCTATTTAGGTGAAGAACAGTTATTACCTATGATCATGTCAAAAAGGTTTATTACAGGGTAAGAGGAAGGGCTAATAGCATTACTTGAGAAGCGCAAAACTGCAATTATGTAGAAGTTTGAGAAGACAAAGCTTCATCGAGCATAATGACTTTAAACAATTACACTTGGTGGGACGCAACCCAAAATATGATAGTTATTATTAGTTTTGTTTTAGTTATATATAGTTTTCATTTGCTTGTTTTTTAGGTGTTGGTTTATTGGCTTAAGGGGAAAAAAAAGGTTTAAGAGGGAAAAAAAAGGTCATAAAATTTCATAATTGTAACACCCCACTCCCACGTGACCCGAACCCAACATCAACGGTGATATCCGAGTCCGTACCTCGCGAGAGTGGCATGCTAAAACACTCATTCAGTAATCGGTACATTTTTTTTTGAAAACAATATATACGGAATTCAAGGCCTAATTTGGGTCCTCATTCAATCATATACAATTTCATTATACACAATTTCCAGTAGCCACTCGGGCCCATTTTCCAAATACAAATATACACTTTATTACATAAATAAAGACATGCAATGCAGACGCGAAC
>JANZLD010000237.1:75809294-75819733 GCA_026413575.1 Erythroxylum carthagenense
GTCATGAATGCATGTATACCATGTGCATGTACAACACAATCATCATTTATCGAGGCTATATGATGTATGTTCATGCCGAGATATAATTCAATACTCCTAACCCGTCCCAATTTACTAAAATATCCTTCCCATCGGTGATGGGATGTTACAGGTTCTGATATACCTGTATCACACTCCATAAGTCCTTCTTCTATGTAGTCTACGATATAATCGCATCGTACCATGTCTTCCATAAAAATACCTTTGACATAACGATATATTAATATGTACCTTCACCTCGAATTTTCATAATTAAACATTTCGTGGGATATACCCATCTCTCAGGCCATTTTTACCTAAAAACTTCTAAAAAAAACACCCATTTTCTTTTTTAAACACTCCAAGATTCACCCATGTATATAAACATATATAATAATATCTACGTTAGAGAATATACTTTCTAAATATTAGGTTGTAAGCATGTCTATCACCCTAAAATACTAATCAAGTCCAAGCGATGCTTTAACATCTCCTTGATAATCGATTTGTCAACATATCAATTGCATTTTTTAAAATATAAATCTTTTCTAACAAGATCTAACTACATGCTATCAATTTCATGATCTTTTGAAATTTTACATTCTTCACCATATTACTTATTTATCTATCCTTTTTTTGATTAACCTTAGTACCCAAAAAAGTAGTTAGATTCTTATAATTAAAAAAAAAAGGCATACATGTCTAAATGTTTCCAATCTTATCTACTTGGAGGTCTAAAGATCTGCCTCACTTTGTTTGTAACCATACCATGTTAATGCTTTGTTAGAGAAGTGCCCTAAAGGCAATTTCCTTTAGTACTTATTGTACAAATCTTTTTGATTAATAAAAGGCATTTTCATAATTTGATGTTCATGTTCTTTATGAATTGATAATGATCTTAAATCGAATTCATGAAGTCCTTGATATGTTACATAGCATGAAGGAAATTATGATGAAATCATGATAATGAGATTCCTATCATATGTAATTATGTTAGTATCTAAATTATCAATAGTCATAGGATTAATGAGATGGGACATTATTAATCTGAACAGACTAGCACATGTTATACTCCTTCATTGGATTAAGCAATAGATCTCATAAGCTATAAATATGAGTTGTTTAGAGTTAACATATGGATGCTTACTAAGAGTAGCAAGTACATTAGTGACCTATCATGAGACAATCATATGGATAATTTATTCTAGTGTCAATGATAGTCTCATCATAGCAATGGTGCAAATATTCTTAGACTTAAGGTGCTCAAGGATATCTTAGATATTGATATGGTACTTTGACTTCATTCTTTGTTGTCTCTTAAAGGTTGCTTATAGGGTGATAATTGGGTATAACTTGAGGTATTCGAAGGTAATTGAGTAGCCAATAAAGGATTCACCACTCCTGATAGGAGGAGATGATACTCACAGCCTCTTGTTGGGGTTATTACTCGAGAATCTCTGGCCAGGGTGGAAATGTCATGAAGATAGTCTTTAGTGACATATACAATTGAGTAATGAACCTCGTAGATAAGCACTAAGATCACTTGAGCTAGATGTGATGTAGTCAGCCTAGTAGGAGTTGATACTTTAACCATACTCTATATCAAATAGGGTATAAAATGCTGAAAGAACGAATTACACGAGAAAATTATTTATGGAAGGGTTCGTAGTCAAATCACTAACTTTCTAGTCAATTGGGGGTCATGATGTGTTGCTAGATACCGCTTATGAATTACTTGAATTAAGTGTTAATTCAAGTGGCCAACATAACCGAGATCTTAATGGGTCATATGCATTGGAGTTGCAAAGAATGAGTAAAATAGTTTTGGATGAGGATCCAAGATATGGGAGATGCATGACTAAGCTATAAAAGTGTGGTAGTTTAGTGTCATTTGATTGTGAATTATATGACACATGTGAATCTTGCTTATTAGTTAAGATGACAAAATTACCCTTTAAAGAAGGGATGAATGTTTTCATACTAAATTAAGTGGGATTAAAAGCCATTTAATTCCCACTAACTCTCTATTGATGTTAGGAGTTAGAGGGAGACCAAAGAGTGTCAAAGACGGTCCATTTTCGTGTAAAAGTTGTAAGAAAACAAAGTGTCTTTTTGTGAACTATTCACCATCTTCTAAAATACCCTCTCAAAGAACACACCACAAAGCTAGTAATTTATGTATGTTCTAGTCATTCTTCCTAAGAGGTTTTAGGCTTCGCTCTTCATGTGGATATCATTAGAGACGCCCTCCTTTGGTCGTTGTTGTTTACAATAATCTGAAGAGGTGAAGAAAATAAGGAATAAAGGAGATTGTAAGGTACACATCTTAAGTTCATGTTTTGTTTTACTATATCTAATGGCATATGTTTGATTATGTATTTTCTGGGTTTCGTTTTATTTTCCACTGCGTATTCTGACAGTTAATTCATGTGATGCATGGTTAAAACCCAACATGCTCTCTTCCTAATATTGTGTTATTTCATAAACTAGAATTTCTAGCCTCTTTAATTTATTTTCCAGGTTGTTCTAGTTTTATGTGTACCACCTTTAAAACAATTCTGACCTCAATAGACGTTAATCCCCAAACACTACATCCTTGAATATTATCATAAATTTTTAGGCCAAAAAGGCAAAAATTAACATTAATGTTTACATTTGAATACAAATAGGACTTTAACATTTCACAATGTTTAAATTAAATCCCACCGTTTTAAAAAAATTCAAGTTGATCACTATGTAGACAAAAAATCTAATAGGTGTATAATGTCATTAGTTTTCTACCACATCATCACCTATGCAGCTCAACTCTGTTATACATCTTTTATGGTAATTTCCACTCTTTGTTTCCATTCTATATTTGTATAATTTCACTATCATTTTGTTATAACTCTTACTCCATGCCTATGTTTTATTTATGTTTAGGTTTATACTAAAATGAACGACCAAGGAACTTTGAAATTTTCTAGCTTAATTTTCTAAACATCCTTGCTTGTATTCTTTCCTTGCTTGCATTCTTTGTCCTACAAACAATCTTTCAGTAGAGAAGATAATTGTCATTTTTCATATACATGGGTATATTTAGAGCTTCAAATTTGACTTTGTAGAAAAACTGTATGCAATTTTTGGTACAGTAATTAGTTGAAGTTGGAATTTAATTATATTGTATCATTTGTTTGTTATTACTAAAATCATTATTATTTATTTTAATTCAAGGATTTCGAAGTGCAGTTGTTTTGGAATAAAGAACTTTTAAATTTTGAGATAAGCGCTTTTAGTTAGGAATTACTAATTTTCTTTAGATTATTATAAAATATGTTGTAATTTTAAGTAATTCCGGTTCTATGAGGATTTCATTCGAAAATGTAACTCTTCCTATAATCACAATTGACCTTTAGGTTTAGAATTTGAGAGATGTAACTTTTTCAAATGGTACGATGACAAATTTACCAAGAAAGATGTTGAACTGATTCAAAAATTAAAGAAAGAAATATCAATATTAAAGAAGGCAGTTAAAGCAAGCACTGTAAGTACTACTAAGACAAGTACAACCAAAGAGTTTGAGGTGCAAATGAAATTCATAAAGCAAGACATAAATTTATTAGTAAAAGATAAAAGAAAATAGATAAAGTTTATAGTAATGAATATTACGATAGGATTTATTACGTTCACGGTACTTGTTATTTTTAACTATATTATGGGAATATGACATTGACTTACAATGTTAAATTCTAACTTGACTTATATGGAATGTAATGATTATACACTTGATTGTTATACTGTAATGATTTGTCATATCCTCACTTATAAATATTGGGCAACTAATATATGGATATGAATCCATAAGTGACAAACATAAGAATATCAATATTTAAATGGATTGGCATTGATAAGTACACATTACGTCAATATGAAAATGTCAATAGTATAAACATCAAAAGCCATCAACATATATGTCAATAGTGTTATGCCAGCATCTCATACATGGAAAAAGCATTAACATATTTGCCAATAATGTTATATTAATAGCACATATAAATATATAGAAAAGTCCTTCCATATTGATTTCTTCATCTGTACTTGATTAGGAAAATTTTTCTTGTGATGATATGGCAAATGATGCTTTCTTTTTGTTTGTGTTAGCTTAAAATTGTTGTAAAGTGATGTTAGAATGTCCTCTAAACTATAAATCCATTTTTTAAAAAATGATAACTTAAATATGTGTAGATCAATATCTATAGACTTTCTTTTATTGGCATATCCAGATCTACCAACTTAGCAACAAGCATGTAAAAAAATTAGAACACATTTATCAATTATTATAACTAAGAAAAATTGATTAAAAAGCATCCTTATAATATTGTTGTATTGACTTGATACAATAATATCATCAAATCTGTTTACATTACTTACCTATTTTTAATAGAAGCATATTTGTTAGTTATTACAACTAAGATAAATTGATTAAAAGAACACATTCCAACTCGATTTAACATTATTATTAACTATACTTGCACAGTTGACCTATTTTTTGGTAGAAACACATTTGTTAGTTATTATAACCAATTTTCCATTGCTATAAAAACTAAAAGGCAACATACCTGCGAAGATGTCTCTATGATAACCTAATAAACATAATGATGCATATTAGTTACAGCAAGGTTTGAAAATGACTTATATGATTAAAATAAGGTTTTTATACCTGTGAAGCAGCCTCATCATATAATGTTGAGCTTTCTTTGTTGCATTTTCTAAAGTTATAGTAGAAATTGTCA
Organism: Erythroxylum carthagenense; assembly: GCA_026413575.1. Taxonomy (NCBI): domain Eukaryota; kingdom Viridiplantae; phylum Streptophyta; class Magnoliopsida; order Malpighiales; family Erythroxylaceae; genus Erythroxylum; species Erythroxylum carthagenense. The sequence goes on from JANZLD010000237.1 coordinate 75,814,085, forward strand.
CTTTTACTACATTTCTATAATTTTCTTTTTTGATACAATTTATTTGAAAATTTTAATTTATTAGGCTTATTTGGTAACCTCCTTCTTGCAATTTTGGGTTTAACTTGCATTACTCTTTTAATTGGAGGATGTATCACCTTTACTTCACTTAAAGGCTAGAAAATTTCACCATTAATAAGCTATAACACATAGTCATACAAACTTATAAACTAACCTTTCCTCTAACATGAATCTACAAATGCTTTGACCATTTGTTTTAAATGATAGATTATACTAATTGCATATTTGTAAGGGTATCCATATTAGGTCTCATACCCAACAACTATAAATTTGATATCTACCAATCTTTATAATATGTTTTTCATTAGCATTTGAAACTTTATAAGCACCATCTTTATTCCAAACTATTCTTTATTGCACTGCATCATTTTTGTTCTTTTCTTAGTTCTTCACTATAGTTGGTGCAATGTCTAACTTCCATCTATCTATAAAGTTTCTCCTATCTGCATTCCTTTTCATCTATATGATTCTAATTGTTTCAAGTGTACGAATTATTGGCTTGTCTTTAGCCAATAAGATGTACCCATTAATAGTTTCACTTATATTTTTATTAACTATTAAACATTTGAATTTAAAGGATTGGCACCATCTTGATAACCTCTCATTAGGATATTTAAACAAGACTAAAGCACATCCACTCTTTATTTTGACAAGCCTCTTCAACTAAAATCTTTTATGTAATTAGACTATGCATAATTTTAGAACTGATTTCCTTGTTCTTTTTGTTCCAATTCCCATGCCAATCATGATATATATGTTTGGAACATATTCAACGAATTATATTTGGTAAAGTCTCCAATATTACTCTGACTATCCCTTATTCAAGTGAAAAAACATTAGTTAATCTTATATAATATACCTTCTACATATAAGATATAACTTTGAGTCCTTCACCATCATCCAACTAAAAATCAAATGATAGGAAATTTGTAAACCAACTCTATGAACTATTGTTTCTATCTCCACAATAGCCTAAACCAATTGATACATTCGTCCATCACCATTTTTACTTATTGCACTCAATAATTTGTGTTGAAACTCTATCTTAAGAAATCAATAATTTATCCTTTAAAAAAAGGTCTTAAATGCTTCCATCATCTTTATATGGCATTAAAACAAATGTATAACCTTTTGAACTATAGCAAAAAATAATAAAGTATGAATAAGATGTATAACAAAATATAATGAAGTATTAATAAGATTATGAAATTTCATTTATCATTACTTATAGTAAGGAAGTGTCCTAGTTCCCTGATTGTTATAACTATACAATTGATGCTGAATTGCTTATCTTTAACTTATATACATATCTCCATATCTTAGCATATTCATTTACCTAATCTGTTGGTCTCTTTTTTTTTCCTCAATTTGCTCTTTTCTCTTCTACATATGCTTAAGCTAACAAAAATATTTAGTTGCTCTTTGCACTCTCCAACTTGCTTTTTGTTGAGAAATTAGGCTTCTCAAGAATTCTATACCTAAAATGTTTTATTAAGAACTTGGTAGAAACCAATTATGGTTTGTTGTTTATGAAACAACTGTGATTAGCTTTGTAAGTCTTTACTTGAAACATCTTCTGTTCTTGTCATATCTATCATTCAACTCCTAAGGGCATTCATCAATACCCTGATTGTTGATCCTATTATTCTCATTTTTTTAACCTTAAATTATATCATGTTTGCATTTTATAATCGATCTTTTGTAGTTCTAAACTCCATACTTAATTTCCACTATTGTGTCATACTTTTTGGAATATACTTAATGGTTGAACTCATCACTACTAATAAAATTGCCACATTCAGTCAAATTAACTTTAACTGGTTGATGTTCATCTAGAATGTCTACTTAGAAACTAGTTGTACACATCCAACTTGTTTGTCCATAAGTTCATCATTCTATTCATCGTCATCATCATTATGTTCATCATCATCATGGTTACTAACATGCTCCTCTCCTCTAGTTATAGTTAATATGTTAGGAGCAGGAAAAGTGTGTCTAAATTATAGGCTACATACATATCAACACTTCCATGAACTTTCATAAGAATTGCTATTCTAATTTAGTTTTAGATTTATTCAATAAGTCTCAATAACTCCCTAAAGTTGAAACTGGGTATCCTATAATATGTCTTATCAACTTAATGGCACCCTAAATCCTGTCCCATCTCATATATTTGCCTATAACTGAGATAATCAAGGTAAAAAAATTTAAATGTAGCAATATCCTTTTTAACATATTTAAATTTAGGTTTTAACATAAAACTTTATATTGAACCATTTTAACCTATGCAACAGCTATTAAAGAACATTAAAGCTACATAAAACTTATAAAACATCAAAACATTGAATGAAAACTTACATAAAATATATAAACACATTGACATCTCTTTTAAACATAATATAACTTAAAAATCTCATAAGAAAGAGGTAAGGAATAAAGTAGAATCACTGCTTTATCCTTATCTATAATAGTCACCTTAAAACTCAATAGGTTATTGACTAGTTGATTAAACACATTTATTTGTTGTTCCATATTCGTTCCCCCTACATCTTCAGCATATATAATCTCTGCTTTGTATGCAACTTATTTATGAGAGATTTTAACATATATTGACTCTCTATATTCTTTTATATCTCTATAAAAGATGTAATATCTATGAAGTAGTACATGATCTCATCTACTAGATATAATACAATGGTTCCAACCTTTTGCACTTGTAACTCTTTCTAGTTAAGCTCATTTATATATGCTAGTTGATTATCTCATAAGTCTTTTAGCATGCCTTGCGACACCAACAAATACTTCATTCCCCCTTAGCACAATTTAAAATTGTCAATTGCAACTTTCCCAGTTTAGCAAGCCTTACTACACCAATCATTTATTATTTGTCACCACAATTCTAATTTTTCAATTCCATTGAACTTCTCCATTTTAACCTTAACAGTTATTGGAAAACAAGGTATATCTAGAAGATATTTGTATGAAAAAAAATAAATAAACAAGAACCAACAAGAAGATATTTAATGAGATTTAGCCAATTGGATATGCCTGCATCCTTAGGAGTTAAGAAAGATTGATTTCACTATATTGATTGATCACTCACTTAGAGATTATCGATTTCTTATTTATAAACTAAGTTTATACAAGTATAGTTAATTGTAAACTCTAATTATTATAATTATATACTCAAATAGGCCCTTATAAAACACGACCTAATTTAACTATGATTTTATTAAGTCTTAGTATCCTCTTCTTGTAATCCACCAAAATATGTTTAAGATAAGAATATTTGTTAGGAGTTAGAAACATGGTCTAGGTTATGACCGTGGAGCTCTTTTTCCACAATATGCAATGAGTTATGACACATGTATATCCCAGATCGTAACTCATTGTACTTCTTTGCATAATTGGACATAGTCTATGATATGATTGTGTTTATAAAAGAAAAAAATAAACATCACCTATGTAGCTATGTTTACTAAAAGACTTTGAAGAAAGAACCCATGTTCTTCTCAAAGGACTCTAAAATTACACCTACAATTCTAAAATTACACCTATGTATATAAACCATGCACACCAAATTCAAAATACAAATTTGATTATAAAGGAAAATATATATTGTGATTAAGGAAAACCATGACATGGCAGTTGTTGGGCCCCGTTTTCAAAGCCCAACAATCCGTTCGGAGTCATAAAGCATGAGTGGGTTTCCTTGGAGGGTTATTTCAATGAACCCTCATTTTATTTCCACAATATTTTTCAATCCAACACCAAAAGCTACCAATTTTTTTGGATAAGTAGAAAAATTCAATAGGAGTCTATTGCTTCAAGAATCACCTCATTTGGAGGTCGGATGACAAAGTTATGGCTAAAAGAATCCAACATTTTTATGTCCTTAAACATTTTGTACCTCTCTTGGCGCAATTGCCATAAATTTTTCTACAGATGTCGGATTGGGTTCGTTCTTGAACCATTTGAAAGAAGACTTCTAGATATATAACTTTTATGAGACTACAAAGTGAGATTCTACCTCTAAAAGGATTAGAAATAGGATAGAAGATGACGATACAAACTAAGACGGTCAAACTAAGACGGTCAAAGTAAGACGGTCAAACTAAGACGGTCAAACTAAGACGATCCAAAACTAAGACGGTTAAACTAAGACGGTCAAACTAAGAGGATCCAAAACTAAGACGGTCAAACTAAGACCAATCACCATAGCTGTCACATACACACGTCCTATGCAACATTACAACTTGTAAAGATCATAACTTTCCACTACGATATCCAAAACTTACAAACTTTATATCGTTGGAAAACTGAAAAGATCATCTACAACTTCCAAGAAGACTATTTTTACCAGTTCTACCTAGATCGTTCCAGATTTTCCCCCGAAGTCAGTACACAATTTTACTCCTATGGAAAACTTGAAATATGAAATATACACTACAAGATAATAAGCACATCCACAACAGAACTTCCTCAATACTCAATTCAGTTCCAAATCAAAATGAATTTCACACATAACTTTAATTACATAGCGACATTACATCAAAGTCTTAACAAAAGTTACAAAAATACATTGGATGCTCAATTTTCAATATGCTTATAAAGCTATTCGAAAGTCTAGCCATTAACTTAGTACCTAAGCTAACTATCTTGGAATTTGTCCAGTTGCCTTGCAAGGATCACTGATCTTCTCGATCTGCACCTGAGGAGTGGGAAAATATTGGGTTGAGCTACACAACTCAGTGGCTAAGATATTTATAGCTTTTGGTAACAAGCCACACAATCAAATATATATATGTAAATATTCATATTTACAACCATGTCATTTCTTAATCTAGCAAAGCAAGTTCAACATCCACAATTCCAATTCATAACTCACTGCATAACACACAGATGTCATTATAGCTTAACATATCAAAATGCAAATACACAAACAATTTGGCTCGAGGGTTCCGTGGAATCAAACAGAGAAACCGAGGTTTATTTTGTAAACAAAAAGAGTCCACTTTTCAGATCTCATGGGCCACAAGCGGGCAGTCGGGAGAAGGCTTTATGTTGACGTGCACGTGACTACAAAACGGTTCATCTCTCCCCCAAACACAATCAAATTTCATGCTTAATTCAACCATTCACAATCTCATATTCTCATGCTTTTTCTTTATACAAAATGCCATGACTCAATGCAATGGCATAACATGATCATACACACATTTCAATTATTTTATCACAATGTCATACATCATAATGCAATTTCAACATCACAACATTTCAAGCAAGTCATTTTAAAACACCATACCCACACAAGGCATTTTGCCTATTACACAATAACTATAAATAAATTACCCACCTTATAACTCTTAAAAATCTAAATTCAATGGTGCCCTTCCTCTTGCTCTTGGGTAGGTTCTTAATTTCCTAACACAACCAAAATTCCTATTTAGTTCCAATTCCACTGGAAATCCCTCAAATTTTCATAATTATAAAAAAATGGAATTAACACAACTCAAGCTCAAACTTAACCTACCCATAGTCCATATAGGTTAGAAAACCTAAAACCTAACTTAGAAACCCATCTTCTTC